>JXCR01119287.1:785-56169 GCA_002079205.1 Phalaenopsis hybrid cultivar
CAATAAGCGAGTCTTACGTTGATTTCATGATCCTCTCCATCCTTGTCCAAGTACATAGGACTGCAATCCTTCGGGCAATTCACGTTTCCGTGTTCATCCACTTTGGCATCGCCCAGCATTGTCAAGCACTGGTGCCATTCTTTTAGCTCCTCCTTACCAAAAGAACAAAGCATTTAAATTTAATACATAGCGCCGTCAATTGGTGGATAAACAACGGCGGTTTTAAAATGTACGAGGCATTTGGCAGCGAGGTAGCGGAAGCGCAGGTCACGAAGGACGATGGAAGAGGAGTTCAGTAGGTGAAGGGCCCGGCGGTACTGGCCTCCAAGAAAGAGAGCCTGAGCCTGCATGTAAATGTCGGCGGGATCAGAACTTGCCTCCGCCACCTTGTCGGCGAAAAAGATGGCTGAGGAATAAAGATGCTTGCTAAGGCAGTCCCTCACCAATCCCCTCAACCGCTCCACCTCGTCCTCCTTCATCATCTCCCCACTATAATAATCTTGGTCCGCCTCGTTCTTCCACTCGCGCTGGGCTCTCTTCTTCCCTTACGATAAAGCCTCAGCACTGCCTGAGAAATCAAAAATGAGAGAAGGCGCAAAGATTTTCGGGATTAGGTTAAGAAGAAAAAACGGGCAGGCGCTCGGCCGGGACACTGACCCTGGACACTGGACCCGGCCCGGCGAGATCGGTCCCGGAACTAATATCTGCGCCAGGATTTTAAACTTTGCATGAACCCAGTTGGCACAGGTTAGGATTTATAACCTTAGCTTTTAGAGAATATGCGAGTACAGCTAAAACGGTGCTCTCCCGCGCGAACCGCAGTTTCGCGCGCTATTTCATCTTCTTCACTCGTGCGTGTGAGACACTTGATTTCCGAGGGCTTGTAATCACAACTACACTACCGTCATGTGTAAATTTTGCTCCCACCTAATAAAGCAAATAAAATTAAAATAAATAATTTTTTAAATCGTATTCGCAACCCGGCCAGAGCGAAAACCTGGATCCACCTGTCTTTTCATTCTCTCTGAACTACTTCATTTTCTACACACTATAACGAGTTTAGGGTTTAGTCTTCCTCGGCAAAATCCTCCGGCGAAGCGCATCCTCCGGCGAAACCCTCCGGCGAAGTGCATCCTCCGACGCAAGTGAAGGTCACAATAGCGTCCAGTTGTTCGTTAAAATCACGGTATGCACCTAAACCAGAGTAATGAAATACGAGTAACACATCAGTAACACAACAATATCACATTAATAGCACAACAATATCATATCAATAGCATAGCACACTAGTAATATATCAGTAATACATCAAAAATACAACAATACCACATCAATACCACACAAGTAACACATCATGGATTTGAATCATTAGCACAGAAAAACCCTAAATATCTGCATAAAATCAAATTCAGTGGACTCACATATATCTCCATGACATAGTTTTGATGTGTTATTCTTGTATTATTCATGTTTTATTCATCTATTTTTTTCTGTAGTTTAACTGTGTTACTGGTTTGTTACTCATGTGTTATTTCCATGTTATTCATGTATTATTGATGTGATATGCTTCTGTTTAGGGTGATTATTAATTAATGACATATGTTTGATGTGTTATTTCTTGTATTATTTGTGCATTATTCATGTATTATTCTACTGTGTTTTAACCGTGTTACTGGTGTGTTACTCATGCGTTATTTATGTGTTATTCATGTATTATTGATGTGATATTCTTCTGTTTAGGGTGATTGTTAATTAATGATATAGGTTTGATGTGTTATTCTTGTATTATTCGTGTATTATTCATGTATTATTTTCCTGTGTTTTAAATGTGTTACTGGTGTGTTACCCATGCGTTATTCCCATGTTATTCATGTATTATTGATGTGTTTATGGTGATTATTAATTAATGACATAGGTTTGAAGTGTTATTCTTTAACTATTCGTGTATTATTCATGTATTACTCTACTGTGTTTTAATTGTGTTACTGGTGTGTTACTCATGTGTTATTTCCGTGTTATTCATGTATTATTGATGTGTTTATGGTGATTATTAATTAAGTTTGCTTCATGTGTTACTTATGTGTTACCGGTGCGTAATTAGTTATGTTTCTGCATTATCCATGTTTCTTTGTAGGGTTATTACTGTGTTATGTCAGTGTGTTACTCATGTATTATTCTCGTCTTATTTATGTATTTTTGCAGCGCTTCTGTTAAGGGTGATTGTTAATTTAAAGTAACACATCAATTTTCTGTGTTATTCTTTTGATTGTTATTCTAATAATGTGTTATTATTTCTTTAATTTGCAGGATCATGAGTGCAAGGACTTTCAATTTTAGATGTCGTCCATCTGCAGTGAGAGGTGTCTTGGTTGCAATTCGAGATCTACTTTCAGAGGAGACCATTAATAATTTAAAGGAAATTATGGTGTTCAATTTCTTTGACATGCCCCATATCCTCAGGACAATTTCATGACTTTACATTTTCTGAGATGTTGGGATAATGAGAGAGGTGTCGTCAAAATGGGCAGAAAGGAAGTTAAGTTGCATGCTGACCACGTGGCTTTGTTGATAGGGATGTCGAACAGAGGAGAGCCCGTTTCATGGAAAAAAGGGCCCCTATCAAATGTGGATGCCATACAAATAAAGAACCAACTGACAAACTTTTTTTTGCAGAAGGAGCTTCCACCCCGCCTTTTGAGCAGTTATACTTGAAATTCATACTAACTAATTTATTTTTTCCTTCAAGCAATTTTCATGTGCCTGCAGAGCTATCTTCTTTTGTTGTAAATGTACAAGCTTTTTTGTCCTTTAATTGGTCTACTGCCATGTGTGATATGATCATTGATCAAGTGAGAATCGCCTCCACTAGATTAAGGCAGAATAAGTCAACTGGCTATATTCAAGGATTTGTATTTCTTTTAACGGTAAGTATTTGTTCTTTACATTGAAACATTACTCTTCTGAATTTTTTTTTGTTGTATTAACTTTTACATATATGTTGATGATATAAAACATCATCAGCTTTGGTTTTACAAGCACACCTCTCTTTTAACTCCTGCTGCACCTAACGCTAGACCTCGCATGGTTGAGGTGACCAACCAATCATGGGTTGAGTGCTGAGAAGATTCATGAAGCCTTTAAGAGACTTGTTCATGTAAATCATTTAATTTTTATTACAGCTTATTGACACATCTGTTTAATAGCTTTTTAAGAATGCTTGCAACGATTTTGACGAATACATTTTTATTGTAGGTTAATGACGAATTCCTAGATTTGAGGGACGATGAAGTATAACTGCTCGAAAATCCAGAGCAGAGACCATCGATTCCCGCAAGGCAACTTCCACAACACAAAACTATTACAGGACCATCTTCACCCAAATCGTATGCCAAGGGAACAATTGTTTCTAGTGATATAACCTCAGTACCTGGACATACGACGGAGAGTGCTGATTTCAAGGTACTATATGAGATGCTAAAATCTCATGAACAAATAAGCTTAAATATACAAGATACTGTGACTAGTATGAGTGGCTGACAAGGTCTTTGAGAAAACAATATCTGATACAAGTAAGAAGACCAGCAGCAGTGAAAATCAGCAAAAGAGGAAAGTGGACCCCCCTATATCTCAATACCAGTTTAAGAGAAGACGTAGAAAAAAATGATGATGTGGATATTGTTGCTCCTGTAAATATAGATGTTCCTGAAGAAATAATAAGACATGCACAAGACACATATCCTGCAAAGAATATTGTGCATCCAGCTGATCCTGTACATACAGATGTTCCTGAACAGGCCCAAGATGTCGAAGAACCAATAAGAGAAGCACAAGATGAAGACCCTAAAGAAGTAGAACGAGCAATAAAGGGTGTTCTTGAATCTTTGGCCCATTCAGTGAGTATGTCATTCTAATTTGTACTATATGATATACATTCCTACTTTATTTTTTCTAACAATATTTTTTTAGACGCGTCTTCTGACTTCTGCTGTAAATACTGATTCAAAAAAAGGTGATTCCCAAAAGGTCCAAGTTTCAGATGAAAATGTACATACTTAATTCAAATTAGATGAAGAAAGCTTAGATCCACCTGGCTATCAGCAAATTTTGAGTCAAAGCCACAGTTCTAATGCAGACGAATATGTTATAGTTGTAAGAAAGAAAATATAGCTAAGTGTTTTGAAGCATATCTTATATATTCTTATTTTGTGTTATTCATGGTTTGTTTTATTCCTCCAGCTTGAATTATTGAGTATCCGGTAGGTCATTGATACCAATTGAAATACAGGAAGAAATAGACCAGTGCCTATCCGGATACATTGGAAGGTAAGTAAATGTCCAACACTCTTTTAATGTTATGCAGTTTTGTTGTATTTAATTAAAAGAAACTCTCTTTCTTATCAATGCGGCGACGTTATCATTAACAGAGACCATATTTTGATTTACCGATTGACACTCGAAGACATATTATTAAATAAGTGGCTTGCAGANCGGCGAGATCGGTCCCGGAGCTAATATCTGCGCCAGGATTTTAAACTTTGCATGAGCCCAGTTGGCACATGTGAGGATTTATAACCTTAGCTTTTAAAGAATATGCGAGTACAGCTAAAAAGGTGCTCTCCCGCGCGAACCGCAGTTTCGCGCGCTGTTTCATCTTCTTCACTCGTGCGTGTGAGACTTGATTTCGGAGGGCTTACATTCACATTCTTTGGAAATAAATATTACTTCAGTATTACGCACCTTAAATTATGTGTGTAATCAATAAAATATCGTCATGTGTAAACTCTAGCCCCAACTATTAAAGAAAATAAAATTAAAATAAATATTTTTTTTAAATCGTATTCGCGACCCGGCCCGAGCGAAAACCTAAACTCGCCTGCCTTTTCATTTTCTCTGAACTTCATTTTCTATACACTATTACGAGTTTAGGGCTTAGTCTTCCTCGGCGAAACCCTCCGGCGAAGCGCATCCTCCAGGGAAACCCTCCGGAGAAGGGCATCCTCCGGCGCAAGCGAATGTCACAATGGCATCTAGTTATTCGTTAAAATCACGGTATGCACCTAAACCAGAGTAATGAAATACGAATAACGCAACAGAAACACAACAATAACACAACAATATCACATCAATAGCATAGCACACTAGTAATATATCAGTAATACATCAAAAATACAACAATACCACATTAATACCATACAAGTAACACATCATGGATTTGAATCATTAGCACAGAAAAAACCCTACTCAATAATTGCATAAAACCAAATTCGGTGGAGTCACAGATATCTCCAAGACATAGTTTTGATGTGTTATTCTTGTATTATTTGTGTTTTATTCATCTATTTTTTTTCCTGTGGTTTAACTGTGTTACTGGTGTGTTACTCCTGTGTTATTTTCATGTTATTCATTTATTATTGATGTGACATGCTTCTGTTCAGGATGATTGTTAATTAATGACATAGATTTGATGTGTTATTCTTGTATTATTTGTGTATTATTCATGTATTATTCTACTGTGTTTTAACTGTGTTACCGGTGTGTTATGTGTTATTTCCGTGTTATTCATGTATTATTGATGTGATATGCTTCAGTTTATGGTGATTGTTAATTAATGACATAGGTTTGATGTGTTATTCTTGTATTTTTCGTGTATTATTCATGTATTAATTTTATGTGTTTTAACTGTGTTACCGTTGTGCTACTCATGCGTTATTTTCATGTTATTCATGTATTATTGATGTGTTTAGGGTGATTATTAATTAATGACATAGGTTTGATGTGTTATTCTTGTACTATTCATGTATTATTCATGTATTACTCTACTGTGTTTTAACTGTGTTATTGGTGTGTTACTCATGTGCTATTTCTGTGTTATTCATGTATTATTGATGTGTTTATGATGATTATTAATTAAGTGTGCTTCATGTTTTACTCATGTGTTACCGGTGCGTTAGTAGTTATGCTTCTGCATTATCCATGTTTCTGTGTAGGGTTATTACTATGTTATGCCAGTGTGTTACTCATGTATTATTCTCGTCTTATTCATGTATTTTTGTAGCGCCTCTGTTAAGGGTGATTGTTAATTTAGAGTAACACATCAATTTTCTGTGTTATTCTTGTGATTGTTATTCTAATAGTGTGTTATTATTTCTTTAATCTGTAGGATCATGAGTGCAAGGACTTTCAAATGTAGATGTCGTCCATCTGCAGTGAGAGGTGCCTTGGATGCAATTCGAGATCTACTTTCAGAGGAGACCATTACTAATTTAAAGGAAATTAGGGTGTTTAATTTCTTTGACATGCCCCCATATCCTAAGGACAAATGTCGTGACTTTACATATTCTGAGACGTTGGGATAATGAGAGGGGTGTCTTCAAAATGGGTGGAAAGGAGGTTCAGTTACATGCTGACCACGTGGCTTTGTTGATAGGGATGTCGAACAGAGGAGAGTCTGTTTCATGAAAAAAAAGGACCCCTATCAAATGTGGATGCCAGACAAATAAAGAACCAACTAACAAACTTTTTTTTGCAGAAGGAGCTTCCACACCACATTTTGAGCAGTTATATTTGAAATTCATACTAACTAATTTATTTTTTCCTTCAAGCAATTTTCATGTAACTGCAGAGCTATCTTCTTTTGTTGTAAATGTACAAGCTTTTCCGTCCTTTAATTAGTCAGCTGCCATATGTGATATGATTATAGATCAAGTGAAAATCGCCTCCATGAAATTAAGGCAGAATAAGTCGATTGGCTTTATTCAAGGATTTGTATTTCTTTTAACGATAAGCATTTGTTCTTTACATTAAAACATTACTCTGCAGATTTTTTTTGTATTAACTTTTGCATACATGTTAATGATATAAAACATCCTCAACTTTGATTTACGAGCACACCTCTCTTTTAACTCCTGCTGCACCTGACGCTAGACCTCGCATTTTGAGGTGGCCAACCAATCATGGGTTGAGTGCTAAGAATATTCATGAAGTCTTTAAGAAACTTGATCATGTAAATCATTTAATTTTTATTACAGCTTATTGGCACATCTGTTTAATAGCTTTTTAAGAATGCTTGCAATGATTTTGATGAATACATTTTTATTGTAGGTTAATGACGGATTCTTAGATTTGAGGGATGATGAAGTACAACTGCTCGAAAATCCAGAGCAGAGACCACAGATTCCTGCAAGGCAACTCCCACAACACGAAACTACTGCAGGACCATCTTCACCCAAATCGTATGTCAAGGGTACAATTGTTTCTAGTGATATAACCCTAGTACCTGGATATACGATGGAGAGTGTTGATTTCGGGGTACTATATGAGATGTTAAAATCTCAAGAACAAATAAGCTTAAATATACAAGATACCGTGACTAGTATGAGTGGCAGACAAGGTCGTTGAGAAAACAATATCCGATACAAGTAAGAAGACCAGCAGCAGTGGACATCAGCAAAAGAGGAAAGTGGACCCCCCGTATCTCAATACCAGTTCAAGAGAAGACGTAGAAAAAACGATGATGTGGATATTGTTGTTCCTGTAAATATAGATGTTCCCGAAGAAATAATAAGACATGCACAAGACACATATCCTGCAAAGAATATTGTGCAATCCAGCTGATCCTGTACATACAGATGTTCCCGGACAGACCCAAGACGCCGAAGAACCAATAAGAGAAGCACAAGATGCAGATTTTGGTGATGAGACAATCCATGAAGACCCTGAAGAAGTAGAATGAGCAATAAAGGGTGTTCTTGAATCTCTGGCCCATTCAGTGAGTACGTCATTCTAATTTGTACTATATGATATACATTTCTACTTTATTTTTTCTAACATTATTTTTTTAGACGCGCCTTCTGACTTCTGCTGTAAATAATGATTCAAAAAAGAGTGATTCCCAAAAGGTCCAAGTTTCAGATGAAAATGTGGATACTGAATTCAAATTAGATGAAGAAAGCTTATATCCACCTGGGTATCAGCAAATTTCGAGTCAAAGCCACAGTTCTAATGAAGACGAATATGCTATAGTTGTAAGAAAAAAAATATAGCTAAGTGTTTTGAAGCATATATTATATATTCTTATTTTGTGTTATCCATGGATTGTTTTATTTTGCAGCTACGTCATCCGGCTTCAACTATTGAGTATCCTGGTAGGTCATTGATATCAATTGAAATACAGTAAGAAATAGACCAGTGTCTATCCAGATACACTGGAAGGCAAGTAAATGTCCAACACTCTTTTAATGTTACGCAGTTTTGTTGTATTTAATTAAAAGAAACTCTCTTTCTTATCAATGCAGCGACGTTATCATTAACAGAGACCATATTTTGATTTATCGATCGACACTCAAAGACATATTATTAAATAAGTGACTTGCAGACGAACATGTTGATATATTTACTGTCATGCTGCGTGAAAGAACTTTAAAGAGACCAGATTTGTACTGGTTGTACATGTATGTTTCACCAATGTATGGGATATGTTCAACAACTTATATTTATTCATACAAGTTTAAGTCATATATTCACTGCACATTAAAAGTAATATTTTTATGTAGATGCATAAAACATATGGTAGCAAACCCTAAGTGAAACATATCACCAACAGGGTCGTAAAGATGTAAAAGCCATTTTCTTTCCAATCAATCATAATCAACATTGGATCTTGTTGGTTCTAGATCTCAAGTTGAGAAAATGACGAATATACGACTCACTACCTAACCAGATACATAAGGCTAGCGCTACGGAAGTTGTAAGTATATTCAACTCAATTAAAAGTAACACAATAGCATTCGAAGAGTAACACAATAACACTTCAACCATACAGGTGAATATGTTTGCTAGAGATGCCGCTGATTTATTTACAGCCAAAATCAATAAATGGTCCCTATCGGTTACAAAGCATGTACTCACACAAAGGAATAGTGTTGATTATGGCATGTTCGTCTGCAAGTACATGGAAACTTTAGTGCATGCCGAAGAAGTCGACTGGAGTGCACATATGAATTGGCAGGACCATATGGAGCGATTTAGAGCAGAATTTGTTTATGACATTTGCGTACTTTCGAGGACTTCTGAGTAAATTTGTATATTTTTACTTTGCATATTTTGTATAGGTTAATGTATATTTAATAGCTTCATGGTTACTGTATATCGAATATTTGTATAGGTTACTGGCAAAATGTTTATATCTTGGTGAATGTTGGTATTTTTAGGTTATTGTATATCAAATACTTGTAGAGGTTACTGTTTATACCTTGGCAAAATGTTTATAGGTTACTGTTAGTATTTTTTGTATAACACTTGAGTAACATGTTGATCAACTACCTTAGTAGCACGTCATTTACATGTCGTTTACACGTTGAAGAACACGAGAGTAACACGTAGGTAACATGTAGTAACACAAGAGTAACGCATATGTTACACCCTGAGTAATACGAGAGTAACATGTAAATAACACGAGTGTAACACATAGATAACACCTTGAGTCAATAAATATAATAATATTACATATCCTATTTAATTTATCATATAAAATTTACCTCAAATAGTTTAAAAATTTATCGTAAAAATTTGATCATTTAAATAACACGAGGAAATTTGGAATAACATCGATTAATCGGCGGCAACACGATGTAGTAACATGTCAGAATATGCATGGTAATGCAGAGTAATGCTGATTAATTAGCCGATAACACGGGGAATATTCGTTGTGAGATATCGCATTAAGAGGGCAGTAACACAAGTTATTTTCTTGTTATCCTCGTGTTATTCTCGTGTTATTGACGTGTTATTCTCATGTTATTCCTCATGTTATTCCCACATTATTCCCGTGTTATTCTCGTGTTATCCTCGTGTTCTTCCCGCGTTATTGACGTGTTATTCTCATGTTATTCCTCATGTTATTCCCATGTTATTCTCGTGTTATTCTCGTATTATCTTCGTGTTATTCTTGTGTTATTCACGTGTTATTCTCATGTTATTTCTATGCTTTTCTGATGTTATTCCCATTTTATTCACGTGTTACTCCCATGTTATGTACGTGTTACTCAATGTGTTATTGAGTGTGTTACTCCCGTCTTATCTACGTGTTACTCACGTGTTATAAAGCGTGTAACAGCTTGTTATTCAGCTTGTTATTCAGCTTGTTACTAATCGTGTTATTCAACAATTTACCCACATGTTATCTACGTGTTACTCAGGGTGTTATTGACGTGTTGCTCAGGGTGTTATTGGCGTGTTATTAACGTGTTATCTACGTGTTATACAGCTTATATCTACGTTTGAATAAGATTAAGACAGAAATATTTGAACAAAAACATGTTATAAACCACCAATTACTTCTTTCGTAAAAAGTTTACAGATGATACAGTATACCAACTTTTACAATATCAATCAATCTATATTCTCACTTATGTAATCCATCAAAAGTCCAGTGTACATTTCACTTAGTTGCGGTGCATAGTATTCCTGTAGCAGGGGAGAAATACCAAATTTAATTTGAGTGAATTATTTTATATAAAAGGCAGTGAAATGATATTGAATTTTATCAACATACTTGGGTTAGGCAATCTGTCAAACTTTGCTCGAATGCGTCCACATCTCGATGGCTACTTGCTGCTTCTTGTTCCATTCCTGGATGCAATGGGTCAAATTAGAAGTATGCATTATACATGGAATGAAATGAGAAAATACTAAATTAAAAAATTTATACTTTTGGCTTTCTTATTTTTCTCCCAATGTCCTTTCAGCCTAGATGTAGACACTCCTTTCAGCCTTTTTTTAGCAGGGTCGTTCACATTGCATTCTATATTTGTGATTTTCTTCTTCTTTTTTATTTTTTGTATTTTGATCGTTCTCTCTGCCAGAGCATCCTCAATATCTCCAGATAACTTTTTAAACGTCTCCCATAAACACTCCTCAGCTAACTCATTTCCTTGTGCTCTATTAATGAGTTGATATGTAAATTTCTGAGAGCATGAACTGAATGTAAGGGAACTTGAAGAAACATTATTAAAGCCAGAGTCTTTTAGCTCTCTCCACCCAAATCTATTATACATGTCCCTTTTAGCATTGATGAACCACCGCAATAAGAAATATTTCTCCGGAATCAACTTTATTTTTGCAAGACTTAGAACAAATAGTGCATGGGAGCACAACAACCCCATCATCTCAAATTTCTTAGAACTACATGTAACCTCACAAGTAACCTTGTCAACTAACACATTCGAGGGCTGCCTTGTCCTCTCATCATTCAATCTTGATACGTAATATTTAGTCTCACTCTCCACTGATACTTCAGATGTAAGCCCACATAAGATATTCAATAGCTCTTGTTCAAACATTGAGTAAAGCTTCCTTGTATAGAATGAGGCAGCTTGCCTCAACATGGGATTGATTTTAACCATGGGCATTCTGACGGACTGACTGCATTTGAAATCTTCATCTTTCTAATTCTGGCGCCACGATTTCATTATGTTTTCAAAACCGATAAAACAATCCATGAGAGAGCTAGTTAGCTTTGAAACACCATGACAAACATTATTGGTTGACTCACTTCTTTGTGTTGATAAGATTCTCATACCGAATATATCCTTATTAAATGTTGTTGATTATTTATGTCTTATACGATACATTTCATCTAACCAAACATTGTTTTGTGGTTCTCCCAACTCAATCATTAAGGACTACATTTCTTCGAACTCCTCCTCAGAATCACACTTACCCAAGCATTTATAAAAAAGACCACATACACTATTAGTACGCACTCCACAGTGTACTTTGGAAGGCAATTTCTTGTAGATATGTCATTGACATAATCTATGACGTGTTTGTGGGAGGCATTTTGTAATGGCACTTGTCATTGCTTGATCCTGATCAGTAAAGATTGTTATGGGATGTTTGTCTCACATTATTCGAATGAATGATCTGAATAACAACATGAATGATTCAGTAGTCTCATCAGACAGAAATCCAACTCCAAACAGTACGTACTGCTAGTGGTGGTTAACCCTCATAAATGGAGCATAACATAAGTTATATTTATTTAATTTGTAGCTTGTATCAAAAATTATGACATCCCCGAAACAGTCATAATGCGGCATGCACAATCCATCACTCCAAAATATGTTGGTTAACCTACCAGACATATCTGTTTGGAAATCCCAAGCAAACATGTTATCATCAACTTGCCTCTCCATGAACAATTGTATTAAAGCATTGAAATCTCCCTATTTAATTATTTGTCTTCTTTCTCTTTGGATGAAATTAAATGCATCTCTCTTGGTGCATTCTAAATTCTCCACACCACCAACCTCTGTGGCAATGAAATTGTATGCATGTGTTGCTCTGATCCCTGAACCTGTCATGGATCTCAACACATCTGCATTGAGCTCACTTATCCCTCTGCTGGAACAAAGAAGATGCTTATCATGACTTTCAGCCAAATGATGATTATGATTTTCAATGAATTTTGCCACTGTCCAATTGCCTTCGAAATCAACATGAAATCGTACCATGACCTTATAGCCAGTCCTCGTGTCTGCTTTTCTGAACTTAACTGTGATGTTAGGCTCTTTCTTATAGCCAACTTTTCCACAAATATAACCTTTAACCTTGAGTATCTTGGAGTTCGACCAGTAGGTAGTATGGTCCTTCCAAACAGTGAATCCCACGTGATGTGCATAGACATGATAGCTTTCATATGCTTCTTTCTCATTGTGGATAATGCTGCTTAGAAAATTCTCTGCAATTGGATCATTGCAAACGTGTGTTGCCTCAGAGGACTGCATAAAACAATGGTAACATCAGCATAACATAATAATAACACAATAATAATACAATATGCGTAATAAATCAAAGGCAGGAGTAATATCAGAGTAACACCATAATAACATAAGAGTAACACCAAAAAACTAGAAGCCTAAAACCATAATAACAAAAAAAACCATAATAATACAAAAAATAATGTTGGAATGAACAACACCCAAAAATCAAAGGCAATAAACAACATAACAATGAAGTAATACCAGAGTAACACCAGAATAATACAAGAGTAACACCAAAAAACCAGAAGCCTAAAACCATAATAATACCAAGCCACACTGTAGAACACCCAATAACACTACATGAACACCAACGTTTACATTATATTAAACTAAACCTTATACCACAGAAACAGTACTAAATGAAAGGTAAGAAAAAAGAGTAATACCATAGTAGCACCAGAATAACACAACAGTAACACCAAGACTCACTTGATCTTGATCTTCAAAGTTCATACTGAATGATGGCATCTCAACGTTCATGGAGACTTCCGGCATCTCAACATTCATGGAGAATTCGACTTCCAACATCTCAACGTCCATGGAGAATTCCAACAATACCTAGCTGTGAACGGAGCTGTGTCGGCGTGAATAATTTTATGCTGCGGGAAATTTTTCAGGATTCAAGTTTAGGGTTGGGCCGGGTCGCGAATACTGATAGAATAGGTGGGGCCAGAGTTTACACCTGGCGGCAATATATTGGATACGCACGTAGCTTAACATGCGTAGTACTGATGGAATAATTCTTCCATCTCTTGTTGGAATGAGAATAAATTTAGATGGGCGAGAATTACGGTTGCACAAAAATTGCTACTAATGGTCGGGATCACGGGCGGCGATACTTAAATCTTTTGGGTTTTTACTTAACCACTATCAAAAACCTTAAAAATAACTTAGTATTTCATTCTAACCACCCTAAACCAATCCACCCTTCTTTTTAGCCACTCCATTATATGCCGCTCCCACTCCATCTCCCTTCATGGGGTTTAGCATTGACGGCGTCTCCCTCCGTCATGGGTTCTCCCATGGATTATCCCGGTTGTCGAGAGACCCAAGTTGCACCTTCCAGCATGTTCTCTCATCACTCAGTAACCCTCGCCCACCTTCTTCTTTCCTCGCCCCACCCTTTCTCAAAACCCTCACAATACAGTGACAACTAAACCCACATCTTCTTCTCGGGCTTCCTTCTATATCTTTACTGAAATGCTCACAAATTCCCTCAACATTATGTGCTTCATTGCCTACGGAAAACTGAGGTAATGTGTCCAGCGGGATTGGAGAGAAATAATAGTGAAAGACAACTTTAAGCTAATTTTTGAAGTTTTTCATCGTTGTTCTATTTTAAAATATATATTGTTTTTTTGAAAACAATTAGCCTTAGTAATACATAAGTGAGTGTTCCCTATGTTGTGAAAGAGTTTTTCTTCATTCCCTTGCAAGTAAAAGGTGTGTTTTTGGGTCATATAGACCAACATAGTAGTTTTTCCATGAGTTTTTTTAATTAACACTTTGTCCTTTTTTAATATCATAATGTCATGTTAGCCTTTTTTCCTACTGATTTCAATAATGCCTGGATCACCTCGCTTAAAAACGTCGGGGAGCTTGCTTGAATGATTGAGTATCCTTACTTTCTTGCTCATCTCTCCTCCTCCTCCTCGTACCACCCCACCTAATAACTGATCCTGACACAATATTTGTTTGCTTAGTATGTAATTACTTCAATTTCAAACTCAGATAAAGGCGCCAAAAACTTGACTCTCACTGCCCGTATATGCTTCCACTCTTAATTCTCGATTGAGTGTTATTTAACAAATAATCCTCATTTTTCTCCATAATTCAAGTTTACACGGTCACTACACAAGTGCACGTATCATTTCAAGTAATATAAGACTTTCTCTTAATTCCAAAGTATCGATCCCAAGGGGAAGAAAAAAAAAATTATCGACTTAGTAAAACTCTACTTAAACTGCGTGTAGCTTATATAAGAATTAAGGTTGAAATTGTATAAGAAAATAATTAATTCCTACAAATTCTATTTCCAAACTTAAAGAAAATGCTAAAGGTTTTTAAACTAATTTTATGTAGAAGAGTTCAAATTGTATGAAAATCCTTCTCATTGCAATGAGATTTTAATCAGTATGAGAATCAAATGTTTATAAATTTAGAATGTAGTTTTGAGCAAAATAGAAGCATACCTATTTTTTACCCTCTTCCGAGTGCGTAATGAACATTGGCTAACCTAAAGTTAAGTTCCTAAATCCTTTGTTATGTTGGGAAGGCTCAAGCCTATCACCTTAGAGTACCCACATTAGCCCTCAATTGAGGCTAACCTTGCCTTATGTTCCAATCCCTATATCAAATTGGTTAAGATTCTAGTCTGTCACCCTAGAAACACCAATTTACACCCTTGAAATCTTATCTCGTTATCTATTTGCACTCACCCCAAGATTACTTTTTCTTCACCCTAAAGTTTAGTGTGGTAATTACTAATTGAGGAAAAGCATAGCCCTCTTGGGTTATTACATTCTCACAATACATTTTAACTTATGAATTGGCCAAATTGCATAAGCAAATAAAACATGATGTAATATACCATCACAACATTGAAATAAAAGCAATTTTGAACATTTCTAATCCTACCATGACTATCTCTCATCACAAGGAGAAAGATGAAGAAAACTACTCAAATTTCATGAGGAAAATTCAACTATACATGGATTGATATTTAAAATCAGGTTTACTACATAAACTTTAACAAACTTAAACAAAAATACAAAACACTTATCTCAAACTTCTCCCCAAACAAATTTCTTAAAGTTCATTTGAATAACTCTTAAATCTCCTTACAATATTACTACAATAGACACACTCTCTCACCTTAAGAGACGCACCACACACACACCTTCCTTCCACTCAACAACCCTACAACAATCTCTTCAATCCAACACACCCAACAACTACTTCTATTACTTGAAGAGACACCCCCTTATAATAAACCTTGAAATCTCCAAGAGTCGCTTCAGAAGCCTCTTTAAAATTTGTCCAAATACATTGTATCTAAAAAAACTGACTCTGACGCCTAGGCGCCAGTCTTTTAGAAGCTTGAAATAACTGCCTCACACCTAGGTGACATATCCTAGCGCCATGACACTGAGCTCTCTATTTCCATGTATAGGGACTAGCGCTTAGGCGCTAGTTCACTTTGTGCTCCTTTGCTTCATTTGACCTCGTTTTGCTCTATTTTCACCCTTTTTTCTCCAAAACTCCATCTCTTGTACCTAAAACCAAAAGCACATAAAATTCATTCCATTAAATTGTAATATCATTAAAAATAAACATAAAATGTATTTAAAAAAGTAGCACATTTTTAAGCATGTCAATAACACCAGGGACCTTCAAGGAGTTTCACTCTAATGGTCCTAGAACTCAAACGTAATTCATTGTGCCCTTATTTGAACTTATTAATGGATCATATTTTAAGCAACATTTTAGGAAGTTTTTTTCTGAAGTTTTTCTTTTTTATTAGTATTTTGGTACATTTTACTGTTTAGTGATCATATATCCATGATGCTATAGTACTTCAATATTCTCTATAGAATGACAACTTCTCTTACTATCTTTTCAATTTCTATGGTATCCAATTCATAGCATTAAAAGGCACAAATCAACTTAAAATCTGACAGTAACTGATACACCAAAAATATATGCATTTTTAGACTCATATTTTATACTCATTTTTGGTGATGTTACACTTTAATGGAATGTATTTTTTGTGTTTTATTGCAGGCTGTTGATTTTGAGGACTTGGAGCAAAAATGATAAAAATTGGAATCAAAATGAAGAATTTAAAAAATTGGTCCGTGTCGACGTCGTCGTTTGACAGAGAAGAAGGAATTAATTAGATCGCCTTTGGCGTCAGAATGGGCGCCGATTGCGCCAGTGTCAGTGCAGACCCTACTTTTAGAAGATTCGACAAATTTAGACGCTTTTTAAAGATTTTTTAGATGCACCTATTGAAGAACCGACCTAGACTCTATTTAGAGCCAAAATTTGATCAGAAACCCCTCTCCCCCTTCGCACCATTTTGAATTCTTCTGCTCATTTCAGTTTTCCTCTTCACACGCCTTCATTCCACATCATTAGTTAGTTATTATTTTTTATAGTTTTGAGTTTTTGTGACGAGTTTAAGTGTAAATTCTTCTCTAAGAAGTGTTGTAGAGGAAGAGAAGTGAGAGATTTCTTCTTCCTATATTTCCTAAGAGATGCTACAACGGATTTGCTTTGAGAAAGAGCTTCAGATAAGTGTTGTTTGTTTATTATTGTTGTGTGAACTTTCTTTATATATTAAATTTCGGTTTTGTTGTATTTTTCTCATGAAGTCTTAGTAGTTTCCTTTATCTTTCTCCCTACTCTGAGATATGGTGAAATGAAGAGATAATGTGGATGTGTCAATGTTAAAATTTAAATAAAATTGTAATGATTTTTCAACTCTGCTCTTAATTTATTTTTCGATCTGGTCAATTGAATTGTTAAAATATATTGTGAAACATATGATCCGGAAAATGGAGTATGAGTTCTACAACAAAGTGAGAATCACATTTAAATCCATGAATAAGTATTTCGTTCATGACATTAAGTGCAAATAAATAGCTAAATATACTTTGTTGGGTGTAGAATTAGAGATTTCTAGGGTGATAGACTAAAAATCCTCAATTTGATCTTAGTATTTAAAAATTAAAGCGAGAGTTAGCCTTCAGGGGAAGGGAAGTGGGAGCTCTGGAGTGGGAGTCAGTATCCTCCTAGCCTATCCACGGATTTAGAGACTAAACCTAAGACTAGCCAATAATTTTCTATAACACTAAATCATGGTGGAGAATTAAAATTGCTCATATTTGGCACAATACAAACTTAAACCAATTATCTCATCTCATTTCACCAAAAACTCATTGTAGTGGGAAAGATATTTTTTCATATTAGAAAACTTTATCAGATAAACATGGTTTAGAAGTTATTAATTTTAAACCCTGCTTTTAAATTCTGTTAATAATTAATAATTTAGCTTTGATAGTATCTTAAACATTTGAAATTAGTGACAATAATTTCATTTCATTTCTGTGAATTTCCTAGAAAATTTATCATTTCAAATTTAAACCTTCCTCGTGGGATCGATATTTGGGACTTAAAAAGAAAGTCTTATATTACTTGATAATGATACGTATACTTGCGCAGAATACCAACATTAAGTGTTGAACATTATATTCATAAAATACCACTTCAAGTTTTTGGCACCCTTGTAAAGCGGAGTCAACTTTATAAATTTTACACAACTATATTTCAGGAAATTTGGATCAAGTTTTTGGCGCCGTTGTCGGGGAAGGTAACGATAAATTAAATATATTTGGTAAATTAGGAAATTTAGAGATAAAAATATACAAAATACAAAATATNAAAACTTCCAGCATCTCAACGTTCATGGAGAATTCGACTTTTGGCATCTCAACGTCCATAGAGAATTCCAACAATACCTAGCTGTGAACAGAGCTGTGTCGGCGCGAAAAAATTTTATGCTGGTGGGAAAAATTTCAGGATTCAGGTTTAGGGTCGGGTCAGGTCGCGAAAACTTATGGAATAGGTGGGGCCGGAGTTTACACCTGGCGACAATATATTGGATACGCACGTAGCTTAACATGTGTAGTACTGATGGAATAATTCTTTCATCTCTTGTTGGCATGAGAATAAATTTAGATGGGCGAGAATTACGGTTTCACAAAAATTGCTACTGATGGTCGGGATCACAGGCGGCGATACTTAAATCTTTTGGGTTTTTACTTAACCACTATCAAAAACCTTAAAAAAAACTTAGTATTTCATTCTAACCACCCTAAACCAATCCACCCTTCTTTTTAGCCACTCCATTGTACGCCGCTCCCACTCCATCTCCCTTCATGGGGTTTAGCATTGACGACATCTCCCTCCGTCATGGGTTCTCCCATGGATTCTCCCAGTTGTCGAGAGACCCAAGTTGCTCCTTCCAGCATGTTCTCTCATCAGTTAGTAACCCTCGTCCACCTTCTTCTTTCCTCACCCCACCCTTTATTGAAACCCTCACAATACATTGACAGCTAAACCCACATCTTCTTCTCGGGCTTCCTTCTATCTTTTTACTGAAATGCTCACAAATTCCCACAACAGTATGTGCTTCATTGTCTACAGAAAACAGAGGTAATGTGTTCAGCGGGATTGGAGAGAAATAATAGTGAAAGACATATTTAAGCTAATTTTTGAAGTTTTTCATCGTTGTTCTATTTTAAAATATATATTTTTATTTTGAAAACAATTAGCCTTAGTAATACATAAGTGAATGTTCCCTATGTTGTGAAAGAGTTTTTCTTCATTCCCTTGCAAGTAAAAGGTGTGTTTTGGGCCATATAGACCAACATAGTAGTTTTTCCATGAGTTTTTTTTAATTAACGCGTTGGCCATTTTTAATATCATAATTTCACGTTAGCCTTTTTTCCTATTGATTTCAATAATGCCTGGATCACCTCGCTTAAGAACGTCGGGGAGCTTGCTTGAATGATTGAGTATCCTTATTTTCGTGCTCATCTCTCCTCCTCCTCGTACCACCCCACTTAATAACTGATCCTGAAACAATATTTGCGTGCTTAGTATGTAATTACTTCAATTTCAAACTCAGACAAAAGCGCCAAAAACTTGACTCTCACTGCCCATATATGCTTCCACTCTTAATTCTCGACCGAGTGTTATTTAACAAATAATCCTCATTTTTCTCCATAATTTAATTTTACACGGTCACTACACAAGTGCACGTATTAGTTCAAGTAATATAGCACTTTCTCTTAATTCCAAAGTATCAATCTCAAGGGGAAGAAAAAAAAATTTTATCGACTTAGTAAAACTCTACTTAAACTGCGGGTAACATATATAAGAATTAAGGTTGAAATTGTATAAAGAAATAATTAATTCCTACAAATTCTATTTCCAAACTTAAAGAAAATTCTAAAGGTTTTTAAACTAGTTTTATGTAGAAGAGTTCAAATTGTATGAAAATCCTTCTCATTGCAATGAGATTTTAATCAGTGTTAGAATCAAATGTTTATAAATTTAGAATGAAGTTTTGAGCCAAATAGAAGCATGCCTATTTTTTACCCTCTTCCGAGTGCGTAATGAACATTGGCTAACCTAGAGTTAAGTTCCTAAATCCTTATTTATGTTGGGTAGGCTCTAGCCTATCACCTTATAGTACCCACATTAGCCCTCAATTGGGCTAACCTTGCCTTATGTTCCAATCCCTATATCAAATTGGTTAAGGTTCTAGTCTGTTGACCGACTTTTTTTTGTAATTGACAAATACAAGAATTTGATGACGCTACTAGAAGATTTAATTTTCAGCAACTGTCTTCAAAGACTTGATCGCGATTTTATAGATGTGTATGATTTGGTTAAGATGTATAATTATAATATTCAATAATGTTAAAGTCGAATTTGTTCACGCAAATATATGTATCGCTCAAGTAATATAGGGCTCTAATGGAGTCCTAGATATCGATCCCACAGGGAGTTATTTAGAATTACGGACTAAGACTTTAGAAAAGCAAGATTTTAATCACAACAACGACGTTCAATATGTTTATCTGTTGCTAATAGACAATTGGAATAAATAGATAATTTTAATAACTAATAAGTAACTAATGATAGAAAGTAGGGTGTAATTCTGATATTCAACATATAAGAAAACATCATTTTCCTTGTCAAGAAATTATAGTGAATGGATTAAATGAATTAGTTCAATTTATATTGTGCCAAAATAGGAACATACATATTCTTTACATTTGGTCCAGGCATAAAGAACATTGACTAATCCTATGCTTGGTTACTGATTCTGTGGCTAGGCTGGGAGGATACCGGCTCTCACTTCGGAGCTCCCACGTTCCCCTAACCTAAGGGCTAACATCTACACATCAGCACCCAAATGATAGGACCAAATTGGGGATTTTATTTTGTCACTCTAAAATCTCCAATTCTTCGTCCGATAATAATATTTCCCTATTTATTTNTACCTTGAATCTCCAAGAGTCGCTTCAGAAGCCTCTTTAAAATTTCTCCAAATACATTGTATCTAAATAAAAACTGATTTTGGCGCCTAGGCGCCATTCTTTTAGAAGCTTGAAATAACTTTCTCACACCTAGGTGTCAGATCCTAGCGCCATGGCACCGAGCTCTCTATTTCCATGTATAGGGACTAGCGCTTAGGCGCCAGTTCACTTTGTGCTCCTTTGCTTCATTTGACCTCATTTTGCTCTATTTTCACTCTTTTTTCTCCAAAACTCCATCTCTTGTACCTGAAACCAAAAACACATAAAATTCATTCCATTAAATTGTAATATCATTAAAAATAAACATAAAATGTATTTAAAAAAGTAGCACATTTTTAAGCATGTCAATAACACCAGAGACCTTCAAGGAGTTTCACTCTAACGGTCCTAGAACTCAAACGTAATTCATTGTGCCCTTATTTGAACTTATTAATGGATCATATTCTAAGCAACATTTTAGAAAGTTTTTATCTGAAGTTTTTTTCTTTTTTATTAGTATTTTGGTACATTTTACTGTTTAGTGATCATATATCCATGATGCTAGAGTACTTCAATATTCTCTATAGAATGGCAACTTCTCTTACTATCTTTTCAATTTCAATGGTATCCAATTCATAGCATTAAAAGGCACAAATCAACTTAAAATCTGACAATAATTGATACACCAAAAATATATGAATTTTAAGACCCATATTTTATACTCATTTTTTGTGATGTTGCACTTTAATGGAAGGTATTTTTTGTGTTTTATTGCAAGTTGTTGATTTTGAGGAGTTGGAGCAAAAATGATGAAATTGGGAGTCAAAATGAAGAATTTAAAAAATTGGTCCATGTAGACGGCGTCGTTTGACAAAGAAGAAGAAATTAATTAGATGGCCTTTGGCGTCAGAATGGGCGTCAATGGCGCCAGTGTCGGTGCATACCCTGTTTATATAAGATTCGACGAATTTGGATGCCTTTTGAAGATTTTTTAGATGCACCTATTGAAGAACCGACCTAGGCTCTATTTAGGCCGAAATTTAATCTGAACCCCCCCCCCCTCGCACCATTTTGAATTCTTACACTAATTTCAGTTTTCCTCTTCACACGCCTTCATTCTACATCATTAGTTAGTTATTGTTTTTATAGTTTTGAGTTTTTGTGGCGAGTTTAAGTGTGAATTCTTCTCTAAGAAGTGTTGTAGAGGAAGAGAAGTAAGAGATTTCTTCTTCCTACATTTCCTAAGAGAGGCTACAACGGATTTGCTTTGAGAAAGAGTTTCAGATAAGTGTTGTTTGTTTATTATTGTTGTATGAACTTAGAGGCTACAAGAGATTTGCTTTGAGAAAAAGTTTCAGATAAGTGTTGTTTGTTTATTAGTGTTGTATGAACTTTCATATATGAAATTTATGTTTTGTTGTATCTTTCTCATGAAGTCTGTGTAGTTTCCTTTATCTTTCTCCCTACTCTGAGATATGGTGAAATGAAGAGATAATGTGGATGTGTCAATGTTAAAATTTAAAATAAATTGTAATGATTTTTCAACTCCGCTCTTAATTTATTTTTCGATCTCATCAATTAAATTGTTAAAATATGTTGTGAAACATATGATTCGGGAAATGGAGTATGAGTTCTACAACAGAGTGGTCACATTTGATTTCATGAAGGAGAAATTTGTTTAAGAAATTAAGTGTAAATAAATAGGGAAATATTCTTTTTTGGGTGTAGAATTGGAGAATCTTCATATTTAAGTCCATGAACGAGTATTTCGTTCATGAAATTAAGTGCAAATAAATAACTAAATATACTTTTTCGGGTGTAGAATTAGAGATTTCTAGGGTGACAGACTAAAAATCTCCAATTTGATCTCAGTGTTTAAAAACTAAAGCGAGAGTTAGCCTTCAGGGGAAGGGAAGTGGGAGCTCTGGAGTGGGAGTCAGTATCTTCCTAGCTTAGCCATGAATTTATGGACTAAACCTAAGACTAGCCAATAATTTTCTATAACACTGAATCAGGGTGGAGAATTAAAATTACTCATATTTGGCACAATACAAAGTTAAACCAGTTATCTCATCTCATTTCACCAAAAACTCATTATAGTGGGAAAGATGTTTTTTCATATTAGAAAATTTCATCACTAAACATATTTAGTAGTTAATAATTTTAAACCCTGCTTTTAAATTCTGCTAATAGTTAATAATTTAGCTTTGATAGTATCTTAAACATTTGAAATTAATGACAATAATTTCATTTGATTTATGTGAATTTCCTAGTTAATTTATCATTTCAAATTTAAACCTTCCTCGTGGGATTGATATTTGGTGCTTAAAAAAAGTCTTATATTACTTGATAATGATATGTATACTTGCGTAGAATACCAACATTAAGTGCTGAACATTATTATTCATAAAATATCACTTCAAGTTTTTGGCACCATTGTAAAGCGGAGTCAACTTTATAAATTTTACACAACTATATTTCAACAAATTCAGATCAAGTTTTTGGCGCCGTTAAATTAAATATATTTGGTAAATTAGAAAATTTAGAGATAAAAATATACAAAATACAAAATATCAAAAAAAANAGAATCAAGTTGAACAAAAAAATTTAAGACGCAAATTTGGCATCTAGCTCTAGAATGGGTGCAGACGGTGCTCGACTAAAGGACCATGACGCTGACAACACCATCGGGAGCGCCGACGATGTCCCGAGCATTTTCTACGTACTGAACGGTTTTGGCAGACTTTAGAGGGATTTCGCTCTATAATAACCGCATAGAGGTGTTTTTAACGTCCTAAAAACTAACTTGGACGTCCAAAAACTTCCTAATTTTGAATTTCATAGCTTCCAATTCCAGAAATACTTCAAGTTATGGAGTTTTCAATAGAATAAAGTTTATCAGTTTTGACGCGCAGAGATTATACGATAAAGCCATCACGAAGAAGAGAATTATCAAAGAGAGAGGCTTTGTCAATCATGGAATGAGTAATCCTAGTTCACAGATCGAGAAAATCATTGTACATAGGCATTGGGAAGTTCTGTGCTACACTACTGTTGTAGTTGTATTACCTGTAGTGAAGAAGTTTTATGCTAACTTACATGGAATCACCCAAGGAATTGTCTTCATTCGAGGTAAGGCTGTACCATTTACTCCGGCTCGAATAAATGATTTGTATACGATAGAACACGTTCCAATCTGTCATTATACAAATTTTATCCCAATGAAAGATATGATGCAAGAAGTACATAATTTTCTGACGGATGAAAATGATAATTGGGAAATCAGAGATGAGGGATACGTTAGTTTCTTCACTTTGATGCTTAATCCAATTTCAAAACAATGGCACTTCATATCTGCAAAATTATTCACTACCATGAAATTAGTAGAGTTACAAGAGAAAGTGTCATTTTAAACTATTGCATTCAAATGGAAAAACCNAGTACCTTACGATTCAAAATTAGAATGTACTATTAGAAAATTTTTAAAACAACAAATATAAATTAAAATTTTGAACAAAATGACGAATAACTTAGATAATCAAATAAATGAAAATCGAGAAAGGCCTTTAAAAAATTGTGTTAATCCAACAGCAGATGAACTTCACTTAACTATTCAAAATCCTGATGTTGTTGTTAATTCATTTGAGCTTAAATTTGTTTTTATCCAAATTATACAAAATAATCAGTTTGGAGGAGCAACTGCTGAAGATCCTAACTTACATCTTGCTAATTTTCTTAAAATTTGTGCTACTTTTAAATATGATGGTGTGTCTAATGATGTTGCTAGGCTTAAACTTTTTTTCTTTTTCAATAAAGAATAAAGTCAAAGTTTGGTTAAACTCATTAGCACCTGGATCTATCAGAACTTAGGGAGAACTATCACAAAAATTCTTGGCTAAATATTTTCCACCCTTGAAAATCGCTAAGCTTATTTTTGAAGAGGAATCGATATATGAAGCCTGGGAAAGATTTAAGGATCTCCTTAGAAAATGTCCACACCAAGCTTTACCAGATTGATTAATAATTCAAACTTTTTACAATGGATTAGTAGGATCACTTAGATATATTATAGATGTTGCTGCAGATGGATCTTTAATGTCAAAACTTTTTGATGAAGCATACTTTTTAATATAAGAAATGACTACTAATAATTTTCAATGACCCTCTGAACGAGTAAATCCTAAGAGAGTAACTAGTATTCATGAATCTGATGCATGTCTATTTTAGCATCTTAAATTGCTGCTACATTAAAAAAGATTGATCAAATTGGAGTGAACTATTCTCAAATACCACCAGTATTAGAGGAAAATTCCTTAGGGCACATAATTGATACTCAATCAACTTATGAAACTTTAAATGCTATTAATAATCGAAATAAAAATCCTTATTCTAACTATTACAATATTGGATGGAAAAATCACCCTAATTTTAGTTAGAATAATTATAACAATTCAATGAACCCCTCAGGAAATTTCAAGAACCAAGGAAATCCTAATTATCGACCTTATTATCCTTCTGGATTTAACTCTAACCCGCAAGTTAAGGAAAAGAAGTTAACGATGGAAGAGGTAATGTTAAATATGAGAAATCAAAAACAAAATCATGGGGTTGCTGTTAGAAAATATTGAAAATCAATTAGGACATATTGCTACTGCACTTAGCAACAGACCTTCAGTAAATCTTTCGAGTACTGTGGAAGTTAATCCCAAAGATCAAAACAATGAACAAATTAAAGCAATTCAATTACAAAGTTGAAAAGAAGTTGAAACAAGAATCCAAAGAGAAACCGAAGTTGATGAGGAGAAGGAAGTGATGGAAAGCGACCATAATCAAAATGAACAAACACAAGTTCTCCAAAAAAAATCATTATCCATGTGTCCTCAAAGACTAAAGTAAAAGAATAAAGATCAACAATTGAAATTTTTTTTGGAAATCCTTAAAAAGTTAACCATAAACATTCTTTTCATTGAGGCTTTAGAACAAATGTCAAGTTATGTGAAATTTATGAAAGAAACACTAAACAAAAAAAAGAAGCTTGCAGATCATGAGACTGTTGTACTTAGTGAAGAGTGTAGCGTTATTATTCAGAAAAAACTTCCTGAAAAATTAAAAGATCCTGATAGTTTTACTATACCTTGTGCAATTGGTGAAAAGTTTTATGGAAAAGCTTTATGTGATTTAGGAGCAAGTATCAATCTTATGCTTCTATCAATTTTTAAACATTTAGATTTATGAGAGATTTCCCCTACTTCTATAACTCCTGAGTTAGTTGATCGATCAATCACTTATCCTAAAGGAGTTATAGAGAATGTATTAGTAAAAGTGGATAAATTTATTTTCCCTATAGACTTTATAGTATTATATATGGAGGAAGATAAAGAAATTCCTTTTATTTTGGGGAGACAATTTCTTGCAACGAGCTTGATAAATGTGAAAAAAAGAGAATTAATAATGAGAGTTAATTATCAAGAAGTAAAATTTAATATTGCAAAAGCTATGAAATATCATGCAATAGAAAAAGACGATAAATATTTTAGGATGAAAGTTATTGATTATCTAAGTAATGAGCAATTTAAGAAAGAGTTTGAAGAAAAATTGAAGCAAGAAGAATTTAGTGAGAATAAGAATGAAACAAAAGAAGAAAATTTAGAATATATTCAGGACAAATTTGAAACTTTAGATTTGTTAGAAAATGATAATAAAAATATTATTTATTCAAGTATTAAACCACTTGAACTTGAACTGAAAGTATTACCTGCTCATTTAAAATATTTATTTTTAGGAGATTCATCTACATTGCTCATTATTGTATCTTCTGAGTTAACTGAGATTCAAGAACAAAATTTAATAGAAATGTTAAAAAGATATAAAAAGGCTTTTGGATCGACTTTAACAGATATTAAAGGAATTAGTCCTTCGATTTGTATACACAAAATTATATTGGATGAAAAATACAAACTTAAAGATGATCCTCAGAGGAGATTAAACCCAATAATGAAAGAAGATGTTAAAAAAGAAATTTTAAAATAGTTAAATGTTGAAATTATATATCTTATTTCAGACAGTGTTTGGGTGAGCCCAATTCATTGTGTTCGAAAGAAATGAGGAGTAATTGTTGAAGTAAATGAGAAAAAATGAATTAATTCCAATAAGACAAGTTATTGCTTGGGGAATTCGTATAGACTATAGAAAATTAAACATCCACCATAAAAAATCACTTTCCTTTACACTTTCTAGATTAAATGTTGGATAGAATGACTGGAAACAAATATTACTAATTTTTAGATGGATATGTCGATTATCATCAAATTCCAATTGCTCATGAGGATCAAGACAAGATAACATTAACAAGCTTTTATGGAACATTTGTTTTACGTAGAATGTCTTTTGGGCTATGTAATGCACCTGCAACATTTCAAAGATGTATGATGTCAATATTTAGTAATTTGATTGAACATGGAATGGAAGTATTTATGGATGATTTCTTTGTGTTTGGAACTTCATTTGAATTATGTTTAAATATTTTAGAAAAAGTTTAAGAATTATGTGAAAAAATCAACCTGTTACTAAACTGAAAAAATGTCAATTTATGATTGCATAATGAATTGTACTTGGGCATAAGATTTCTAAAAAAGACATAGAAGTAGATTCTGCAAAAATTTAAGTTATTAAAAAATTACCACCACCGCCTGGTCAGAGGGATACAAAGTTTTCTAGGACATGCTGGTTTCTACAGACGTTAACTAAAAAAAAAATTTAAAAATATCTAAGCTATTATTTCAACTTTTAGAAAAAGATACGAAATTTGAATTTATTTCGGAATGCATAAAAGCATTTGGACTATAAAAAAAAAAATTAATCACTGCACCTATAATAGCCACCTAATTGGGAGAAATCATTTGAAATAATGTGCGATGCTAGTGATTATGCAATTAGAGGTGTTTTAGGACAAATGCACAACAAAGTTTTTAAAGTAATATATTATGCTAGTAAAACTCTGAATGATGCTCAAATTAACTGCACTACCACTTAAAGAGAGTTATTAGTTATTGTCTATGTATTTGATAAATTTAAACCTTACTTAATTGGAACTAAATGTATAGTGTATATAGATCATTCTGCTATTAAATACTTAATGCAAAAGAAGTTTGTTAAACCAAGGTTAATTAGATGGATACTTCTATTGCAAGAGTTTGATTTTTCTGTAGTTGATTGAAAGAAAAATGATAATCAAATAGCTGATCATTTGTCTAGACTAGAAAAAGAAATATTAACTAATTTTACAAATAAAATTTTAGAAAATTTTTGTGATGAACAATTATATAGTATTGATGAAATAGATACACTGTGGTATGCCGATATAGTAAATTATATTGTAAGTGATATTCTACCACTAGATATTAAGAATAAATAATTAAAAAAATTTATATATGATTCCAATTCTATTTTTGGGATGACTCATATTTATATAAATAATGTAAAGATCTAATTATTAGAATGTGTGTCTTATGAAGAAACTCAACAAATAATTGAGAGATGTCATGATTCTGAATTTGGAGGACATTTTGGAATAAATAAAACTGCTTATAAAATTTTGCAAGCTGGATTTTATTGGTCTACTCTTTCTAGAGATGTTAATGAATAAATTATAACATGTGATCGAAGTCAGCGAGTGAGAAATATTTCTAGAAGAAGTGAAATGTCTCTAAATTACACATTGAAAGTTGAAATTTTTGATGTGTGGGGATTAGATTTTATGGTACCATTTATACCTTCATTTGGAAACTTATATATATTACTTGTTGTTGATTATATATCCAAATGAATTAAAGCTGTTGTTGTACCTAAATGTGATGCACAAAGTGTTTCTAAATTTTTTTAAAAAAAACATTTTTACAAGATATGGAATGCCGAGAGTGATTATTAAAGATGAAAGATCCCATTTTAGAAATAAGAGAATCAAGAAATTGATAAAAAATATGATATAATGCATAGATTCTCTACTGCTTATCATCCTCAGACTAACAGTCTAGTAGAAATATCAAATTGTGAAATATAATGAATTTTAGAAAAAGCTGCAAATTCTTATAAATCGGATTGGTCTGCTAGATTAGATATTGTATTATGAGCATACATAACTGCTTATAAGACTTCTATAGAAATGTCCCTATACAGACTTATTTTTGAAAAAACATGTCACTTACCAGTAGAATTGGAGCATAAAGCATTTTGGGCTATTAAGAAATTTAACTTTAATCTAAATGATGTTGGTGAGAAAAGATTATTGCAACTCAATGAATTTGAGGAGATAAAAAATGAAGCATGTGATAATGTAAAAATCTATAAAGAAAAAATGAAAATATGACATGATCGGAAGATTATTAATAAGAAGTTTGAACCTGTACAAGAAGTTCTATTATATAATACAATATTCAGATTTTTTTCAAGAAAACTGAAATTCAGATGGTTATGACTATTTAAAGTTGTTAAAGTCTATCATTATGAATATGTTGTTATTAAAGATCCTAAAACTGAAAAAATATTTAAAGTTAATGGGCATCGATTGAAACATTATTATGAAGGACACATACCACAATAAATGGTATTTAAAGTTAATGGGCATTGTTTGAAACATTATTATGAAGGGCACATACCTCAATTTAAAGAAGTTTAATGTTAAGTCAACCCAACTAAACAAAGGATATGTCAAGCTGATAATGTTAAACCAAGTTTTGTGGGAGGCAACCCATATATAAATTTATATATTTATATATTACTATTTTGTTTAATAAGTGTATTTATGTATTAGGAAATNGAGTATTAAGAATGAAATAGGAAATCTTAACTACTTTTTTGATCACCTAGATTGGAGAATGAAAAAGAAATTTGACCATACTAGGACAACTAAAGCAGGATTGGTGCAGATGTTCAAGAAAAATGGATGGATCGATGAAAATTCAAATGATCAATTCTAGTACCGACCCTTCTATAATTTGTATGTTCATTACCAGTATATGGAAGATATTAGAAGAGGAGAAAGTACTGAAGATGAGGCAAATTAATTGAAGAAGTTGGACTCTCTACTATTTTAAAATACTTATGTTTTTAATGTAATTGTGTGGATTTGATTTACTTTACTTTACTTTAGAACATTGATTATGTGTATAGTTTTGTGTCAGCGTTCTAGTGTTGTGCTTAATTTCAACATTAAATTATAATTTAGTTTGCTTTTAGGACGTGAAAATGTGATTAGAAAAATGTATTTATAAAAAATGTACTTTCATATATAAAAGTTGGTTTGGTGTTGTTTGTGAAATTACTTATTTGTAAATTATTTTTAGACGAAAATTAATGTTCAAAAAGACTAAATAAAATTTGGAGTAAATTGAGAGAAAATTGAAAATTGAAAAAAAATTAAAATATGAGTTTTTTGCCACTGACGTCGATGGCGCCGGCATGGGCGCCGACAGCGCCCTCAACCTGAACCGACCCAAACACCCTTAAAATTTGTGATTTGCACAGTGAAACGACATTTTTATCCATTGAGTCATCTTCAACCTCTGGTTTTTGCACCTAGAGCTTGTTATTGCTCGAATTTGAGGTAATTTTAAGGCAAACAAAGTTTGGATTTCATCTTCACTAGGTAAGAGTTACATTTTGAACTCAATTTTTTTTTTCATCAAGGATTTATCTTACATTACCGAGATCCAAAATTTTGAGATTTTTTTTGAAAGATTTTGAGAAAATCCTTTGGTGAAGAACTCTTACTTAGTAGATTTAAGTTTAAAGCGTTTCACAATGTGATTTTTGGAATTTTTGAGAATTTATTTTGATTTCATCAAATTTTTGTAGATTTACCATGACACCTAGAATGAGCAATGGAAAGAGAAAGGTTGATTTTGATGATCAAAAGTTTGTCAACTAGAAGACAAACATTTGCTTCAATAATCTACGTACAACTAAAAAAAGTGATTCCGAATCGAGGATCCAAAAATCCGGGAGGACAAGTCGAGAGATTAATCAATGCTCGACAGTGGGAGAATTTCTGCTACTTTACTGCCGAGACTATTATTGGTGTAGTGATGAAGTTCTACGTGAATTTTAAGGGGACTTCTGAAGACTATTTGCTTGTTCGTAGGAAAATGGTGGAGTTTACTTCAATGAAGTTTAATGAATTTTATCAGTTAGAAGATGTGCATATCTGTCAGTACAAATCATTTTATACTATGAATGAGGCCTTGGATGAGGTTATTTCTTTTCTTACCGATGGAAGAGGAACCTGGAAAGTAAAGAATGGTGCTAAGGTAAACTTTCCTCTTTCTATGTTAAATGTAGAATCTAAAGCCTGACACTATTTTATTTCTGGAAGAATGATACCAACAAACCAACATAGTGAGGTGACAAGGGATAGAGCCATCTTGAACTTTTGTATCCAACAGATGAAAATGATAGATGTAGGCTCTATTATTTATAGGAACACTTGATGTATTGCTTTTGGAAAGACTACTGGAGGTTTAGCACACCCTGCCCTGATCTTCACACAATGTGAACAGGCAGGAGTTGATTATAGACCAGATGAGGAGAGGATTGAACCTCTAAAACCTATTGGGCCTGTCAATATAAGGACTTATGAATCTCATGTTGGATGGAGATCTAGAAGTAGGACCAGGGATATTCCTTCTACTTCAGGTACTTCTAGTACCCCTACTATCCAAGAACTTATGGAACAAATGATGATCCAATAGTGAGATATCTTGAGAATGGATCATATAATGGAAAATATGGAGGGCAGAAATGCGCACATTGATGATTTAATAAGACAGAAGTTCGAATATGATGTTGCTTATGATGATGCAATGGTCAGATTCATGAGGGGTGATCACTCAGTTCAGTTTTCTACTCACCCTGTTTTTACTTCATATCAGTAACAGAATTTGGATGTGGAAGAAGAAGAAGAAGAAGACGATGATTGGTGATACTTTAGTTAGATTTTTGTTTATTTTATGTTTAGTTATATTTTATTGTTGAGACTGTTTATTTGTGGACTGTGATGCTTTACTTTTATTGTATGTTGTGTTGTGAACTTTAGATTTGTGAAGTTGTTGGAAGTTATTAGTTTATAGTACTTTGTTGGATGTATTTGTAGTTATCTTTTTCTCAGCAAATTTTTAAATGTATTTTGTGTTATTTAATGTTTTAAGTCTTGTAGTTTTTCATATTAGCACCTGCAATATCTCAGAGTTAAGTTTCAAATCAAAACATTCAACATGTATGTCTTTTCTTTATGTACTAAATATTTTCTTTAACCCTTAATTTTTCAGTTCTTCATTTAAAATCTTTTAAAAGTTTAGGTTTGGGGGAAAAATTCATTTTTAAAGAAAAGAAACTTAATTTTATTTATCCTCAATTAGTTATATTTTCAAAATTTTCTTAAAAATTTAACATGACCTTCGGTATTAGAGGGTAACTTTAGATAACTATATCTATGTTTCTAAATAGATAGTAAACTTAAGTAAAATTTTTAAATAATAAAGGTTAATTTTAGATATTAAGATATTTGATATGATAGAATAAGACTATGTTTTTTCTATTTCAAGTAAAGAAATTTGTATTTTTGAAGTATTAAAAATCTTAGAGATTCATGCAAGAAGAACAGATTAAAACTTTATGAAAAATCTTTAAAGCTAATATAAATTTATGAAATGAACGTATGCGAAAAGTTTTTAACTTTAAGAAGAGGATAGTGAAGTTAAAAAACATTAATGACTATCCAGATATAGTAATTCTCACATAAAAAAAGAAAGAAAAAGAATGAAAAAAGAAAAGAAAGAAAAGAAAATGGATTGAAAATGATCTTGAAAAGAAAAAAAAAAGAAAAGAAGAAAGATATGAGGAAAAGCTTGAGGAGATGCCTAATTAAAAATTGGTTTCACTTGAATCAACTTAAAGAAGAAGGCTTGACTACATTTCCTAAACTTATATTTAAGTATAAGAATATTTACTAGTAAAGTTTCATGAAGTTCCTTTTCATATGGATATTCTAAGTGGCTTTAATATTTTTTCATATGAATATTCTAAGTAGTTTTAATATGAATAATTTTTAATTTTCCTTGAAAAGAATAGAGAATAAAAAATCCTAGACTTGACTACTAAATATTCTTATACATTTAGTGTTAACTAGAGTTATTTTGAATTTTTCTTATGTGATTCTATTATATTTAGTGAACTAAGAAATGGAAATCTAGAAGTTAAAATCTTTACCATAAGTCATATTTTTAAATAGTAAAAGAGTTACTTGAGGACAAGTAACATTTAAGTTTGGGGGATTTTTATTCACAAAAAATATATGCATTTTTAAACTCATATTTTATACTCATTTTTTGTGATATTGCACTTTAATGGAAGGAATTTTTTGTGTTTTATTGTCGGTTGTTGATTTTGAAGACTTGGAGTAAAAATGAAGCAAAAAGAATGAAATTTGGAGTCAAAATGGAGAATTTAAAAAATTGGTGAGCGTCGTTTAACAGAGAAGGAATTAATTAGATGGCCTCTGGCGCTGACGGCGCTAGTGTCGGTGCAGACCCTGTTTCTAGAAGATTCAATGAATTTGGACGTTTTTTGAAGTGTTTTGGATGCACCTATTGGGGAACCGACATAGGCTCTATTTAGGGCCGAAATTTAATCAGAAACCCCCTCCCTTCGCACCATTTTGAATTCTTCCACTCATTTCAGTTTTCTTTTTCACACGCCTACATTCCACGCCATTCCACACCATTAGTTAGTTATTTTTTTATAGTTTTGATTTTTATGGTGAGTTTAAGTGTGAATTTTTCTCTAAGAAGTGTTGGAGATGAAGAGAAGTGGGAGAATTCTTTGTCCTACATATTCTTAATTCTTCAACAGTCCTATAAGAGCAAGCTTCTATAGTTATTACATCTTAAGTAGTTAAAACTACTTAAGAAAACTTCCGATTAAAACTAATGTTTGTTCTCAGAGAAATTTTAAGTGTCAAGGTCAAGAAACGAGACATCAATGTTTAAACCTAGGGTAATAGGTTTCTAAGAATCTAATTCTACCATAAAGGTTTTGTTTTATTATTATTTTGTTTTTATTTATGTTGTTTCATTTTATTGTTTTATTGTTTTATTGTCTTGAGGTTCACCTTTTTCGCTTCAGAATATTGTCCCTGCAAAATAAAGTTAGCACACCCTAAAAACATGCAAAGAAAATCTAAAGTGTAATTTATCTCATGTCTTTAGCAAACCTGCAAAACAAAACACAATTAACCATGAAATCATGTCTTAATTTGTTAATTTAGTTGGTTGAATAATTTTTAAATGAACCAGTCAAGTTGTCTATGGCTTTGTCGTCCTGGGGCCGTAAAGGTATTCAGATCTACTTAGTCGGAAATGTGTCTAGACCAGGACAGGAAGATTCTTATTAGCAACCACAGATTGCGTCGTCCAAGAGATCTTCGTAGATCTGAACACAGTTGTTTAAGTTACATTTGGTGATCTTTGTTCATTAAGGAAATTTAAGTATTAATGTCTTATTCGAATCTTAAGGGTTAGAAAATTTTAGGTTATTTACGATTTATTAATCGATTGAATTTTGTCTCTTATTTTTGTTTGGGATGACCCGATCAAGATCACATGGTTTCGTTGTTCTGATTCAGTATGTTTGCGATTTGATTAGCCAAAAGTGGTTGGAAGATATTTCGTTAGCAACCATGAGTTACCTCATCCAAAATATCTTCTCAAACCTAGTTGCATTTTTAAGTTCAAGTATAAGTACTAAAATCATTTAAAGTAAATTTTATGTCATTTGTATTTTGTCGTGAATTTTATTTTATTTTTGTCGGTTATATTTAGTTCATCATGTTATTTACGTTAGGTTTGATGTCAGTTAAACCTAATGAAAGTTTATTAAAGTCTAATAAATTAGACTTAAGATTTAGGTTTAATGTGAGTAGATCCTAAAAAAGGTCTAATTTTTTAGTCTGTCAGATTTTAAGTTTTAGGTTCAATATGGGTAGAACCTAAGTTTTAAATGGTTTAGGTTCAATTTAGGTAGGACCTAAGATATGGTGTTACTTAGATTCAGCATATATTAAATCTAAGGTTTAAATTGGTTTAGGTCCAATTTGGGTTGAACATAAAACTTGAGTTGACTTAGGTTCAATTTGGGTTGAACATAAAACTTGAGTTGACTTAGGTTCAATTTGGGTTGAACTTAAAGTTTATTTTGGTTTAGGTTCAATTTGGTTTGAACCTAAAGTTTTGGTTGGTTTAGGTTCAAATTGGGTTGAACCTAAGGGTTAGGTTAGCTTAGTTTCAATTTGGGTTGAACCTAAAGGTTAAGTTAGTTTAAGTTCAATTTAGGTTGAACTTGAGGTATAGGTTGACTTTGATTCAATTTGGGTTGAATCTAAGGTTTAGGTTGGCTTAAGCCTAATATAATTAAGGCTTAAGGATTTAATTAAGACTAATTAAAAATATACTTAATTTGGTTTGAAGGTTAATTAAAACTGATATGGTTAAAGTGTAATTAAATTAGTTAGGTATAATTAGGGTTAAACCTAATTAAGATTTATGGTTAATTAAGCCTAATGTATGTAATGCCTAATTAGGTTAATTAGGTCTAATTTGGGTTATACCTAATTAGGGTTTATGATTAATTAAGCCTAATATAAGTATGGCTTAATTAGGTTAATTCAGACTAATTTGGATTAGATCTAATTATGATTTAAGTTTAATTAAACCTAATGCAAGTAAGGTTTAATTAAGTTAAGTTAGACTTAATTATGGTTTAAAGTTAATTAAATCTAATGTAAGTAAGGTTTAATTAGTTAATTAGGCCTAATTCAGGTTAGACCTAATTAGAGTTTATGGTTAATTAAACATAATGTAAGACTTAATTAGTTTAATTAGATCTAATTTGGGTTAGACCTAATTAGGGTTAATAGTTAATTAAGCCAAATTTAGTAAGGCTTAATTACGTGAATTAGGTCTAATTTGGGTTATAATTATGGTTTATGTTTAATTAAACCTAATGTAAGTAAGGCTTAATTATGTTAATTAGGTCTAATTTGGGTTAGAAATAATTATGGTTTAATGTTAATTAAACCTAATGTAAGTAAGGCTTAATTAAGTTAATTATGTCTAATTTGGGTTAGACCTAATTATGGTTTAAGGTTAATTAAACCAATTGTAAGTAGGAGTGTAAACGAGGCGAACACGAGCGAGCCATGCTCAGCTCGTGTTCGGCTCGTTTATATTTCGAGGTCAAAAANCAGCATTGCCAGAGGGATTGTTGCTCGCTCAGTTTAATTTGCAAAAAGAAGAGGAGGAGAGCATTGAAATTTAGAGACATTGTGATCGAAAGTTGTATTTTATAACTTGACTTTGATTCTGTGCAGTGGCTGCCAGAAAGTTATGATAAGAAAAATAAATTATAATAATCACTGCAGTTTCTTGAACATTTGCTTCTTCTACAATAGCTTCTGTCCAAAATACACCAAAAAGGGTGGGATATATTGATTAGAAAGAAAAGTAAGAGATTGACATTGATTATTTTTGTTAATGCTTTCATGTGCTCTTTTTTTGTTTGATATTTTCTTAAGCAAAAGAGGTAAGTCTTAAAAAAAAAACTAATCCATTTAAGAAGGTAAACATAGGAAAGAGTTGATTAAGTTTTGATTGACTTCATAATAGCTTCTTATAGGGGTGTAAAAGGTCGAACACGAGCAGGCCATGCTCAGCTCGTGTTCAGCTCGTTTATATTTCGAGGTCAAAAAGTGTGTTCGTGTTCGACTCGTTTGCTTAACGAACCGAACACGAGCTGTTCACGAATAAAAAATTCTTTTGACAACCCTAAACACGTAGCCATTAGGGATTTGAGCAAGATTTAAAAATTATTATTTATATTAAAACATCATTTCAATCTAATTTAATAATTTTTATTCTANTGGTCGAACACGAGCAAGTCATGCTCAGCTCGTGTTCGGCTCGTTTATATTTCGAGGTCAAAAAGTGTGTTCGTGTTCGGCTCGTTTGCTTAATGAACTGAACACGAGTTGTTCACGAACAAAAAAGTCCTTTTGACAACCCTAATCACGTAGTCCTAAGACGATAGGGGTTTGAGCAAGATTTAAAAATTATTATGTATATTAAAACATAATTTGAATCTAATTTAATAATTTTTATTCTATTTTTTTAATTAATATTTTAATTGATTATAAATCTTTGTAGCCTTGTAGTCAATTGGATTTTGCTTATATATATATATATACTTGATGAGTAGTATTTCGAGCCAAAACGAGCCGAACATGAACGAACACATCTTTGTTTGTATTCGGCTCGTTAACTTATCGAACAAAATTAACGAGCCTAACACGAGCTTCTTAACGAGTCGAACAAGAGCTGTTCTCGAACAACGAGCCATTTTGACAGCCCTAGCTTCTTAAATACAAATTAGAATTTATTTTACTATTGAAATCATCCACAAAAATTATTACATTATAAACTATTTGTTTTGATTTAAATTATGTGCATGGCGTTTAAAAGGTGTATTGTGGAATCACAAATCTTTCTCTTGAAATCAAATATATCAATTAAACAATGGATGTAATTGATGCTCATGGATTTTTAAATGAGTTGAACAGAAATAAAAATGTTGAACTCATATCCAACGTTAGCTCAATTATATTAGGCACAGTGCCCGTTTATTNATCTCTTGAAATCAAATATATCAATTAAAAAATGGATGTAATTGATGGTCATGGATTTTTAAATGAGCTGAACAGAAATAAAAATGTTGAACTCATATCCAACGTTAGCTCAATTATATTAGGCACAGTGCCCGTTTATTTTGGGCTTGCTTACAGTCTCTTTAAAAATTTCATTTTTACAACTAAAATGTATAATTAAAATTGACTTGTATGTTTTTTTTTTTTAAATAATTGAAGTACCATTTTATTTAATTCTATTAGTCGAGTAATTTAAGGGGCATTTACATNAAATAATTGAAGTACCATTTTATTTAATTCTATTAGTCGAGTAATTTAAGGGGCATTTACATNTCCATTTTGACAGCCCTAATTGTAAGTAAGGCTTAATTATGTTAATTAGGTCTAACTTGGGTTAGACCTAATTGGGGTTTATGGTTAATTAAATCTAATGTAAGCAAGGCTTAATTAGGTTAATTAGGTCTAATTTGGGTTAAACCTATTTTGGGTTTATGGTTAATTAAGTCTAATGTAAGGCTTAATTAGGTTAATTAGGTCTAATTTGAGTTAGACCTAATTAGGGTTTAAGGTTAATTAAGCCTAATGTAAGGAAAGCGTAATTAAGTTAATTAGGTCTAATTTGGGTTAGACCTAATTAGGATTTGATTTGTCTTAAACCTAATGTAATTATAGTTTAAGATTGTTAAATAGGTCTAATAGGGGATTAGACCTAATTGGGATTTTATTAGCTTAAACCTAATGTAATTAAGGTTTAAGAAGGTTAATTTAGTCTTATAGGGGATTAGACCTAATTAAGATTTGATTTGTCTTAAACCTAATGTAATTAAGGTTTAAGAAGGTTTGAAAGGTTGAAAATTATTTTTTTTATTTGGGGTTTATATGGGTTAGACCAATGGTTCAGGTGTAGGTGACTAAACCCAATGTTGGTTAAGTTCACTATTGGTCTAATTTGGAAATTAGACCCAAGGAATAAGATTAGGTCAAGGCCAAGATTCAAGCCTAAAGGATTCTAAGGTTTTAAATGTAACTTTAAAATTTACAATTTTAACCCTAAGAGGAAAAAATAACATTTAAAATTTTCCATAGGCTAAAATTTGAGAGTTTAAAATTGTTAGTCTAAATTTTCTAGACTTTTTTAAATTAATTTCCAATTTTCTAATTTTTTATAATTATTTTTAAGAATAATTACAAAATTTTGTGGAAATTGGCAAATTTGATTGTAGGGATTTTTTCTAGCCTTGGGAAAATTAGGGAATGTTCACAAGGACATAAAGATTGGTCCCTGAAAATTTCATCATTTTTGGATTTATAAATAATTTTTAATAATTAAATTACTCTATGGAGTAATTAATTAATTAAAAATTAAATATAATTCATTAATTTCATATTTTACTTTCATAATATTCTCCTTATCTTTCTGAATCCATGGGTATTTTTTATCAAAATTTTATGACTTTTTTGTGTCAATATATGAATTTTTGAAGATTTTAGGCATTTTATGAATTAATTAAATCAAAAAAATCCTAATTATCTATTTATCTGACGCATCGATTGGCTGGATCCTCGAATGTGTCGAATTCACACTCAACACTGTTTCATTTGGTGCGCTTTACATGCGGGCAGCCACGTGGCCCGTTGTTTGACCCGTTTCGTATGAACATATTAGCTATTTGGCTATATCACAACCATTCATTTTCGGTACAGGGAAATGAATGACATCCATTCATTGTCCCCGCAGGACGATTAACAGAGAACCGTCCAAACTTTAGATGTCAATTTTTCGCTCGATTCACAATGAAATTTGTTTTTAAGGCTTCATCTAGATGTGACGAATCAATCCAAGAGGTTAGATGCTTATGAAGTGACCATTCTCTTCACAATGTGTGAAATTCGAGCACGAAATTAGTGCTAGATGTCCATATCTTGGTCGAAGAAGTGTACCCTCGGTTGGAAATGTTGCAGAGTTTTGCCTTGAGCTTAGAAAGATTTCCCTTGATTCAATTTGGATTGAAATTGGGCCCTGATATATGCTTGATGAAATGGGGTCACGGTTTCAGCTAGGAGTGGGTTGGAGTCTATGAGAAAGGCTAATTTGAATCGGAAATCTCTTCGTGGTGCATAGGGAAGCTCTTGGAAGAGTTGTATTAGAGTTTTGGATGAGTTTGTGTCAAACCCGAAAAAGACCCTTGATTTGCACTCCAAAATTGGGGCTCATTGTGGGATTTTATAGGCTAATTCTGTGAAGGTTTTGCTGCCTAAGGTGAGAAGAGAAAATTTGTTTTATGTGACTAGAGGTTTGAAGAACTCTATTTGGCTTTACCTTCTTTGGAGCTCACGGCCTACCCCTTTAAATAGCCATTAAAGGCGACAATAAGGCTTGGAGCTCATTGGCAAAGGTGGGAGTTGATGCAGAGAAGCTAAGGGAAGATTTAGGGGAGATGAGTTTCTGTTGAGCTTTATCTTTTCCCAATTTTCCATGGTTAGGTCAAGTTAATCTCAAGTATGGAGAGGGGGAGGGTTTAGAGCAAAGCTTTCTTCTCATTGGAAAGAAGGTGGGGTGGAGTGACACCTTGACAAAGCTTTAATCCAGCCATCCTATATGTTCTAAAAAAGAATGAGGTGGATTTCAACCATGGTGACATGTAATTTCTTCCCTTCATGATTATTTTTGACCTTAAGTAAAAAATGATGGTTAGGTGATCTAGCCTGATTAAATTCATTCATTTAATGTCTTTTATTGGGTCTATTGGGTCTATGGGTGAAAGAAAACCTTTTGGGCTTGGGCCTTCATGCATGGGTTAGGCTTCCATGAAATCTCTTTGGGCTAAGGCCTTTCGTGAGGCATTTTTGATGATTTAATAAATTAATTTAATTAACCAATTAATTAGCTAATTAATTAGGTTAAATTTATGAAATTGACTTTTTGACTCAATTTAGTCATGAGATTGGTCAAGGTGGCCCAATGTTGATTTGTTGACCAAAAGGTTAACCATGATGGTCAAGTTGACCATATGGTGGCTGGAATTATTAGAGGGTCAATAAGGTGATCATTTGGGTATTAAGGTTGACCAAATGATCAATGTAGTGACTATTAGGTCATAAATTGTCCTTTTTGACCAAATTTTGGCCAATTGGGAGTCAGGGTTGACTAAATGGTTCATTTTGACCAATTTGGTGTCAAGGTTGACCAAATCATCTAGTTTGACCAAATGGTTCATTTTGACCAATTTGGTGTCAGGGTTGACCAAATGGTCGAAGGGGTGTTGATTGAGTCCAAGGTTGACCAAAATGATCAATGTGGTGACCACTAGGTCTAGAATTGACCAAAGGTCAATGTTTAGGTCCAAGATTGACCAAATGGCTAATGTAGTGGCCACTGGGTCACGATTTGATCAAAATCAAGGTTTGTCATTACTGATCTGATCATCTTAGGATGTCATCATGGTTTGACCTCAAAGAGGATGTATTGGGGGTCAAGTCAACTTTTAGATGATGGTCAAGTTGACAATATGGTAATGTCTTGACAATATGGTGGCTGGAATTATTAGAGGGTCAATAAGGTGATCATTTGGGTATTAAGGTTGACCAAATGATCAATGTAGTGACTATTAGGTCATAAATTGTCCTTTTTGACCAAATTTTGGCCAATTGGGAGTCAGGGTTGACTAAATGGTTCATTTTGACCAATTTGGTGTCAAGGNCGAGACTTCTTTGGACAATACGATTAACGGATTGCTGATAAGGAACCTTTGTTTGTGTTGGTCGACTACATTCACAATCAAATAGAATTAAAGCCTACATAGCCTGAGATGACAGATCCGTAGTATCCTGACTCAGCAACCTCTATCATTTTAGGAAATTTTTCATTTATGTTGACATCTATTTCGTTGATTCTTTTGATAAATTGTTAATATCTTCTTGTGGATGCCTAGGCGTCTCAGTCCATGGTAGTTAAGGTGATTCACCATTTGCGTTATAACCCGGTATAAATATCGAAAGCATCAAGATTTTCCCTTGAGATGATTTAAATCCATCAGTTTCTCAAATAACCGGATTTCATTATATTATGTTAGCAAGACTTTTTTTATTGAGAGTTTTCTTGGGTATCCCCAAAGATGTAATTAATCAAAAGAATAAGTTCCTTTGGGAACTACCCTAAGCATTTATACTTGATTCTTCGGTTGTGGGTTGCTTTCATAAGGTCCTCTTAGCGGGTATGTCTCCAATGTATCTTCTATCCGATCTCATTTCGGACGTATGCTTTAGGGCTATCCATGCGAAGTTCATTTTACAAAAATTCTCTATGTTCTTTTTCTTATTTCTCTATTGTTTATATCCCTTCTTTCGGTTCTACTTCTATTCAGATCATTCATTTTATCCGCGAGAGAGATATACTCGAATAAAAAAATAATACGACGATTATAACAGACAAGCCGAGGACTCTTTAAAAAAAAATAAAAGAGAGGAAAAGATCCAAAACATTTACATACTAGCACCCACGCGTTCATATTTACATGCATCGCGTTCATATTTACATGCATACCACTCAAAGCCTTTACTTCACATTAAAAAATACCACAATCACTACCTTCTTAAAAAAAAAAAGAAATACACATTTTCATGCACATCAAACGATATAATTATAAAAATTAAACTTTTGTGTGTTNTGCCTAGCGCTAGTCCCGGGCTCCTAGGCATCAAAAATTACTTACTGGAGCATTTTACCTAACTTTGGGAAAGTATGCCATCCTACTGGCACCTAGGGGCCAGAATGGGCGCCTAAGCGCCAGTCCTGAGTGCCTAGGCGTTTAAAAAGCCTTGAAAATTATGTTTCCCGAACACCCGAGAAGTAGGAGTCATACTAGGTGCCAGGGTCACAACGCCAAGGTGCCTGTCTAATTTCTAGACGTAAAAATTCTGATTTTTTGAGCCGTGTTGACCTTGCCACTTCTCCCCATGCATCAAAAATTTGAGATCTTCTTGTATAATGGAAAGCTTACATAGGTGAATCAAAAAGGGGGCTAGTGATGGCTCTTTTAACTCTCTTTTGGTAAGCTTTCAAAAGTTGGATCAATCCAATTAGGGCAAAATAGGATGGAAAGGTTGGTGGGGCTCGAAGCTTAAGCTTGGCTAGTCTCATTTCTCTCATAGGTAGATTTTTCATTCTTAGTTTGTGGAGAGGGATGAGAGCTTTTGTCTTAAAGGGGAGAGAGTCCTTGAGAGAAAATAACAAGTTAGGTCATATGTAAGGCCAACTCTTTTCTAAAATCCATCCTGGGTGATATTCGTTAGATCCCTTATATCTTCAGGACGTGGTCGGTGTGGTGACCCTATTAAAGTCATACACACCCGGAGATTTTACCCTTAGCACCTAAAAGCTAGTTAGGACACTTTCGTTAGATGGTGTGTTAGGCTAGGATTAGGGTACTATGCAGTCTTTATCGATGTTTGGCTATTGTTCTTTGTTGGTTCGGTTGCCCTATCCATGCATCACTTTGTTTGTATTTTTGTGTGATTACTAAGTGTGGACATGCACAATAGTATATTAGGGACAGTTTTCTTGCAAGGAGTCATGTCTAATTATACACACACACAAGTTTAGTAAGGGAGGAGCAATGTTATGATTTCATACTAACTCTTTCTTGCAAATGATGCTATAAGCTCCTCCCGTCAAACATGGCTCACATGCATTGCATGAGATAACCCGTGCTAACATTTTCTGTATGTCAAGTCCTTTATTGTTTTTTTATCATGTATTTGATAGAGTCCTAGGATCAAGTCTGTATTGAAAATAAGGTATGGGCACTGGTTTTGAGGGGGATGAAATTTCGAACCATGTGATGGGTACCAAGAGCTTCAGGTCGCGTCCTGTATCTTAATTATAAATTTTCACTCTTATATAGAATTAGGATTGGACATGTATATGAGGAATCCGACCATTTTTACTGTTTTCCTGAGAGATCTTGCTAGCACAACGACACCAGCTTATTCTTATATTTTGTTTGGTTTGCCCTATTTTTGTTTTGTTTTATGACTACTTTATTTTTGTGTTTCTTCTATTTGTTGTTTATCTGGAATTGATCTTGAAAAATAATCCATGCTCCTTAAGGATCCTAAAATTCCAAACTTTTTACAAAATCTTAATAATAAAAGACTAAGATTAATTAAAATTTAAAGTTAAAATATTCTAGATTTNATATGGGCATTGGTTTTGAGGGGGATGAAATTTCGAACCATGTGATGGGTACCAAGAGCTTCAGGACGCGTCCTGTATCTTAATTATAAATGTTTACTCTTATATAGAATTAGGATCGGGCATGTATATAAGGAGTCCGACCATTTTTACTGCTTTCTTAGGAGATCTTGCTAGCACAGCGACACCAGCTTATTCTTATATTTTGTTTGGTTTGCCCAGTTTTTTTTTTTTTGGTTTTGTTTTATGACTACTTTATTTTTGTGTTTCTATAATTTGTTATTTATCTGGGATTGATCTTGAAAAATAATCCATGCTCCTTAATGTTCCTAAAATTCTAAACTTTTTACAAAATCTTAATAATAAAAGACTAAGATTAATTAAAATTTAAAGTTAAAATATTCTAGATTTTTCAAAATTTGTGTTTTTTTCTGAATGGCCTTCGGGTCGATTTTAAATTAGGTCGCATGTATGGACATATCTCTCGTCATAAGTTCTNCTGAATGGCCTTCGGGTCGATTTTAAATTAGGTCGCATGTATGGACATATCTCTCGTCATAATTTCTTCACATTATACTATTATGGTAGAAAACTGCATCATATTCCTATACCTGATGAGAGGACCACGCGCTTCTCCATACCAGACTTGACCAAGCATAAATTTTGACCTAGGAGATTGTCTAGTACGACTAGGGTGTTAGTGGCATCATTGACCCAAACGAGGTATAAGTCCTTTGTGCGAAGCGTTTCATGTTTTATAGCTGAACCTCCTTTTCTCTTCATTCCAGTGGAAACTCTGTCATCTTACTTAGCAAGCATAAGCCCCATGCCTTTGAGATCTATCTAGGGTGCTCATGATTGAGATATATCACTAAAAACAATTCTCAGTAGTTTTTCTAGTGTTTAGTGNCATTTTTACCTAGGAGATTGTCTAGTACGACTAGGGTGTTAGTGACATCATTGACCCAAACGAGGTATAAATCCTTTGTGCGAAGCGTTTCATGTTTTATAGCTGAACCTCCTTTTCTCTTCGTTCCAGTGGAAACTCTGTCATCTTACTTAGCAAGCGTAAGCCCCATGCCTTTGAGATCTATCTAGGGCGCTCATGATTGAGATATATCACTAAAAACAATTCTCAGTAGTTTTTCTAGCGTTTAGTGAATAATAAAATTAGATTTGAAACCTATCCATTCAACAATTTACACAATATTTTCATAACTTACACTTATAAAGCAATAAATAACCTTTAAAGTGCAATAAAACATAATTTAAACTGTAAATAACATCAACAATAAAATGAGGATTTTATTGAGCTCTTAGCAAGCTACTTGTCGAACAAATATTAATATATTCACAAACATAAATGAATGAACTATTTAATATTCAAATATGTTCATTTATATGTTAAGGCTAAAATTCATTCCTGGTTATTCATTAAATTGATTAAACGGGCATTTCATGAACAATTATTAAGTTGTTCGTTAATAGCATTCACTTATGACCCCAAGTTGATGTCACATTAATAGTTCACATTATTAGAAAATAAAGTGATGGCTAAATGTGATAAGTTTAAATATCAAGGACATATAATGATATTATTTGTAGAGTTTAAATATAGGTCGAAATCAAAGTTTCCAAAAGCACACTTCTAAATGCTCATCAAAAATAAAGTAAGGAGCTGTGCTGGCCTTATGCGTCATTTGCCTTCCTTTGACTTTAGGGCTACTGAGACTTCTTTGGACAATACGATTAACGGATTGCTGATAAGGAGCCTTTGTTTGTGTTGGGTCGACTACATTCACAACCAAATAGAATTAAAGTCTACATAGCTTGAGATGACAAATCCGTAGTATCCTGACTCAGCAATCTCTATCATTTTAGGAAATCTTTTCAATTATGTTGACATCTATTTCACACCTCGTTGATTCTTTGATAAATTGTTAATATCTTCTTGTGGATGCCTAGGCGTCTCAGTCCATGGTGGTTACAGTGATTCAACATTTGCATTATAACCCGGTATAAATGTCAAAAGCATCAAGATTTTCCCTTGAGATGATTTAAATCCATCAGTTTTTCAAATAACCGGATTTCATTATATTATGTTAGCAAGATTTTTTTTATTGAGAGTTTTCTTGGGTATCCCCAAAGATGTAATTAACCAAAAGAATAAGTTCCTTTGGGAACTACCCTAAGCATTTATACTTGATTCTTCGGTTGTGGGTTGCTTTCATAAGGTCCTCTTAGCGGGTATGTCTCCAATGTATCTTCTATCCGATCTCATTTCGGACGTATGCTTTAGGGCTATCCATGCGAAGTTCATTTTACAAAAATTCTCTATGTTCTTTTTTTTAATTCTCTATTGCTTATATCCCTTCTTTCGGTTCTACTTCTATTCAGATCATTCATTTTATCCGCGAGAGAGATTTACTCGAATAAAAAAATAATACGACGATTATAACAGACAAACCGATGACTCTTTCAAAAAAAAATAAAAAGAGGAAAAGATCCAAAACATTTACATACTAACACCCACGCGTTCATATTTACATGCATACCACTCAAAGCCTTGACTTCACATTAAAAAATACCACAATCACTACCATCTTAAAAAAAAAAAAAAGAAATACACATTTTCATGCACATCAAACGATATAATTATAAAAATTAAACTTTTGTGTGTTAGATACGTATGAACATAAAAAATATTTGGCAGATATGTAAATACGATTTTCACACAAAATTAAGCAAAGCGACGTCTCCCCATCCTGCCAATAGTCGCTGTTGTTTTCCAATTATTTACCTATGCATAGGTGCTGCAGCTTTTTAAGAGAAAGCGACTGTTGTTTTTTGTTTGTTTGCTCGGCGTTGGACAATATTAGGGAAAAAAACACAAGGAAAACGGTACATTGCACCAATTATAGCTGCAAAAGAAGATCTTTAATGAACTTGTGGTTATGTGAATGCTCCAAAGAAGGCATGGTGGTAGGCAATAATGGAGAAATTGTATATGAATGTTTTGGGAAATATATCACACCCTTATTATAAACAGTTGACCTTTAGAAAGAATAAATTGTTCTATGATTACTAAGTCTTATGAGAATGTGAATAGCTTCTTTTGGGCGTTTTGATGAGTTGGCATTTCAAGGCGAGTTTAGCGGTTGAGTACTGATGGTTGAGTAAAGTTTACTTAACGGGCGATTGATGATTGTGGATGACTATGAAGTTGATTTGTAAGGAGCCACTTGTTGAACCTAGTTCTAGCTCTTATGATAATTGATTAGTAATAAGAGGTGAATATGAGTTCATCATGTGTATCGATCGATTGTTTGATTCTTATGTATCTTTAAAATATTGTGAATAACAAGAGTGTAATTAGTGTAAATTCAAATTTGGCTGATTAAGTTGGTTGATTGAAATTGAGAAAGTTTAGATCTTAATACCTATGTGCCAGTATTTTAAAATTTTAAATTAAAAGATTGATTTTTATCGCAAATGTTTCCTTCAATTTATTCTTCATTCATTGATCCTTTAACCTTTCTTTTCTTGTCTTCGCAATTTGTGTTTTTTCAATATAAAGAAGATTAACTACCTGTTGTCTTAGTCATTTGTTCCTTCAGTGATGTGATCAAAGGCTTAACTTTCAACACCCATTTTCTATATGATCATTGGTGTGATTTGAGGCATTTGATCGTGGATTGAATGATGTTATTATCTCTCATTTTGAGAAATGTGGACCTACGGGTTTCTCTTTTATGTTTGAAAGTACATTGAATAAAAAGTGCTAGTTGTGAGTAGAACTCCATTCCTCTTATTAAAGATATTTCCAATGGATTTAAAATTCTTAATTAAAAAAATAAATAAAAATAGGAAGTTAAATTTAAAATTTATTTTGGACATGGTAACCCACCTAATAAATTATTGACTCTAAATTTTGANCTTTTAAATCAAAAGATTGGTTTTTATTGCAAATGTTTCCTTCAATTTATTCTTCATTCATTGATCCTTTAACCTTTCTTTTCTTGTCTTCGCAATTTGTGTTTTTTCAATATAAAGAAGATTAACTACCTGTTGTCTTAGTCATTTGTTCCTTCAGTGATGTGATCAAAGGCTTAACTTTCAACACCCATTTTCTATATGATCATTGGTGTGATTTGAGGCATTTGATCGTGGATTGAATGATGTTATTATCTCTCATTTTGAGAAATGTGGACCTACAGGTTTCTCTTTTATGTTTGAAAGGACATTGAATAAATAGTGCTAGTTGTGAGTAGAACTCATTTCCTCTTATTAAAGATATTTCCAAGGGATTTAAAATTCTTAATTAAAAAAATAAATAAATATAGGAAGTTAAATTTAAAATTTATTTTGGACATGGTAACCCACCTAATAAATTATTGACTCTAAATTTTGAAGAAACCATATTTTTGTTATGAAGTTTAGAAGTCCTAAAACATTCATAATAAACTCATTTAAAACCTAAAATTTTTTTAATTATTTTATAAATTTAAGTTAACATGATGATTATAAAAATTTTAGTAAAATTTGGAGATGGTTAAAACTATTCTGAGTATTTTTNATTTTTTAATTATTTTATAAATTTAAGTTAACATGATGATTATAAAAATTTTAGTAAAATCTGGAGATGGTTAAAACTATTCTGAGTATTTTTTGATCATATTTTCTCTTCTCTAAAAATTATTTAAAATTCATAAGAAATTAAAATTATTAAATTTTGTCCAACTGCGGTAAAATGTACTATTAACACATGTTTAGTTTATAATTAAATTTGAAGTGTTTTAAGTCACTTAGTGTAATTNTTAAAATTCATAAGAAATTAAAAATTATTAAATTTTGTCCAACTGTGGTAAAATGTACTATTAACACATGTTTAGTTTATAATTAAATTTGAAGTGTTTTAAGTCACTTAGTGTAATTTTAATCTTTTTAATTATTTAAATGAATATTTTAAATGGGCTAGAAAATTTAAAAATAACAAAATTTCTTAAAATATAAATCAATGATCTTAAGCTTTCCACGCCCATTATTTCAAATGGGTTAAGATCTTAAGCCTTACTTCATGAAAATTCTTATAATATTTTAATAATTATTTTAAATTTTTTATGATATAATATTCATAAAAATAACATAATTATATCGATATAAAAAACCTAAAAAATGTTAAAATAACTCTAATATATTGTATTTAGCATTGTACAACATTTTGGAGAATTACTCCACCTTAAAGTAGTGTCTTCACATCATTGAACTCGAGGACCTTAGGATAGCACAATGCACCTTACTTTTTTTATTATGTTAACAATTTTTATCTCCTTGTTTTCTTTAACATTGTTGTGTCTACATCTTGGGGCTTTAGATGTACTATATACATCGTTTTAATTCATTATAATATGCACATTTCCCTTAGACTAGATTCTATGACTTTCCACTGATGTCGTTCGCTTTAAACTAAACTATACTCACCTATTTTGTGTCAAATGTAACCCCTAATAATGAACTTTATAAAATTTATAAATTAGGGGGTTCTTAAGCGCCTAATAACTTAAACTAAAACACAGCTTTGTTAATGAACTTGAATATTTACAATCATAATGATAATTTGAACATGAAATATTTAATGGATATTTATTTGTACAAACTTTACACACACCAGCTGTTGATATGAATACAATGTTAAGTATCTTAAGGTTAGAGTATAGTTAGGAATACATCCTTTTATTACTCCGTTGAGTATTATAATATTGATTAACTATGGTATTTGACAATAACTATGCTCATAAGATTAAATATATCTTTTTGCAAGTACTTAAAAATATTCTAAATTATATGTTTATTTAGTACAATAATGTGCTAAGTCAATCAAATTCAAGGAAAATTTTTCTATATATTCTTAGTGTTCCCCTACACTCTTGTTTTCATCACAAACTTTTAGTATAAGCAAGCCATGCTTACATATATAAAGGAACCAAAGGGGACAAGATACACTACATGTACTAAGTAGAGCTCACTTGCATATTTTATTTGTCCTTTTGTGATGTATACAATTGAATCTAGTTTTAGCAAACTTTGTTTTTATTATATTCATTTGGGTATATCTAATTTCTAACCACTTTACTTTACCTCAATTTTCATTATTTTTTTTTTATTTATATTATATGATTGACCAGGAAGACTCCAATGGACTTGAAAGTATTTATTTATATTATATGATTGGCTAGTATGAACCCAATGGACTTGNTAATCAGCACATACATATACCTACATACATACATACATATATATACATACATACATACATACATACATACATACATATATATTTAATCAGCACAATTTTTACTCATGTTGCATCCAAAATTATGCCACATGGGTCAAGAAGTCAATCCTAAATTGTAACAAAAATGTGAAAAAAATTATCATGAATAGAGTCTTTTGCTTTACATCATAACAAAAGATATACAAAATAAAATTGTAATTAATTTTGGCAAAAAAATCTGTCCAAATTTTCATGATATAACTTAACTTCCACTATAAATTAAAATTAATAACCCCTACGCATGTAACTAAGCCAAACTGATTTATGAGCTAGCTCTTGCTTGTGAACTTAGCACGACGAGCTTAAACGACATGCTTAAAAGCCATCCTTGAATTGACTCATCAGCTCATGAGCCATGCAGTTTAAAGAATAATTAATATAAAATATACTTTAAAAAATTAAAAATTAAAATTTTATCTCTAAATTATTAAAAATATTAAAAAAATATTATATTTACATTATATATTAAGTGATTTCTTATTAATTATTTCTTAAATATTTTTTTGTCACTTTATTATAACATTAACTTGAATTAGTATTATTATCTCTTCATAATAAAGAGGTCGATTCAAACCCATTGAATTAACCTCGAGTTCAAATTCAATTAATTAACCAAGCTCAAGTTCAAGCTGGGAGTAGCTCGAGCTCAACTTTAGGCAATTACAACATTAATAATTACTTCTTCTTTTGAAATGTTACAAAATTAACAAATTCAAAAAGACAACACACACAAATCTATCTGAAATTCTTAGCAGAATTCTCAGAAGTCTATTCATCCATCGCAGTTGGAGCGACACATGCATTAAAATCTTAAACAAATTCTAACATATCACACAATTCTCATTCATGTACATCTCTAACACCAAAACTTTCATATTTACATGCACAGCGCTCAAATCTTCAACATCACATGAAGAAACACCACTACCATTTACTTCTAAAATGTAAAACACCTCTTTCCATGCAAAACTATATGACACTAGTATTGTAAATATAAAAACCAAGGTATCAGTGTTAGATAAATCAATACAAAAGAATTGTATGGTATTTCACTGAGTAATAAATTCCAATCCTGACATCAAATTCAACTCTTAGTAACCTGGAGCAAGGAAAGCTGAGAACCTTATAACCAGTTCATCGCCGCAGTCCAGTTCGCCGGCAGACAGCGGCTGCGCATGAACCGGCAGGCGGCAGAGAGGACATGTCTTTCGACGCATAGCCAGCCATCGATCGACACAGCCGCGATGGAACATATGGCGGCACGGCAACTTCCTCGTTCCATCTCCTTCATCCATGCTCGAAAGGCAGACACAGCAATCCATTCCCAACTCTTCTGTAGCCCCTTCTTCACCTGCAATCNCCGATGGAACATATGGTGGCACGGCAACTTCCTTGTTCCATCTCCCTCATCCATGCTCGAAAGGCAGACACAGCAATCCATTCCCAACTCTTCTGTAGCCCCTTCTTCACCTGCAATCCGTGCCTTGGAGACATCCTCAAGCACCAAGCAGCTGATGCAGAGAAAATGGGAGAAGAAGGAAAGCAAAGTTCTCATGGGTGAAATCCTTTTAAATTGTATGACATGGGGGCTCTTTAACAACTGTGGTTTTAAGGATTTGGTCATTTACATACATACCACCCAATTCCTATGTATTTACATATCTGACACATACTTTGCTTTTTTTACATTTGTACCATCCAAATCTTTCAAATCACATGACTACGAACCTTTTTAATGTTTAAAGAGTAAAATATAGTAAGCAGCGCTGCGTACGATTTCTCGGTATAACGGGGTTATATCCACGGTATAACTTCTTGTAATCTCCATATAATCTTCTGTAGTTTACTTGTAACATACTATATATGATAACAGAAGCGCGAAACTTATTTATAGGTTATAAGTAGGTTACACTAGGTTACATAGAGATTACAAGGGGTTATAGTATGGATATAACCCCCTTATACCCTCCCTATAACCTCGAAATCGCACGCAGCGCTGCCTACGTCTATCGTACGCAAATTTTTTCCAGAGAATTGAGGTGAGGTTTCCATTTCAGACTGGGATTTTTTTATGTTGGCGCCCAGCTATTGTTGCTTGAGCCATAAATTTGTGACATTTGGATGAAGTAAGAAGAAAAATATAGAATTGTAGCAAGTAGCAGGTAGAAGATTTAAGTTGAAATGTTGCAGTTGAGTTATGAGTTGGTCCGATATGATAATAAAAAAACAAAAGAAAAGAAGTGTAATAGTAAGAACTTATTTGAAATCAATTTTTTTTTTTTTTTTTTGAACTTTTATTTTAAATTCATATTTATTTAGTGCATTTTTGTATGTTTTAATTTTTTTATTTTAAAAAATAAACTAACTTATTTCTAAAAAATGTTTAGACTAATTTTAAGATATTTTGTCTGTTATTTTTTAAATATGTTATAAAATATCAAATATATTTTCTATTAATTAAAAATATAAATAAAATAAAATAAATTAATAAAAAATAATCCCAAGGAGATGATCAGTTTTTGTCAAGCACTTAACAGCTTGAAAATGATGTAGGAGCGTTAAGTGAATCAAAGTATTAACGAAATAGGGAGTAGGTAATATGTCCTACAAACCTGCAATTATTTATAATGATATTTTGAAACGTTAATCATTGAGAATAAAACAAGTATAGTTTGCGAACTGCAGTATTAGACTTTAATGAAAGCAGGAGGAAGAAGGAAAATCTCACAGGATTCTGAATGCTAAAGCTGAAGCTACAGACTGAACTGCAAAGACAGAAAGCTGATAAAAAAGCAGTCATGTTCCATCAAATCATAATTGCTGCACTTAAAAATAATATAATTTTGACTTAAACCAGGCCTGCACCACAATTAATTCAAACTTCTTCCACCCTCTTTTGAAAATTTATTTCATACGGTTATATATATATATATATATANTATTTGTACTAACTTTACACACACCAGTTGTTGATATGAATACAATGTTAAATATCTTAAGGTTAGAGTATAGTTAGGAATACATCCTTTTATTACTCCGTTGAGTATTATAATATTGATTAACTATGGTATTTGACAATAACTATGCTCATAAGATTAAATATATCTTTTTGCAAGTACTTAAAAATATTCTAAATTATATGTTTATTTAGTACAATAATGTGTTAAGTCAATCAAATTCAAGGAAAATTTTTCTATATATTCTTAGTGTTCCCCTACACTCTTTTTTTCATCGCAAACTTTTTTAGTATAAGCAAGCATGCTTACATATATAAAGGAACCAAAGGGTGCAAGATACACTACACGTACTAAGTAGAGCTCACTTGCATATTTTATTTGTTCTTTTGTGATGTATACTATTGAATCTAGTTTTAGCAAACTTTGTTTTTATTATATTCATTTTGATATATCTAATTTATAATCACTTTACTTTACCTCATTTTTCATTTTTTTTATTTTATTTTATTTATATTATATGATTGGCTAGGAAGACTCCAATGGACTTGAAAGTATTTATTTATATTATATGATTGGCTAGTATGAACCCAATGGACTTGNAGCACAATTTTTTCTCATGTTGCATCCAAAATTATGCCACATGGGTCAAGAAGTCAATCCTAAATTTTAACAAAAATGTCATGAATAGAGTCTTTTTCATCATATAGCTTAACTTCCACTATAAATTAAAATTAATCACCCCTACGCATGTAACTAAGCCAAACTGATTTATGAGCTAGCTCTTGCTTGTGAACTTAGCTCGACGAGCTTAAACGGCATGCTTAAAAGCCATCCTTGAATTGACTCATCAGCTCATGAACCATGCAGTTTAAAGAATAATTAATATAAAATATATTTAAAAAAATTAAAAATTAAAATTTTATCTTTAAATTATTAAAAATATTTAAAAATATTATATTTGCATTACATATTAAGTAATTTCTTATTAATTATTTCTTAAATATTATTTTGTCACTTTATTATAACATTAGCTTGAATTAGTTTTATCATCTCTTTCATAATAAAGAGGTCAATTCAAACACATTGAATTAATCTCAAGTTCAAATTCAATTAATGAACCAAGCTCAAGTTCAAGCTAACTCGANATTATTATCTCTTTCATAATAAAGAGTTCGATTCAAACACATTGAATTAATCTCAAGTTCAAATTCAATTAATGAACCAAGCTCAAGTTCAAGCTAACTCGAGTTCAACTTTAGGCAATTACAATATTAATAATTACTTCTTCTTTTGAAATGGTACAAAATTAACAAATTCAAAAAGACAAATGTATTCTCACCAAAAACAAAAACAAAAACACAGACACACACAAATCTATCTGAAATTCATAGCAGAATTCTCAGAAGTCTATTTATCCATCGCAGCTNAAAAAAAGAAACACAGACACACACAAATCTATCTGAAATTCATAGCAGAATTCTCAGAAGTCTATTTATCCATCGCAGCTGGAGCGACACATGCATTAAAATCTTAAACAAATTCTAACATATCAGACAATTCTCATGCATGTACATCTCTAATACCAAAACTTTCATATTTACATGCACAACGCTCAAATCTTTAACATCACATAAAGAAACACCACTATCATTTGCTTCTAAAATGTAAAACACCTCTTTCCATGAAAAACTATATGACACTAGTATTGTAAATATAAAAACCAAGGCATCGGTCTTAGATAAATCAATACATAAGAATTGTATCGTATTTCACAGAGTAATAAATTCCAATCCTGACCTCAAATTCAACTCTTAGTAACCTGGAGCAAGGAAAGCTGAGAACCTTATAACCAGTTCATCGCCGCAGTCCAGTTCGCCGGCAGACAGCGCCTGCGCGTGAACCGGCAGGCGGCAGAGAGGACATGTCTTTCGACGCATAGCCAGCCATCGATCGACACAGCCGCGATGGAACATATGGCGGCACGGCAACTTCCTCGTTCCATCTCCTTCATCCATGCTCGAAAGGCAGACACAGCAATCCATTCCCAACTCTTCTGTAGCCCCTTCTTCACCTGCAATCCGTGCCTTGGAGACATCCTCAAGCACCAAGCAGCTGATGCAGAGAAAATGGGAGAAGAAGGAAAGCAAAGTTCTCATGGGTGAAATCCTTTTAAATTGTATGACATGGGGGCTCTTTAACAACTGTGGTTTTAAGGATTTGGTCATTTACATACATACCA
>JXCR01119287.1:63495-74690 GCA_002079205.1 Phalaenopsis hybrid cultivar
CTTATGGTTCCATGAGACAAGGAATACCAATGGATCCAATTTGACAATATTAGAATCTCAATTTTAAGTTAGAAGGGGCATGATTAGTAACCATATGTTGCTTTCTCTCAGGTGTCTAGAGTAAAGTGGGGTCGATCAGTGGATGTATGAATCACAGATATACCATTACGGCTAAATCAACACATACATTGGCAAGGGGTGAACCGTACCAGTTTTCATTGAATAGTTTAGGGGCTTAAAACATAGCTAGTTGCAGTTCAGATACATTCAGCATGACCAAAAAAAGCTCCAAAGCATGGCATGACCATTAGTTGTTCACGAATTTTAGTTGGACATGAGAAGTTTATATAAGGCTGGATTTTAATTTTTAATTGTTTGGTGGATTTAGTTTTGATTAGCTTGCTCATGAAAGTTGAANTCATAGCTGTTTTCTTTCATAATCTCTTTAAAATAGCACCAAAACACAAAAAAGTTGTACAAGGCAGAGGAAAGCCAAAAAATATAGGTTTTAGTCATTCATATTTAATATAAAATTTCAAAGCCATTATGGATGGAGAATGATACAAAATTGGTTTCAGTGCTTACCCATCCTGCAAAACATAATAGTATGAACAGTGGTTGTCTTTTTATCAATGAATATTTAAAAATGATGTGACGTTTGATACTGAGGTCATGAAGATAAAAGATGCAGAGATAATGGAAAACTAAGTGTAGGTTTTCTGCTATGAATTATAAGCATGCATAGATCAATGGGAAGAAGTGAGATGCAGTTAGAAATCTTTTGAAGGAAGATACAGACAAATCAATAAAATGAGAGTAAGAAAATTTTAACTGTAAAGGGAGGGGAGAGTGAAGAAGAAGGTGGATGAACATTACCGGCTAAAGAGGGAAGATACAGGAAGGGGCAGCTTGGGTTTCTAGATAGCTGGGAGATGACGCACAACCGAGGGAGATGTCGTTAATGCCAAACCCTATGAAGGGAGATGACACGCTCTACAACTGTGCTAAAATCCTTACACACTCTAATTCTAGGTGCAAGGGTCTCACGCAATTGTATGTGTCATATCAGTAATATCGGATTTTGAGTCTGGAATATTTATTCCACGGAGAGTGAGGCAGTTAGACTTAAGAGAAGTTCTAGCCTACTAAAATTAGACTTAGGTTAGAAGTAAAGTTCGTTTTAAGTTGTGCTAACTACTTCTACAAAACTACAAACTACTATTGAGGTTTACTCCTATAGAAATCCCACTCAATATATTAGAATTGGTGACAAAAAATATGTAATGCTACCCTCCCTTGCAATGATATAAGTAGTGTGTAGGAAAATTAATACTTTAAATTATAAATGTAGCTAGTGACAAATAGGAGCAATTCTCTTCTTTGCTCTCTCCCGAATGCATAAAGAAGTATGGTTAAACTAGTTTTAATTCCTTAAACCCCAATTTGAACCCATCAAAGATTATTTCTCTATCTATTTACATCTCCCTATATTTTATTTTTGCTTCATACCCTATAGTTCAATGTGAATATTCTAATCGTTCTTCTATAGCTCCCCCGAGTCAATATAGTTCACAATATATTTTAACTAATCACTTGGCCAAAATGAAAATTAAATGAAGCTTTAAAGAATACTCATCGCATTAAAGATTGAAAACCCATTTTAAAAGCATTCTACTATTCCCACACAACTAACATAATAATTATAAGAGAAAAGTGAAAAGACTACTCACAAAGCATAGAAAAATCACCATAAAACATTTTTAACACAAAGTAAATCTACTATATAATTGTGATTAGAAAAATATAATAAAATAAATGCACAATACTTAACCTCTTCCTCTTTACAAGGCTCTGAGAATGCTCCCCTAGGATCTCCTAGACCCTTGTTGTTGTGCTGAATATTCCCCTCACAAGACACCTCTCAAATCTCACCAAACTCTCTAAGATCCCTAATTATCCTCTACAACAAACCCTACTTTTCTCTCCTTAGTCTCCACAAAAAAAAACTCCATATTTTTCTCCCTAAAGAAATCCTATTAATTTTTCAAATAACTCCCTAAGTCATGGGGAGAAACTGCTGAAAAACTGTGCAGCAGTTACTAGCGCCTAGATGCCAGCCTCTCTGTCTACTCGGTTGTATACTAGCACCTAGCGCCCTCATTTATACCAACATTTATATTCAGATGAAGAAACCTGCTAACATTGGTTCCCTAATTTATACCAACATGTTTGTTCCTTCGATAGGAGGAAGTACAGGAGGTTTGGGCCACCCTTCTCTTATTACTACTTTGTGTGTTGGTTCTGGAGTGAAGTATGAAACTTAGGAAGAAACTTTACCATCTCATAAACCCATTGGAAAAATAAATTTGGAAAAATATGCGAGACATTTTGGGACTAGACATAAGACTGGAGTTAACATACCTTCTACTTCAGCTTCTACTTCTGCTCCTGCACCTAGACAATCTGCTTATGAGACTATTTCTTTGCATTCTCTTATAAAACAAATGATGATTCAACAAGGAGATATTATAAATCTACATAACTAAGTGAAAGGGTTTGAATCTCATCTGTATCATAGTGATGATATTATAATGAGGAATATTAAGTATGATTTTGCTTATAATGAGGCTATGAGAAGATATATAAGAGGTGAGCATTCTTTAGAATTTCCTACTTGCCCTACTTTTACACCATATCGACCATTTGAGATGGATGAGGACATTGATCTGAGTGATGATGATGATGATGATGATGGAGATGCGGAAGATTGATGTTTAGTTTTTGTTTCTTTCTTTTCCTTTGTTGTGTTTGAAAATTTGGGCTCTGTTATGTTAGTGATTTGTTATAATTATGTGTAATGTGCTTGTATTTAACTTCTTTTTAATTTTTGTTACTGTTAAACTATTAGTTCCACTGTTTATTTTGTGCTCCCAATTAAATGCTAAAGTAGTACTTATTTTATTGTTATGCATGTTATCTTATATTTATCACTGATTAGCACATGTCTTTCCTACTTGTACCTGTATTAGTTCTCTTATTTTTAAAATTTTAAAAAAATTTCTCTTCCTTCATGAACTTTCTTGTTTTAAATTTAAATTTTAAGTTTGGGAAAGGGGAGAAAATTCTTTTTAAACTAAACTTTATTTTGTCCTCGGGAATTGTATTTTTCAAAACTATTTTTAACATAACCTGTGGTATGTAGAGTTAACTTTAGAAAACTATATTTTTGATTTTATGAAAGTTTTAGAAAACCTAAATAAAAATTTTTAATAATAAAGATTAATTCTAGAATTAAGATGTTTGGAATGAACGGTTTGGAGTTATGCTTTTGATATATAAAGTTAATAATGTTGTATTTTTTGAAATATTAAGGATCTTAGAGTTATACTTGGAAAGAAAGAATTGAGACATTATGAAAAATATTTAAAGCTAATACACAGTTTTTTAAAAAAAGAAATTTGAAATATTTTTAACTTTAAGAGGAGGATAGTAGAGTTCAATATCATTAAAGGATATACAGATATAATAATCCTCACATGACAAATAAAAGAAAAGAGAGAAAAAGAAATAATTGAAAATGATCCTAAGAGAAAAAGAAAAAAAATATGTGAGGAGAAGCTTGAGGAGATGCTTAATAAAAAATTAGCTCTACTTGAATCATCATAAGGAAAGAAACATAGTTACATTTCTAACTTGACTTAGAAGTATTTACACCTTTACTAATAAAGTTCTCATGCAATTCTTTTTATAGTATTTATTCTAAGTAATAAGTATGACTAATTGCAGTTATTTTTGAAATAGATAAAAATTCATAATTGTTTAAACTTGACTATTAAATGATCTTGTACTTTAGTTTTTAACCTGAGTTGTTAAACAGTTTTCCGAAAGTCTCACTTTAGCATTTTATAAAGCAGAAATTATAGAATTCCTTAAGTAAAATTTGCTACCACATGTTATAGATTTTACATATAGTATAAGGAGTTACTTGAGCACAAGTAACGTTTAAGTTGTCGGCACTATTTTTGGTTGTGGAGTTGTTAAGTTGTCGGCTGCTAGGATAAATATCCTAACACTCATTTTAATTTAATTTAATAAATATATAATTTAGAAAAAAATAGTATTTTAAATATTTGAAAATACAAGAACGAACTGATCTCATATACACAATAGTTTAAATAAACGAGCCTAATACCGTAAGTAGTGCTCCTATCCCGAGGAATGGATACAATACTTACTGATAAAGACTCGATTAAATAAAGTAAAGATTGTATGACATCCGTTTAAGTTTGCGAAAATTATTTTATTTATAAGCCGACAATTTCCCCTATTTTATACGAAGAATTAAACAAAGTTTATATTAAGCTGGGTTCGGGAATGTTTCCTATAAGGGCAAACCCCTGTAGTTAATTACATCTTAGATAACCAAAATTACCTAAAAAAACTCTCGATAAAAATCAGGGGATATTATCTTCAAAGCGATCAAAGGGTAGGACTTTTCAACGAGATCGGACGAAGAGGTGTGAAAGAGGAATGACTCAAGTTTGAAACATTTTATTGTACAATCCAAAGAAAGAAAGACTAGGGGATGTCACAGATTTCGAGGAGAACCTCGGTGACTTCCCAAATTATCCTACTGTTTGGCTTTAATTTCAAAGAGAAATTATTCAAGTGTTTTATCCTGCAAATTTTATTAATTATGACTTATATTCGTGTGAAACGATCACACATAGTCTATAAGATATGAGGATTTAGGTCGTGACAGATGACAACCTCGGAATTCTAAAACAGGTTATGACTTAAATTGTATAGCAGAGCTGTATAAAGGCCTAAAGAAAAGTTGAGGATTTATGTTGCATAAGCAAACACCTTCAAAGTCCTATGGATTGTTGTTTAATTTTAAGAAAATATATTATGTTATAGATCCCCTTGCTGTTGAAGATGGTTGTGTTGCCCACAATGCTAGCTCCAAACTCCTTATCGTGGCGAGTTTAAGTCTTCTAATGTGTCAAGTTATGATGTCAAATCAGATGTCCCTATGGTTGTGGTCATTAAATATTATGGGGCATATTAAAGTTGATTAGAGTGATACCGGTTAGGATCATATGGTTCCCTCATTCTGGTACCACTATTTTCTTTCGGGTTCACTTAGTTCAAATGAATTTACTAAACTCAACTTAAAGAGTTTCATTCTTTCATTTAGACCGTGAGAAATCTCGTTAGCAACTATAGATTACCTCCTCCAAGGCATTTCCAATCATATGATAGAGACATCTTAATTTAGTTGCAATTATTGTTTTGTGATGTTTGTGATTAATATTTGAGTTGTCTTATATTTTGAATATTGTGGCGGTGAATTTTATCTTGGTTGATTTTTGTTTTGGTTTTGATTTTACGACTATCCTAACAGTTTTGATTTTCATGCAGGGTGACATCGTTGTTTAACATGCAAACTCGAGACAAGAAGTACAAAAAGGTAAGTACAATAATTTAAAAGCGTACATGTCCCCTTCTCGACATTCCCGCTGAAAGATTTTAGTGGATAATTTTTTAGAACAAAATATAACAAGTTCAATTTGTCTTTCAAATATTCAAGAGATTCCAAAGTGTTCGGAGGATGACCCTGAACCGCTTTAGAAATCCCTTGAAACGTTCCGAGTCCATTTTGAACTCATCAAATTGTTCTATTAATCATCCCAATATCGAATTAAAACTTAATTACCTCAAGAATAAAAAAATCAAATAGTCACTTAACATTTCATTTTGATAATTATGTGAGTGGATGCCCCAAAAGACAAATTCAAGATTATTGAAGACTTTAATACCTCAAATTAAATTAGGGCTTAAAATGTTTGAAAATATTTATTAATTAATTATGTTCATCTTTTCTAATCCCAATTAAGACAATTTTGCATATCAAACCTAATTCATTATTAGACTTCTTTTTAACTTCAATTTTCAAAGTGATTTAAAACAATTTAAACGTTGAATTAGAATTTCCATCAAAATCAGATTTAGCATTTGATCACTAACTAATAGACTTTAAATGAGTGAGTTATTATCTTCATAATTCAAACCCAATACTTTAGGATCCTCTAATTGAATTGACCTCCAGATTATGATAATTATAGAAATACAATTTTATTTTTATCATGAGACAGGTGGCAAGTTGGTTTTTAGTTTTTAACTTATTATATTTCAATCATCCAAAAAAATCATTATAATCAATATTTTTACTCCTTTGCCCTTTGTTTAATCCTAAAATTTAATTAAGGTATTAGAATTTCAAAATTACCATTTTGCCTTTGGGGCTCCCCACTTCATAATTTATCAAATGAAACTCAAGTGACTCACAAAAATAAGCTTGAAGAAAATTACAAGAGAACACGGAGAAATCTCGAAGGAAATAACAAACGAACAATCAAAAGCCGAAGTGAACTATAAGCATTCAGGTTCAGGTGGGCTCAGAAACTATATATATATACTCGAGAGACTTCGAAAGCTACTATCAGTCACCCGTATATATAGAGTCTGACATTCAACTAGAAGAGTGTCCTACTATACCAACTTAGGAGGGTACTCCTTAGCCCGGTACTGGTGATTGGCAAGTGAACAATCGAATTTACATTTAAAATTTATATTTTGGCATGCATATAGATTTCATGCATACAAGAGAAAGTAATATTTTGTTTTTGTTAAAATATTTTTGCGAATGTAGTATCCATTCTTATCGTATTTGTTCTTATCAGTTTTGTAGAAATATGATTGCCGACGAGTCGATCGCACCATAGGGTGTGAGACCGCCAACAACCTAAGAGGGCAAGGGTGCCCAGCTAGTCTTATGTCGATGAATAATATTATCATCCTACGATTCATCGGGCCCCATGTTGTAGAATAGAACATTATTCTGCTCTACCACCTGCGTGCCTTTGTCATCATCGCCTTGCCCCAAAATGAACCGTCCAACTTATAACCTTACTTGATGGTTCATATGGAGCAAAAGGCTATATGTGCATGCTTATATTTCATACATAAGTGTATAAGTCCCACCAAGAAACAAGGAAGAAAAGAAAAAAATGAGGTGAGAGAGAGGAGGGAACAATCCACCTGAAAGAACGAAAAAGGTGAAGAGGTGAATCGGCCGTCAAAACTGCGTCTAAAACGATCGATGAAAAGACCCAAAAATGCGGCTCAACGATATACGAATCAACCCAAAAGGGTATCATTTTCTCCAATTCCGCAAATGAACCAACCCGAAAAGGGTATCATTTCCGAATTGCATCTCAAACAAATTGAAATAGCAAGGGGAACCATGCGACGACTATATTCATAGCCCGCAACACTTATGTATTCTTATATTCAATTTCTAAACTTTAATGTTGCGTTCGACATCCAAATCCTTCATGAATCAATTCCAATCTTTTCCCAAATAATAGTTTGTGAGTCTTCAAGCTTTTCATGAATTCAATTCACGTCAACTTTATACTTCCCAAAATAACGTTCTAAAAGCTTCCAAATTTCGTGAATCAAACAAAAGGCCTGTAATTTTTAAACAGTAACTCTCTAAGCTCAAAAAACTTCCATAAATAAAAGCCACTGCGATTTCAAACTTTCTCGGAAATATGCTTGTTCAAAGTTTCAAGACCATAAACATTTTTTTATCTTCGACTACAAAACCACAAAGCATTTCATATTCTCGAAATAACCAAGCTTTTGAAGTCTTTCCAAATTTCATAAAGGGGTGCAATAAACACTTCAGATGACATATATATCTCAATGCACCTCATTGCATAGACATCAAATGCTTAAGCTCCTCGAATCCTCTTTTAAAAAAAATCATGGCGATTTCAAATTCTTTAAAATACATTTCACACGATTTGCGGGTTCTAAAAAAAAACCAAACCGTGATAGTTTCNGTTACCATTGTATTCCCGTAATAAAACATTTATACATAACCCCTTATATTTTTTGCACTATTATGTTTAATGTAGATTTGTGAACTCAAGGTCCATCAGTTCTAGATGTCGACCATCTATAGTTCGAGATGTACTTGATAAGGTCAGGCTTGTTGTATCCGACGAGATGATGAATGAGCTGAAAACCTTGAATGTTGATCAGTTCTTTGCACTTCCACCTTATCCCCAAGACAATGTGGTCACACTTCAAATATTACAATGTTGGATACATGAAAAAATGGTTTTCAGAATTGGAGGGAAAGATCTGACGATTAATCCTGATGAAGTTGCCCTCTTGGTTGGCATGCTAAATAGAGGAGAAGTTCCAAAGTGGAAGAAAGTTCCATCCTGTGGCGTTGATGCCCGTCAAATGAAGGCTGANGTATATAATGAAAATCCCCACACAAATGAGAGTATTTTAGAGAGTTTATTCCTTGTAATGCACATGATACAAGACTAGCTCTTAACACATAATTACATTGCAGTTATAAAATTGGAGTGAAAGGCTTGTAGAGACAAGAAAATAAAGCTCCAGAACTTGTGCCNATATATAATGAAAATCCCCACACAAATGAGAGTATTATAGAGAGTTTATTCCTTGTAATGCACACGATACAAGACTAGCTCTTAACACATTATTACATTGCAGTTATAAAATTGGAGTGAAAGGCTTGTAGAGACAAGAAAATAAAGCTCCAGAACTTGTGCCCAAAAAAGATTATATGCATACCACTCAATTATCACCTATTTACATAACTAACACTTTCAACTTCAACATAGAAAAACGAAAAAAAAAATTGTTTCCCACTTTGAAAGAGTGACATTCGTGCATTTTCGTGAACTGTTTAAAGACTTGAATATTGTGTGTGTGATTATAGGAATTCATGAATGGGGAAATGTAGGTACATTAGAATCGTGTGCTATGCATGTAAACACCTCTTCTCACATTTAGCAATTCAGAAATTTATCGTGGAGTATTGAAGCACGCGGATCCGGAGGAAACACCCCATTTCATACATAAAGTAAGGTGGTATGTGTGTGGAAGTTGAAGTTTGGGTGTTAAATATGTAAATATATAAGAATTGGGAAGTATATNTCTTCTCACATTTTGCAATTCAAAAATTTATCGTGGAGTATTGAAGCACGCGGATCCGGAGGAAACACCCCATTTCATACATAAAATAAGGTGGTATGTGTGTGGAAGTTGAAGTTTGGGTGTTAAATATGTAAATATATAAGAATTGGGAAGTATATATGTAAAAAACAGAAGTTTAGAAATTAGATATGCAAAACCATAAAAATTGAATGGTGTGTATGTAAATCTTTTATAAGACAAATGACAATGGAGGTGTCAAATATTTCAAATATTACCAAGTTTTTTTTCTTTCCAAGACAACTAAGATCTTAATAAAACTACCAAGAGAAATTTACATATATGACACCACACAATTCTCATGTATTTACGTATCTAAAATCCAAACTTCACTTTCTTTTTTTTTTAACAAAAATTCTCACCTTAACTATGAGACATGAAAAGAAGTATGTCTCCTTTTAAAATTTTAGCTCTTGTCCTCTCTTAGCACATAAATCCATGACATTTCATTCCTGATTTTACAACTTTAATACTTTGAACCAAAAGCTTCCAACAAGATTATTTCAACACGCTGCATGATTCTTTCTCTAATCAAAAGTCAAATAAGCAAGTATAGAGAACTTCTATTTATCAAAAGAATAAAGCTAAGATCATGCCACTAACTGTCACCTCCAGAGGTCTTGTGGGAGGAATAAAGCTAAGATCAGTTTCTCAACCTTCATAATAGCATAAGAGTGATTAAAGAAGCCAAATTAACGAAGCAAAGAGATGCCATGAAACTGGGGCCTGGGCTCGGTCTCCCCTCACCACGATCATTTTCAAAGAATAACTTAAACTCTACAGGTTTATAGAATAGACCCAAGAACTTAAGTGTATGATTCTCAACCATCTTTAGATGACGAAAATTTAGAGAACAGGCCAAAGAAATTCAGATTGTACATCTAACAAGATATACTGACCAACCAACTTAACTTGCTCGAGGTTTATTCAGAATAAGCAATAGAGCTCTAAAAGAATCGAACACATGAAGAAAAAGTAAACCAGAGTATCGAATGCTTAAAAAAGTAACAAGGTTACCTCTGAATGCTCGTAGAAAGAAGGAAAAAAAAAACAAGAAAAGGAAGAAGATGGGCCTCGGACTGGGGAGAGTCGAACGGCAAAGCCTCGGCCACGACACACCACCTTCCAAAAATTTCACCGACCACCTGGAATTCCGACAGCACCTCCCCCTCACATTGAAATTTCGGCCAGCCCTAAATCTCCCCCTAAATGGGGTTTTTATAGCCAAGAAAGACGAAGAAGTTTTCCTTAACTTACATGGGGTGAGTCGAATGTGAAGATCATGGGAAAGCTCGGTAGCGCAGCAATGGAGATAGCGAACAGGGAGCTAGGTCGGCAACGGCACCGGTTAGGTCGGCTTTCGTGGGGGACCTCTGCCCACAGAGTTCTTAACATTTGGGATAGTTGGTCCACAACTTAAAAAATAAAGTTGAGGCATGTTTACGCTGCGATCCGGCCTGAATCTGACCCGAAACAAGTAAAAGTTAACAGAGCGCCTGAAAGAAAGTTTATTTCATCGAAAAACCAAATGACGCCCGAGCCAGGAGAGCACGGAGCACCTTCATTCGATCTTCATTCTCTTTTAGGGTTTTTAAATCAGATAAACTCAGGCTTTTAGATTTGTCGTTGGAAACCGAAGAGAGCCAGTGAGAATGGAGACGGAGGAGCCCGTGATAATGGAAACCGAAGAGGAATCGACAATGCAGGCCGAGAAACCCAAGAAAAAGGAAGGGAAAGAGCGAAAGAAGAAGGAAAGCGAAGAGGGTTCATCCAGATAATTTTTATTTTGGTGTTTTTGAGTTCTACACACGTGCACACAATATTACCTTTAAAAATCANTATGCGAATCTTATTGAGCAAATAAATGCGGTTGTCATCAAAATAAGGCAGAACCGACCTTTGGGATATATAAATGATTTTCTTTTTTTGCTAACGGTAAGTACATCGTATTAAAGCCAAATGCTGTTTGTTTCTTTGTGTAAAACTAAATATGTCTTTTTCACACAGCTCTGGTTTTATGAGCACACTTCTTTGATTACTCCTGCGAATCCTGAGGCTAGACCTCGAATGTTGAGGTGGCCAACAACTGT
>JXCR01119287.1:82641-142530 GCA_002079205.1 Phalaenopsis hybrid cultivar
AAAAAATCTACATCCATAAGACACTAATAATCTTTGGCGGGATCGAAAATGTCCAAATGCTAGATTTGGTGGGATTCCATAAGCACAAATATACGCTTTTTCTAGTTATTGGGCGGAGTTCGGGTCGGGTCACGCATTCTGCTTATTTCTCTTCACTGAGGGCCCACCATTACACATGTTAATTTTCCATTCGCTACCGCATGCAGAGAACATGCGGTCGTCAGACCGAATAATTTTTCCTCGCAACGGGGAAGGAGGGGGCAAGAGGCGAGGTCCGTTTGTGTGTGCACCGAACCACATCTCCTCCCTCACCATTCGGGATGCGTCGGTCGTGCGGATAACAGGTACAAAACGCATAACAGCTAAAAAACGCATAACAGCTCAAAAACACGTCAAATTTGATTTTAGTCAAAAAATTTGTTTGAACTCAATTGATAAGGATGACGTAGATGATTGTCATGAAAGATTTATAAAAGATTTGGAGTGATTTTGAATTGATTTGAACATCGATTTGAGGAATTTTGACATCTAGTCAAATTTGGGGATGTTGGTTTAGGCTTGAGTTTGGGTTGGGCTAGAGTTTAACTATGGCCCAATTGATGGTCCAATTTGATGCGGGTGATTGTCATGAAGTGTTCTCAATAGTAATTGGGTGTCAATTTTGGGGTTTGGTTATTCAATTAGGTGATTTTTGGAGACATGGCCAAATTTGGGCAAAATTAGAGGTTTTGGATTTAAGTTGAAATTGGATTCAAATGTGAGTCAATTGGGTTGAGATTTGGTTTGGATTGATCATATAAAAGATGAATTTAAGTTTCAAATGGAAATTGGGGAGAATTGAGATTGAATTGAATTCAATTGAAGGGTTTAAGTTGGGTTTGGGGACAAAAAGGCCGAGTTGGGTGTTTTGGTGAAATTAAGGTGTCAACCATCCTGATTTGAGCCACAGACCAATGGGATCTCCATTTGGGTCCTCTATGTACTAGTCTTATCTAAACCCTAGCCTAGGGCTAGTGGGTCTAGGGGATCATCTACATGAGTGTCTCAAAGGATCAAGGGATGAAAGTCAACAAGTTGGGTTCAGGGTTATGAGTGAGTGAGTGAAAGTGAGTGAAGGTGAGTGCAAGTGAGTGAAATAGCTCTAGACCAACATCTAGGATCAACCCTAAGGTCAGCAGTCATATGGGAACTCTCCTTGAGCTCCCCCATAGTGGCCACACCTATTAAGTGCTAGAGGTTATGACCAATATGTGGAACTTCAAGTTGAACAAAAAAGAGTTTAGAATTTCTTATATTGAGGGTCCATTTCTAATTCTCTAGGACTTGTCAACATAAAAGTTCTATGGCTAGATCCTAATCTACTGAAGAGAAAAAAGTAGACATCAACCAAAAATGAGGTTAACAAAGTTTAATACTCTGACGCTGGGATTTGGTCATTACGATGACATAGGCTAGGGGCATCTAGAGGTGAGAGGCTAGATAGCACTGATGTGGAGTCGGTATGTTATGTAATCATCCTTAAGTTAGCCAATGCTCTTTGCAAGCACCGGGAGGAGGTAACAAACAAGGTATGCTTATATTTTTCACAATACTACAATTTTGTCTTAAATCATTTGAATCCTACATAGATTAAAATCTCTTTGTAAGAGAAAAGGCTTTTTCATAATATCCAAACTTGTTATATTTTGTTAAGCGTTTACATTTAGTTGTTACTTTCTTTTAAGCTTTTTTATTAGGAATTTTTGGTAAACGAATATTTTAATTCTTTAACCTTTTTAGACTACAATTTAAGAATAATTTTTGTGAGTTAATTTTAAGAGTTAACACATTTCTTGTGGGATCGATACTGGGGTTTTAAAAAAAATCCTATATTACTTGAAATGATACGTATACTTGCGTAGTACCCATAGTGTGAAATCTATTATATAATTTATAAATCATTTCAAGTGTTCACACTAGTCGCTAGATGTAAATTGAGATATATTTTCTAGCATAATTAAGGAGATTAAAAATATGTGTAAGTTCGGATTGGGTCAATTATTACATCTAGATAGACCTTTAATGGTTTTGAATTCCACTATCAACTCTCTAAAGTGATGCCTACCACACTCTTTCACTTTAATATGTAATTGTTGAAGCTATGTCTTGAATAGAGGCTTAGTTCTTAAGAAGTGTTATGTAAGGATACTTAGTTAAACAATTATATTACTCCTTGCAAAAATAAATAGTGAAACTATTTTTCTACATGTTAAAACAAGTTAACCTTGCACTAGCCAGCCTCATTTACATAAAATTTAAAATAAAGATATTATGTTCTTGTTTTCTTAAAATTGCAATAATTTCAAATTGACACCACATATCTTATTTCCTTTTAAAACATAACAATTTAAGTGTATGTTATTAAGGACAAATAAAGTTAAGCTTTTAAAATTTTTTCTCCCCTTAATTTTTAATATATTAAATAGTGTAAAACATGAAATTCCAACATATAAGTATAAAGACATGAAATTCCAACATATAAGTAAGGAGAAAATAGTGCATAAATATCTTTTACCACATTTGTCTATTAACAAAATTAATAAACATAAGTAGGAAAGAACAAGTATGCAATAACACTTAAATTACTACTAAACAAGGTAAGAGGAAAAAAATGAAGTTACACTAGAAACATTTCAAAATATTCCAACATATAAGTATAAAGACTACTCCAGAGCAATAACAAAAATTAATCTAGTGAGTATAATAACAACAGAACCAAAATAAACATAGTGTCCATTACATCAGAAACATATAATTGAAAATACATCAGCAACAACAATAATAGGAAAATAACATCTAGCACATTCACATCAAAATAAGAATAAACTAATCCTCTTCCTTTTTTTCATCACTTCTCCCTTCTCCACTTCCTCATCTCCAACGTAATCTCTTTTCATTTAACTGTCAGATGCTTATAGATATTTTTGTATATATATTTAGATCCAAATAGCACCTTTACTATTGGCTTATGTGTTGCCAACCCAATGTACTACAATCCAATAAAATACTTACCACTGACAGTTCAATGAAAAGATCATCCATAAGTTTCTTAGATAGCTGGTCAATTAAACCAACATGATAGAAGAACAAGATCAAAAATATGTATTAAGGAACTGAGATGGACCATTCCTATGTCCAAACTCACCATGTCTCCGGTAAATCCTTAAGTTCCATTGAGAATTAAGATGCAGAGGATATGGTTGATCGTTCTACTTTCAAAGAACATACTAAAGTCAACTTACAATGAGAAGACTAAGGATTCATCTCCCTCACTCTACACAATCCTAATCAAATCAAAACACTCACAAACCTAAAGATCAACACAAAAATACCAACAATCCAAACCACAACAAACAACCAACACAACACACTAAAAATAAATACAAACTTGGGATGCCTCCCAATAAGCGCTTAATTTAACGTCATCAGCCCAATAAATCTAGGTATCTACTTAGATTGACCCAACATTAAGACCTCATTTATCAATGGTCTCTCTCCTCTTAAGTAGTGTTTAAGTCTTTGTTCATTCACTTTAAATACCCTGTCTTTCTTTGAAATTTTAATATCAATTGCACTAGAAAGGATAAAATTTAACTATGTTAAATGGCCCATAACAGCTCGATTTAAGTTTTCCAGAAAATAATTTCAGTCATGTATTATATTATAAAACCTCCATCTAGGCTCAAAATCTTTCCTTAGAATATTTCGATTATGCCACTTTTTATTCTCTTTATAAACATTGGCATTTTCATAAAATTCTTATCTAATTTCCTCGAGTTCAGTTAACTGAAATAATCTTTTCTCACCAGCTTCTTTTATGTTATAATTAATTTCCTTAACATCCCAATAAGATTTATGTTTTAATTCCACTGGTAAATGACAAGCTTTATCAAATATGAACCTTTATAGAGACATTCTTATAGGTGATTTATAAGCAGTCCTATATGCTCATAATTCTTCATCTAATCTCAAAGACCAATCTTCTCTATTAGGATTGATAGTTTTTTCTAAAATCCTTTTGATTTTCCTGTTAGATAATTTTGTTAAATCACTTATATATAGATGATTTGTATTGAGAATTTTATACTTAATCCCATACTTACTAAATAATTTCTCAATTTTTCTATTCCTAAAGTGGCTCCCCTCATCACTAATGATCTCTTTAAGCATATCAAATTTATTAAAAATATTCTTCTTAAAGAGTTTATCTACACTTTGAGCATCACAATTTGGAACAGTCGCTGCCTCAATCCATTTTAAAACATAGTCCATATCTATCAAAATATATAATTTTCATAATGATAGTACAAAGGGATCCATAAAGTCTAAACCCCAAGCATCAAAAATCTCAATTTGTAAAGTAAAATTTAGGGGTATTTCATCATGCTCAGAAATATTTCCTACTTTTGACATATATCACAAGTTTTTATATATAAATACACATCTCCAAATCGAGTAGGCCAATGAAATTCATATTGTAAAATCTTAAAAGAAGATCTATTAACTCAAAAATATCCTCTAAATTTAGAATCATGATATTTCTTCATAATTTCTAGGGTTTCTTATATAGGTACATGATCCCAATTTTCTATATATATAGATGAAAAATGTGATGTATGAGATTATATGATTAATTTCTTTAATAGTTGTTCTTAATTTGCAATAAAGCTAAAACTTGATCCAAAGAAAAAGCTAGGTAAATATTTCACTATTAAGCAAATAAGAATGCAGTTGTAATATTTCAATATGGGATACTATGCAAGTATACGTATCGTTACAAGTAATATAGAACTTTTTAATTAAGTCCAGAGTATCGAACACGCAAAAAGGACTAAATTTAGATAACAAAATTTTCTTAGCAATATATTCTTATTTGAACTTAAGATGCTAAAATAAGAATGCAAGTTTGATTCTTTTTGTATTTTTTTATAATTGAAAATAAAGTAAGCAACTAATTAACTTAACTAAAATACTTGCCAGTTGTAGACAATATAAATAAATATTTTTTCCTTATTATGAATCAGTGATAAATATAGAAATTCTGATGTGGAAGTATGCTAAATGTGTTGAAAGGAGCAATAATATTCTTTACCCTTACTAAAAATGTTATAAAGAACATTGGCTAATCCGTAGTTTGAACAGGCTTAAAAACCGGCTAGGCAAGGAAGATATTAACTCTCACTCAAGAGGTCCCTCTTCTCCCTCCACCTGAGGGCTAACATCTTTTATCAAAACCTAAAACTATAAATTAAATTGGGGGCTTTAGCCTTTCACTCTAAATTCCTCTAATTCTACACCCTTTAAAAGTCTATTTCTATATTTATTTGTACTCAACCCCATGAATTACACTCATTCATGAAATCAATATGTGATTCAAACTATTTTTTGACTGAGACAATACCATCTCGGATCTTACATGTTCTCACAACTGGTATTAACATCTTAATTGGCCAAATCAAGAAGTAAATGAAGTGCAAGGTTTTGAATCATCACAATTTCTTACAACAATGAAGTCTAATACTTCACACAAGAATCCATGGAGAAAACACAACCACACATGAGTTTAAAAGTAGAAATCATGCAAACAAACAAGAAATCTAAATTAAAACCGAGTGTAGACACAAAGATAAACACTTATTTGAAATTATCTCCACCAAATGTCTTTAACTTCCCTTGAATTCTCCTCCTTCTCTCACAATACAAACTAACAATCAAAATAAAAAAAAATAAAATAAAGGTGGTCGGCGATGGCGGCGGTGGCGATGGTGGTTGTAATGTTTCATGGGTTGCTGGCCTATTCTCTTGGAAAATCTAAGTTTTTTTTTATAAAAATCTAAGGGGTGCTATGGTTTCTCTTCAAAAAGGTGTGATCATTCAATGAATCTTCTAGAAGTTGCCTCCTCAAAAGCCAATTGAATGAATTTTCGCGTCCATGGGCTATTTCCCACATTTTTATTAAGGGTTGCTTCAAACAACTCTTCACAAATCTGCTTCAATTAAAAAAAATCACCAAGTAACTATTTCTGACGCTTAAACGCGGGGTACCGGGTGCTTAAGCTCGAAGCCTCTACGCTTAGGCGCCCCAGTTCATTTTTGCACCTCTCTTCATTTTTGCTCCAAATTTGACTCTTTCTCACTCCTTTTAGCATTTTTCATTCATTTGATCGTACCTAAAAGAAAAGCATTTAAATACATTTTATTAAAGCGTAATATATCAAAAATAGATATAAAAATGTGTATAAAAATATTATATACTTAAGGTGTATCATTACACATCTCCTTATCACCTGATCCTTACATTTTCTATAAGGATATGAGTCGTTGATACAAAAAAATAATATACTATTTTAAGTACATATTTTATGTTTATTTTTGGTGATATTGCACTTCAAGGAAGGGTATTTTTGTGTTTTTGTTATGGGTATTTTATTTTTAGGCATTTGGAGCAAAAGTAGCAAAAAGGGCAAAATTTTGAGCTAAAACAACAAAGTTTCTGATTCTGGTGCATTAAGCGCCAGATGTACCGAATTGGCACCATATGCGCCAGATGTACTGAATTGGCGCCATATGCGCCAGATGTACCGAATTGGCGCCATATGCGCCAGAACGGTGTCAGATGTGTCAAAGCCCATAACAACGCGATCTTTAGAAACTAGCGCAGAATGAGCCAGAATGGCGCTAGATGCTCCATTTTACACAGAGTTGGCACATGATGTGCCATGAATGACTTTTTGCGGATTAAGGCAGTTTTAGACAAATTTTAAGCAAATTTTCAAAGGGACACTTGTTCAAAACACCTTTTGGAGTAATTCAATGAATCTAAACACTTTGGAAGGTTCTTTTCTAAAGGGATGTGTCTCTTGGATCAAACGACACATCTTTTAAATTAAAAAGAGTTGACTTTTGGAGGGAAATTTGATTTCCTTTTGAAAGGAGGCAGTCCATAATAAAAGAAGAAGACTTAAAAGACTTCAAAAAGGAGGGACGTAAAGGATGGGAAAGAGGTTGCATGAAAGGAAAGGAGAGAAGAAGAGGAGATTTTCTTCTAGGGTTGTAAGAGGAGAGGGAATGTGAGAGATTTCTTCTTCATTACACTTCTCTGAGAGATTTGAGAGTGCTTGTAAGGAGCGAAAGGATTGGAGAGAACTTCTAGGAATTTTCTTTGGAAGGTTTTTGAGATAAGTTGTTACTTTTATTTCTTTTTTTTTGTAAACTTATTTTTATATATAAAATTTGTGTTTTGTGGTATCCTTTTAATGAATTATGAGTAGTCTTCTTTATCCTTTTCCCTACTTTGAGATATGGTTTTGTGAAGAATTAATTTTTTTTCTATGGTTTTAAATATTAATAATTTGTGATGATTTGAACTTCAATATTTATTTACCTTTTTTATAGCCAATTGAAATGTTAAAACATGTTAAGAAACATATGTTCTGAAAAGGGCTATGATTTCTACAATAGGTGGAGAATCATATTTGATTTCATGGGAGAGTATGCCATCCATAAAATTGGGTGCAAATAAATAGGGAAATATACTTTGTTGGATGCAGAATTGGAGATTTTAAGGTGACAGATTAAAATCCCCAATTTAGTCCAGTTGATTAGAAACTAATGTGAGATTGTTAGCCCTTAGGGGAGGGAGTAATGGGAGCTCTAGAGTGGCAGCTGATATCCTCCCAGCCTAATCATGGAATTAGGGACCAAACTCTAGATTAGTCAATGTTCTTTACAACACTCAGAAGAGGGTACAGAATAGGATTGCTCCTATTTGGCACAAAAATATTTTTATACATATTTTCAAATGATTTTAATTTCTTCACAATTTATTTCTCATTGTAAAGGGGAATGATGCTTTCTTAAATTTGAACCTTCTGTTAACAAAAAAACTTTGTTTAGTTTTCATAATTTTACTTTTAAATGTTTAGTTTTTTTAGTGAGTTAACTTTGCCTTTCAACTGCATTTTAAAGGGGATTTGACAGTTCTTAAAAGAGTTTTAAAGATAAACTATTTTCATAAAAGGTGTTTTTTTTGGATTATTTTGCATATTTATTATTATATATGCAGTGTGTATTTTGTAATACTGAAAAATATTTGTAAAATTTACACACTAAATCTACCCGCATCAAGTTTTTGGCGCCATTGCGGGGAAAGTAACGAAAAATATTAGTAAGTATTTTATTTTATTTTTTAAAAAAATAAAAATAAAAAAGAGAGTGTTTGTAGTTTAGTTTTAAACATTTTCTTATTTAAGTGTGTTTGCTTCTTTTTAATTACTTGCTTTGTTTATTTATGTGTAGTGTAAGATCTGAAAATTTAGTACCTTACAATTCTGAATTAGAGAGAACTATTAGAAAATTTTGAAATCAACAAAAAGAAATAGATCATTTTAGCAAAATGGCTTGCAATTTTAGAAATGCTAAAAATGAAAATGAACATTATCAGAGACCTTTAAGAGATTATGCTAATCCTACAATTGATGAAATTCATTTGAGCATACAGAACCCTGCTGTAGCTGCCAATTTATTTGAGTTTAAACCTGTTATTATCTAAATAGTACAAAATAATTAGTTAAGAGGAATACCAACTGAATATCCTAATTTACAACTTGCTAGTTTTCTAAAATTGTGTGCTACATTTAAATTTGATGGAATGTCGAATGAAGCTATCATGCTTAGACTTTTTCCTTTTGAACTAAAGGATAAATCTAAGGTGTGTTTAAACTGATTAGCACTTAGATAGACATTAACACTCAAATCTATCAGACATGGGGAGATTTGTCACAAAAAAAATTATCAAAATATTTCCCACCGTAAAAAAATTGCTAAGCTTAGAATTGATATCACATCATTTTGTCAGTTTGAAGCGGAATCAATTTATGAAGCCCGGGAAAGATTTAAAAAACTCCTTAGAAAGTGTCCACACCATGCGTTGCCAAATTGGTTAATAATTCAAAATTTTTCTAATGGTTGGTTAGATCTCTTAAATCTATAATTGAGGTTGTTACTAGTGGATCATTAATGTTAAAACCATTCGATGAAGCATATTAATTAATTGAAGAGATGACTACTAATAATTTTCAATAGCACTCTGAAAGGATAAATCTAAAAAGAGTAGCTAGTATTCATAATTCTGATGTAATATCTATGCTAGCTGCCCAAATAGTTGTTATATCAAAGAAGATAAATCAATATAGAATGCATTTTTCTCAGACAACACCTGTGCTTGAGGAAAACTCATGAGAACAAATGATAGAATCTCAATCTTCTTATGAGACTTTAAATGCAATAAATAATTGTTCTAATAATCCTTATGCCAATTATTATACTCTTTTTTGGAAGAATCATCCAAAATTTAGTTGGAGTAACAATAATTCTAATGCTGCAAATCCGTAATGGGGAAACAATACTGTGGACTCGTTGGGAAACTCCAACAATTAAGGGAATCAAACTTATAAACCCTATTACCCCCCAGGTTTTAATAATTTGCAGAGTAAGGAGAAAAATTTATCAATGGAAGAATTAATATTGTAAATGGGAAGTCAATTTTAAAGTCAAGGAGCTGCAATTAGAAACATGGAAAATCAATTGGGATGTATTGCTACTTAGCAATAGACCTCCAGGAACATTATCGAGTAATGTTGTAGTAATTCCTAATGATCAGAATAAAGAGCAAATTAAAGCTATTCAACTAAGAAGTGGAAAAGAATTAGAAAATAGAGTTCAACAAGAATTTGAAATTGAAAAATATGAGGTTGAAAATGAAAAATCTAGTAAAGATTTTCATTTTAAAGCAGAAAGTTTAATTAAACCAATGAAAATCTCTATAGAAAGAGCACCACCTCCATTTCCTCAAAGATTGAGGTAGAAAAATAGAGACATTTAGTTTTCAAAATTTTTAGAAATCTTAAGAAAATTAACAATAAACATTCCATTTGTTGAAGCTTTTGAATAAATGTCAAGCTATGTGAAGTTCATGAAGGATATACTTAATAGGAAAATGAAGTTTGTAGATAATGAGACTGTCGCACTCAGTGAAGAGTGTAGTGTTATAATTCAGAAAAAGCTTCCCAAAACAATTAAAGATCCTGTAAGTTTTACAATTCCTTGTGCTATTGACAAACAATTTTATAGAAAAGCTTTATGTGATTTAGGTGACAGTATTAACCTTACGCTGTTATCAATTTTTAGAAAGTTGGGCTTACGAGATATTTCATCTATCACTGTAACTCTTCAGTTAGTTGATTGTTCGATAACCTATCCTAAAGGATTCATAAAAGATGTTTTAATAAAGGTTGATAAATTTATCTTTCTTGTGGATTTTATTGCATTAGATATGGAGGAAGATAATAAAATTCCTATCATTTTAGGAAGACCATTCCTAGCCACTGTACGAACTTTGATAAATGTGTAGAAAGGAGAACTAACTATGAAAGTTAGTGATCAAGATGTTACATTTAATATTGCAAAATCAATGAGATACCTTGCAAAATAATAAGAGATTAAGTGCTTTAGAATGGATATTAACGAATATTTAAGCCATGAATATTTTAAGAAGACTTTTTGAAAGTGAATTTGAAAAGGAATATATGGAATATCAAGATGAGGATAAAATTCATGATGAATCTATGAAAGTGAGTAAAGAGGATTTAGATTATGTTCAGAAAAAATTTAAAATGTTAGATCATACATAAAGTAACAAGAATTTGATTTCACTTATTGAGAAACCTCCTTAACTAGAACTGAAAACACTTCCCACACATTTGAAGTATGCATTCTTAGGAGGTTTATCTACACTACCTATTATAGTATCCTCAGAATTAATTGATAAGTAAGAACACCAATTATTGGAAACTTTGAAAAGATATAAGAAAGCCTTTGGATGGACATTAGCTGATATTAAAGGAATCAATCCTTCAATTTGGATGCATGATATTTTATTGGAAGATCAACATGAACCAAGAGCTGATCTTCAAAGGAGATTAAATCCTATGATGAAAGAAGTTGTGAAGAAATAAATTTTAAAATGGTTAGATGCTAAAATAATATATCATATTTCAGACAGTGCTTGGGTAAGTTCAATTCACAGTTTTCCAAAGAGAGGAGGTGTGATTGTAATGACAAATGAGCATAACAAATTAATATCAACAAAATAAGTCACTGGTTGGAGAATATGCATAGATTATAAAAAAATAAATTCTACTACCAGGAAGGATCATTTTTCTTTACCCTTTTTGGACCAAATGTTGGATAGATTGGCTGGGCATAAATATATATATTTTTTTCTAGATGGATATACTGATTATCATAAAATACCTATGGCTCCATAGGATCAAGAGAAGACAATATTTACTAGTCCTTATGGAAAGTTTTTTTTTTGGCGAATGCCCTTTAGATTATGTAATGCACCTGTAACTTTTCAAAGATGTATGATGTCAACTTTCAGTGATTTGATTGAAAAAGGGATTAAAATCTTTATGGACAATTTTTCTGCATTTGAAACTTCATTTAAAATATTTCTAAATCATTTAGAAAAAGTTCTAGAGCATTGTGAAAAGACTAATCATATTGAACTGGGAAAAATGTCAATTCATGGTTGCAGGAGGAATTGTGCTTGGACATAAAATTTTAGAAAAGGGCATAGAAGTAGAGCCTGCAAAAATACATGTTATATCAAACCTAACTCCACCTACTATAGTAAGAGAAGTTAGGATCTTTTTAGGTCATGTTGGATTTTATAAGAGATATATTAAAGAATTTTCAAAAATTACAAAACTTTTATGCCAACTTATAGAAAAAGATACAAATTTTGACTTTAATCAAGATTGTCTTAAAGCCTTTGAATCTTTAAAGGAAAAAATTAATCTCACCTCCTATAATTGTTTCACCTGATTGGGAGAAACCTTTTGAATTAGTTTGTAATGCTAGTGATTATGCTATTGGAGTTGTTTTAGGGCAGAGATATGATAAGATTTTTAAAGTCATATACTATGCTAGTAAGACTTTTAATGATGCTTAGATTAACTACAGTACCAATGAAAGAGAGTTATAAACTATTGTGCATGCTTTTGATAAGTTTAGATCATATCTGATTAGGGTTAAATGTGTTGTGCATACTGACCATTCGGCTATTAAATATTTGATGCAAAAGAAGGATGCTAAACCAAGATTAATTAGATGGTTACTTCTTATGCAAGAGTTTGATTTTATAATAGTTGATAGAAAAGGGACATATAATCAAATTGTCGATCATCTATCTAGGCTAGAATAGGAATAAATGCTTGATTTGGAAAAAAGAAATTGATAAACCTTTTCATGATGAACAACTTTATGTTGTAAAAGGATGGGAAATACCTTGGTATGCTGATATTGTAAATTATATTGTCAGTGGTATTTTACCATATGAACTAACAAAACAACAGGAAAAGAAATTCATTCATGATGCAAAATCTTATTTTTGAGATGAACCTTATTCTTGTAAACAACGTAAAGATTTAGTAATGAGACGAAGTGTGCTTTATAAAGAAATTCAAGAAATTATCCAAAAATGTCACGATTCTGAATTTTGAGGTCATTTTGGGAATGATAGAACTGTTCATAAAATTTTGCAATCTTGATTTTATTGGCCTACTCTATTTAAAGATGTTAATATATATATATATATATATATATANGTTCTCACAATGGGTATTAACATCTTAATTGGCTAAATCAAGAAGTAAATGAAGTGCATGGTTTCAAATCATCACAACTTCTTCCAACTTTGAAGCTTAATACTTCACACAACTTTCTTTCAACACTTAATCACTTATCATTCTAAGGAAAAAAGATAAAGAAAACTACTCAGAATCCATGGACAAAACACAACCACACATGAGTTTAAAAGTAGAAATCATGCACACAAACAAGAAATCTAAATTAAAACAAGTGTAATCACAAAGATAAACACTTATCTAAAACATTCTCCATCAAATGTCTTGAAGTTCCTTTGAGATCTCTTCCTACACTCACAATACAAACTAACAGTCAAAATTAAAAGAAAAGTGGTTGGGGGTGACTTAGTTGGATGATGCCTGTAAATTTGATGGGTGGCTGGTCTCCTCTATTTGAAAATCTAAGTCTTTTCTTATAAAAATCCAAGGGGAGCCTTGGTGTCTCTTAAAAAAGGTTTCTCCATTCAATGAATCTTCTAGAAGTTGTCTCCTCAAAAGCTAATTGAATGAATTTTCATGTCCATGGGCTATTTCCCTCATTTTTACCATGGGTTGCTTCAAACACCTCTTAAAAAATCCATTCAAATTAAATAATTCATCTCATAAATACTTCTGGAGCTTAAGTGTGGGTTATCTGACGCTTAGGGGCTGCTCCTCTCGCGCTTAGGTGCCGATTCTGGGCAGTTAGGCGCCCAGTTCATTTTTGCACATTTCTTTTTTTTTGCTCCAAATTTGACTCCCTTTTCAATCTTTTTAGTATTTTTCATCTATTTGATTGTACTTGAAAGAAAAACACACAACTAGCTTTCACTAAAGCGCAATATCTCAAAAATAGGTATAAAAATGTGTATAAAAACACTATATATTTTGTGTATCAAAATCACCCAAACTTAAGATGTTACTTGTCCTCAAGTGAACTTTAAATCTTTAAAAACCAACATAAGTAGATGATGTATACGAGTTTGTTTATAAGTTATTAAATCTTTGATGTAGAAATATACTAGTCGAATTTAGAAAAAATATTAATAAATGGGACCAACTTCAAGTTTAGAAATTTTTAATGATAAGAAATATGAAAATATGAGTTCATATCTAATTCAGAAATATTGTAGATTTTCCAAATATAGAGTTTAGGTATTTTATCATCTCCACTTAAAAATTTGTATTAAGCATAGTTTTTCTCACTATATTATATTCTTAAGCTTAAGAGTTTCTCAAGTCTTATACTTTAACAAAATCAGATGTGGTGCCAATTTTTTATTAGGCATTAATCGTTGAGCTTCTCCTCCCTTTTTAATTTTTTCTTTTTCTTTTTATTTTCTTTTTATTTTATTTTTATTTTCTTTTTCTTTTCTTTTTCACGGAAGGATTACTTTATCTAGATAAGCCTTTAATAATTTTGAATTCCTCTCTTCCTTTCCTAAACCAAAGAGGTGATATTTTTCTTTCACTGAAAAACATAATAACAATTTTGAAAATTAATTTCACTAAAATAAATTTAAGTTTTGATAATAAAATGTCTAAATTTCTAAATTTTCAAAAACACAAATTCTCATAATAAAGGTAGTTACACTATATTTAACATTCCCACACTAAAAATTTTAACTTTAAGTTTTTCTACATTACTATAAATTTTAACTAAATTATCTTACTCATTTCTATATTCAAAATTTCACTTCCCTAATATAACTTCATATACATGATCATTTTTCTTCAAACCAAAATCAAATTTATTTGAAATACATTTGAGAACAAATAAACTTTTAAATTCTTTTTAGAAAAAATTTTCACACCCCCCCCCCAAAATTAAATTTTTATTAGAAATAAAATATTTTTGTATTATATATAAATAAGGAGGAGTAAAAACTAATTATAAAATGCTTGCAGGAATTTTTATATCCTAAATATGCTTGTACAAAAATTAAAAACATGAGTAAAAAATTAATTGATCAAATTTTAATTTACATAAAATACAAAGATTCATCAGACTTTTATGCAGTGGAGTATAACATAAAAGTAAATAAACACACTAACAACCATACATGACTGTGACATAAAGAAAAAAAACTGGTAGAAAATTGAAAATTTTAAACATGCAGCTTTAAGTAACAAGTTAGCTAAATTCTAAATCTTCCTAAGATTCTAGAATTAAGTTCAACAAACACTAACTAAAAACAACAACACAATTGAAAAAAAATACTACCACATATAATAACTACCCACTAAACACAAATACATGACAGTAGGTGTACGAAATAAAACACAAAATAACAAAAACTAAGACTCTATATAATCACAACTAAAAACATAAAAAAAAGTATAGAATACTAGTACCAACAATAGTTCAAAACAACACATAAAATAAAAACATAAAATAGAACTAAAGATCCAAACTAATCATCACCCTCTTCTTCATCACCATCGTCACTACGCCAAACAGCTGTAAACTCATATGGTGGATATTTGGGATACTGATGAAATACTCCATCCCAATTACCTCTATTGAGATGCTCCATAGCTATGTTGTATTCCTCCTCATAATCTCTTCGTCTCTTCATGTATCCATCCATATGCTCTAGAAAATGCTCTAAGTTCAATACCTTATGCGCAGTGTAATTGACGTTGTCCAAAATCATCTGTAATATCTATGACTATGAATCAGATCCAAAAGTCTGATCCCGTGATATTTAAGTATGTGAAGTAGAAGCTCACGAAGTCGAGGCAGCAAAACTACTGGACAATCCACCCTTCCAGCCAAAAATAGAATGATGTGAATAAGAGTTCACATTCACACTGGTAATGGAATTTAGTGGATGTAAGATCTCCTCCCAGCTGTGAAATCTAACTCCAGCCTGCTTGTATACAGAAAAGATCAAGAATGCAAATCCCAAACCTACAGTAGTAGCAGTGATGGTTGAACTGGCAATAACTCACTGAATCAAAGCTCCAATATCAATAGGCTTGAAGTACTGAATGTAATAGTTCAAGGTTGCTCGATCTTGAGTCACTTCACTCAAATGATTTGTAGGCAGTAGATGAGTAGAAAAAAAAATAATGCCATGCCTTTGCAGTGGCATCCAACTTTGAAGCAGAAAAGTTTACTCTTCTTTCAATTGCAATCTTCCATAACCCTCTCCCAACAAATAAAGATGAAATAATTTTATCTAGCACCTCCTCAGTAGGACTATAGTTTGAATAAAAACACAAATTACTAGGGGGAAAATGATAAAATTGATTAATTACCTCAAAAGAAAATGGTATTGTCTTCCCCATCACTATGACTCGTTCTTCATCAGCTTTAAGGAGATTTGTATAGGACTTCCGTATAATAGAAATCACTGCGATAGTAGAAAAAATAACAGAACTGCTCGTTGGCGATGAACAATCAAATCTTCCACAGATCCTCACGGACTTTTAAAACATTGCTCAGCAAACAACTTCCTTGAAAGCAGTGCATAACTGTATCGATCATGAACTCTCGAACTAACAAATTTACTTGAATCAAATGGAGCCTTCCCCATGCTTCTCTTCATTCTTAGTATTATTTTCTAAAAAAATGTATAAATTTCAAAATAAATTTCAAATTTAACTCCACATCACTAAACTAAACTCCTAAAATCTTAAACTAACAATTCTATGCATTTTCCATCAATTTTATCAAATTTTCACCATGAATAGTGATTTTTGGGTAGCTCTTGAATGTGCTCAAAATACATGGTGAAAATAAAAAATTTTTGCATAGAAGTGAAGTTCTTACCTCAAGAAGATTAAATCTAGCAAATTTGGCTTGAAACCACCAAGAAATGTTTACCTAAGATGATTCCCTAGCTCTCCAAATCACAAAAATTGAAGGTAGGAGATGAAGTTGAAGCTTGTTAGTGGTATTTTTGGTCTAGTTTTTCACTTAAAACTGTTCGCGAACTGGTTTTCGTGAACCAAAACTTAAGAGCAAATGGTTTGCCTCTTAGGCACCCTTCACTCTGTTTACGTAGCGCTTAAGCGTGGGTTTCGGTGCTTAGGCGCTAGTGCACAAATTTTGATTTTTTTGATATAAGTCAAATGCACGTGTAGCCTAAGCCAACCAACCCTATATGATCTCAAAACACTGTAATAACTATTTTCTCCCAACTTATCTCTTCTCTTACTTAAGATTCACCAATCTTAACTAATTCGATTCAACACTAAATAATAAAAAATTTCACATAAACAAAATACTTATATTAATTCACGATCAATTACAAACACTTTCAAATACACAATTTCTCAATCCAAATAGTATTGGATGAGAAAATTTTCAAACATAATACTAGATCTTAATAAAATAAAACACACATTAAAACACTTAACATTAAAAAATACTAAACACATAAAAACTAAATCAGAAACTTAATTCCACTCTCTAGTTGATGGAACAAATTTTGTCCTATCTTTAGTCTCCCCTTCAACATTTGGAATGTATATCTGAAAGAACGGACGATGATTAATAACTCTAGTTGAATCTTCTTTAATCCACTTATTCTTCAGATACATTGCCTTGTCAACTTATTCTATAAGATTAGTATGGCTAAACTGCATCTTAAGTTTCCATCCTATATGATCCAAATGTGTGTTAACTTCCATCACTTTTGCTTCAATTGAAGCCACATTTGCCTCAATTTTAGCAATTTTCTCTGCTATTCCTTCGATACTAACAACTAGGAAATCATTATACATATATTGCAGAATCTGACTAGTAAACTTCTTTCTCGTTATGTCCTCCTTCTTCTTCAAATCACTCTCCCAACATGACATTTTTCAAAACTCCTCTCTTTTCACTTAAAAGATAGGTTTAAATGGAGGTGTGGTGAAATTTCTACTCATACCCTTCTATTTATAGGCTCTAAACCCCTCCTAAAATTCCTTGGCATGTCCTAGAACCATCATCCACGCTCAAGCTAACCAATTCACAGTTTAAAATTCTAGAAACGGAATTTAGCACATGTTTTTAAACTGCCACGCTTAAGCGCCGGTGCTCAATTTAGCACAGGTCAACTTAATGTCCAAACATTTGTTCTACATATCTAAGTCATCTTTTAAGGTCTTAAGATAATCACTAACTCATTATATGGTCAAAATACTATTATAATTTTCTAAATCACACACATCAACATAAAAGAAACAAACACACAGATAACTATGGGGTGCCTCCCATAGAGCGCTTGATTCAACGTCGTTAGCCTGACTTCACCAGTGCTTATTCTTGTTGAACCAACATCAAAAAATCATTCAATTTAAGTTGGTCATCTAAAAAGTAAGATTTCAGCCTATGAACATTCACTTTGAGTAATAGTTTTAGGATCTTTGATATCCGCAACTCCATAAGGATAAACATTCATCACAACAAATGGGCCCATCCACTCAAATTTAAGTTTGCCTAGAAATAATCTTAACGTTACATTATAAAACAAAACTTGTTGCCATGGCTAAAAATTTTTAGTAAGAATCATCCAATAAAGCCACATCTTCATCTTTTCTTTGTAAATTTTAGTACTTTCATAAGATTCATTCCTTATCTCTTCAAGCTCATTTAGTTGCAATAATCTTTTTTCACCATCATCTTTCTAATTGTAATTAAATCCTTAATCACCCAATATGCTTTATGCTCAACTTCAACTGGTAAGTGACACACTTTCCGAAATATTAGTCTATATGGGGACATTCTTATAGAAGTTCTATATGTAATCCTATAAACCCACAAAGCATAGTTAAGTTTAGCTGACCAATCTATTTTAATTGGATTTACGGATTTTTCCAATATTCTTTTAATTTCACGATTGGATAATTTAGCCAAATCACTTGGCTGAGGATGATAAGCAGTATCAATTCTTTGGTTTATATGATATTTTCTTGATACTTATCTATCAATACATTTCTGAAATGACTTCCTCCGTCAGTTATGATCACTCTTGACATCCCAAATCTATAAAATATATTCATTCTTAAAAACTTTGCAACACTTTGAGCATCACTTCGAGGTAAAGCAACAAATTCTATCCATTTAGATACATAGTCTACTGCTAACAACATATATATAAATTTCTAAAAGATGGTATAAATGGTCCAATGAAATTTAATCCCCAAACATAAAATATCTCAACTTCTAACACATAATTTAGGGGCATCTCATCCCTCCTAGAAATATTGTCTGCACATTGACATCGATCACAAGCTTTGATATAAACGTTAACATCACTAAAGATTTTAGGCCAATAAAATTAAGATTGTAAAATTTTGTATGTTGTTTTATCAACACCAAAATTTCCCCCAAAATTAGAATTATGGCATTTTTGGATAATTTCATAAGTTTCTTCTAAAGGTACACATCATCAAATAATAAGATCATTTACTTATTTATATAAAAATGAGTCATGCCAAAAATATGTCTCAGCTTCAGATATAAATTTTCTCTTCTGTTGGTATCTCATTCCATAGTGTATAATATCACTAACAATGAAATTCACAATGTCAGCATGTCGTGGAACACACCACTCACTAACATAGAACAATTCTTCATCTGGAAAATGTTCATTAATTTTTTTTTCTTCAAAATAAAGTGGTATTTCTAATTCAAGATTAGAAGAATGTTCAGCAATTTGATTCTTAGCTCTCTTCCTATCTATAATTTTAAAGTCAAATTATTACAAAAAAACCCATCTTATTAATCTTTATTTTGTATCCTTCTTTTTCATTATATACTTAATAACAGAATGATCTGTATGCACTATACATTTAGTTCCAATTAAGTATGAACTAAATTTATCAAAAGCCTATACTATTGCTAATAACTCTTTCTTAGTTTTGGTATACTTAATTTGAGCTTCATTAAGAGTTCTACTAACATAATAGATAACTTTGAAAATATTATCATGCGTTTGTCCTAAAACAGCTTCAATAGCATAATCACTAGCATCGCACATTAATTCAAAAGGTTTTTCCTAAGCTGTGAATTAATAATTGGAGAAGTGATTAATTTTTCTTTTAATAATTCAAAAGCTTTGAGGCACTCTTTATTAAAATTAAAAATTACATCTTTTTCAAGTAAATGGCATAAAAGCTTAGCAATTTTTGAAAAGTCTTTAATATAACGCCTATAGAATACAACATGTTCTAAAAAACTCCTAATTTCCTTCACACTTGTTGGGTGAGGTAAATTAGTGATCACTTGAATTTTTGTAGGGTCTACTTCCATACCATTTTCTGAAATTTGATGTCCCAAAATTATTCCTCCTGCTACCATAAATTGGCATCTTTCCCAATTAAGGACTAAATTTGTTTCTTCACAATGCTTAAGAACTTTTGATAGATGTTCTAAACATGATTCAAATGAAGTTCTAAACACTAAAAAATCATCGATAAAAACTTCAATCCCTTTCTCAAGTAAATCATAAAAAATAATCGTCTTGCATCTTTGAAATGTAGCAGGTGCATTACATAAACCAAAGAGCATTCTTCTAAATACAAATGTACTAAAAGGACTGGTAAAAGTTGTTTTCTCTTGATCCTCGGGAGTTATTTGTATTTTGTGATAACCATTATATCTATCCAAATGCCAAAAGTATTTATGCCCAGCTAGTTTATCCAGCATTTGATCTAGAAAGGGTAGTGGAAAATGATTGAGATTTAAATTTCTATAATCAATGCATATTTGCCATCCTGTGACTTATCTTATTGGTATTAACTTATTATGTTCATTCAAAGTCACAGTCACTCCTCCTTTCTTAGGAACGCAGTGAATTGGACTAACCCATGCACTATCTGAAATAGGGTAGATATTTCCAGCATCTAACCACTTTAAATATTCTTTCTTAATAACTTCTTCCATAATAGGATTCAATCTCCTTTGATAATTAGCCATGGGTTTGCAATTCTCTTTCATATAAATTTTATGCAAACAAGTTGAAGGACTGATTCCTTTTATATCAGTAATTGTCAATCCAAAGTCTTTCTTATAACTCTTTAAAGTTTTCATCAAACTCTTCTTCTTCTCTAGTTAATTTTCAGAAAATTATAATAAATAATGTTGAGGAATCACCTAAAAAGGCATACTTCAATTGTTCAGGAAGCAACTTTAACTCAAGCTCAAGAGGTTTTTCAATTGTGTCTAAAACTCTTTCTTGAACATAATTTGAATCTTCCTTATATAAATCTTCATTTTGATCCAATTCCTCTTCTTGCTCATGTTCTAACTCTTTCATCTCAGATTTATCTTCATAAGTTATTTTGAAATGGCATTCACTTAAGTGTCTTATAACATCCATTCTATAATATTCATCATCTTTACCTTTTGCAGGGTCTTTCATTGATTCAGAAATATTAAATGTAATTGTTTGATCATTGATATGCATAGTTAATTCTCCTTTTTGCACATCTATCATTGCTCTTTCTATGGCTAGGAAAGTTCTCCCCAAAATGATAGGTATCCCCTTTTCTTCCTTCATATTTAGAATAATGAAATCAACATGAAAGATAAATTTATCCATTTTCACTAGGAGATATTCTATAACTCCTTTAGGATAGGTTATTGATCGATCTGCTAACTACAGAGTTACAGTAGTATGGGTCATTTCCTGTAATCCCAATATTTTAAATATTGATAATAGCATAAGGTCGATGCTTGCTCCTAAATCACATAAAGCTTTTCCATAAAAGTTGTCTTCTATTGCACATGGAATTGTGAAGCTACCAGGATCCTTAAGCTTTTCAAGAAACTTTTTTGGAATTATAGCACTGCACTCCTCACTAAGTGCAACAGTCTCATTATATTAAAACTTTATTTTCTTGTTAAAAATATCCTTCATAAACTTCACCTAGCTTGGCATTTTTTTAGAGCTTCAGCAAATGGAATATTAATTGTAAGCTTCTTAAAAATTTTTAGAAATTTTGAAAATTGTTTATTCAACCTTTGTTGTTGAAGCCTCCGAGGAATGGAGGTTGTGGTTTTTCAAAATCAACTTTAAGTGGTTAAATAGATCTCTCTAAACCCTTCAGAGCATCCTCTTTTGGTTCTTCAATCTATTATCTCTTTCTACTTCAGTCTCTTTTTGAACTCTACTTTCCAATTCTCTTATACTTCTGAGCTGAACAACTTTTACTTGCTCTTTATTCTGGTCTTTTAGATTTATTTATGTCTTACTAGAAAGTGTTCCTTAGGATCTATTACTTATTGAATTTTTTATTTGTCCCAATTGATTCTCAATATTTCTAAATGTAACTCCTTGATTTTGTAACTGATTTTTCATTTGTAACACCACTTCTTCTATAAACAACTTCTTCTCTTTAAATTGTGGATTAATGTTAAAACTTGTAGGATAAGTAGGTCTGTGCTTATTATTCCCATGGTTGTTCTAGTTTCCCAATAATTTTACTTGATTGTTTCCCCATTGTTGATTATTACCACCCAAAGTATTGTTCCAGTTAAAATTTGGATGGTTCTTCCAACCTGGGTTATAATAGTTTGAATTTGGGTTTTTCTGCTTATTGTTTATGGCATTCAAAATCTCTAATGATGCTTGAGAATCTAACATTATGCTTAATGAATTCTCTTCATTCATGGAAATTAATGAGAAAAATTCATTCCAAATTGGTCTAACTTACTTAAAATTATTGCAACTTGATTTTCTAGCATGGAAAAAGCATCATTTTCATGAATATTGGCTACTTTTTTAAGATTTAACCTTTCAGAAGGGCATTGAAAATTATTTGTAGCCAACTCTTCAATTAAAGCATAAGCTTCATGAAATTATTTTGAAATCAATGAACCACCAACAGCGACATCGATAAAAGATCTAAGAGATCCAGCTAATCCATTATAAAAAGTTTGAATTATTAACTACTCTGGTATAGCATGGTGTGGACACTTTCTTAAGAGTTCTTTAAATTGTTCCCATGCTTCATAAGTAGATTAACCTTCAAAATGACAAAAAGATGTAATATCATTTCTAAGCTTCACAGTTTTTGATGGTGGAAAATATTTAGCAAGGACTGTGCTAAATTATTATAAGTTTTGATAGATTCAGGTGATAATGAATGTAACCATATTTTAGCCTTATCCCTCATCGAGAAACGAAATAATCTAAGTCTTATATCATCATTTGATACACCATTGTATTTAAATGTAGCACACAATTCTAGAAAATTGGAAAGATGTAAATTTGGATCTTCAGTTGGTGCTCCCTCAAACTGATTATTTGATATTATTTTGATAATAGCAGATTTTAGCTCAAATGAATTAGCCACTACAATGGGTTTTTGAAAACTACAATGAAGTTCATCCACCGTAGGGTTTGCATAATCTCTTAATGGTCTAAACTCTTCAACATTTTGATTATTTTGATTTGTCATTTTTTAAAATTTTTCAATAATTTTTAATTTTTTAATTTTCCTAATAGTTCTTTCTAATTTAGAATTGTAAGGCACAAGTTCTGTGGAACCTGAACTACACATACATTACTGTAAAACATCTAAAATAAATTAAAATAAAATAAAAAATAAAAACACACAATCAAGAACTTTATATAAAAACAAAACTAAAATATTCCTAAAATAAATCTTAAAGTTTAAATAAGACTTTATAAAAATAGAAATTTTGATTTCTAAAAACTTCTTTTGAAAATTTTTGTTATTCCATAATTTTCCTGGCAACGGTGTCAAAAACTTGATCCCGACTTTCTATATATATGCAAAATGCGATGTATGTGATTATATGCTTAATTTTCTTAATAGTTATTCTTAATTTGAAGAAAAGCCAAATACTTGATCATGAGTAAAAGCTAGGTAATTTTTCAACTATGAAGCATAGAAGAATACAATTATAATTTTAAATATGAGATACTATGCAAGCATATGTATCGTTATCAAGTAATATAAAACTTTTGATTAGGTTTCGAATATTGAGCCCACAAGGAAAAATGGCTATATGCCTTTTAGAAATTTTAGATGACAAAAATCTACTTAGCAAAATACTCTTACCTAAAATTAAGATGCTAAAATATGAATGCAAACTCGATTCTTTTTATAATTTTTGGTTTGTGAAAATAAAGTAAGCAACTAATTAACTTAACTAAATACTTGGAAGATGAAAGCGATATAAATAAAATATTTTTTCCTTATCATGAATGAGTAATAAGTACAGAAGTTCTGTTGTGGAAGTATTCTAAATGTGTTGTGTCAAATAGGAGCAATAATATTCTTTACCCTTACTACAGATGCTATAAAGAACATTGTCTAATCTAAATTTTAAATAGTCTTGAAGACTGACTAGGCAGGGAAGATAAGAGCTCTCACTCTAGAGTTCCCTCTTCTCCTTCCACCTGGGGGTTAACATCAAAACCTAAAACTATAAATCAAATTGGGGCTATAGCCTGTCACTCTAAAGTCCTCTAATTCTACACCTTTGAAAAGCTGTATTCACTATTTATTTGCACTCAACACCATGAACTACATTCTCATCCATGAAATCAATATGTGATTCTAACCATTTTTTGATGAGACAATACCATCTCGGATCTTACATGTTCTAATAATAGGTATTAACATCTTAATTAGCCAAATTAATTAGTAAATGAAGTGCAAGGTTTCAAATCATCACAACTTCTTCCAACATTAAAGAATAATACTTCACACAACTTCCTTTCAACACATAATCACTTATCATTTTATGAAAAAAGATAAAGTAAAATACTCACAGTCCATTGAGAAAACACAACCACACATGAGTTTAAAAGTAAAAATCATGTACACAAACAAGAAGTCTAAATTAAAACCAATGTAGTCACATAGATAAACACTTATATAAAATCCTCTCCACCAATTGTCTTGAAATTCCTTTGAATTCTCTTCCTTCACTGACAATACGAACTAACAGTTAAAATAAAAAGAAAAGTGGCCGGTGGTGGCGACGACGTCAACTTAGATGGATGATGGCTGTAAATTTGATGGTTGGTTGGCATCATCTCTTGGAAAATCTAAGTCTTTTCTTATAAAAATCTAAGGGGTGCCTTGGTATCTCTTCAAAAAGGTGTCTCCATTTAATGAATCTTTTAGAAGTTGCCTCCTCAAAAGTCAATTGAATGAATTTTTGAGTCCAAAGGTTTTTACCAATTGTTACTTTAAACACCACTTCAAAAATCCATAAAAATTAAATAATTCATCTCATAACTACTTTTGTCGCTTAAGCACGGGGTACCTAGCACTTAGGTGCTGCTCCTCTAGTGCTTAGGCACCAATTCTAGGTGCTTAGGTGCCCCAGTTTATTTTTACACATTTCTTTATTTTTGCTCCAAATTTAACCCTTTTTTCACTCCTTTTACCTTTTTTCATCCATTTGATTGTATCTAAAAGATAAAAACACACAAATACCTTTCATTAAAGCACAATTTGTCACTAGTGCCGCTTGGCACTCCACCTAGGCTTATTGGCGCCAGCTAATCAGAGCTTGAGGCCTCCCCATTAACCTCTGTTATAAGTCTTCCCCTCCCAGCTAAGCATGGAAGAAGATAAAATTCCTTGGGGAGATTCTACCAAAGTCACTCCAGAGTTTCTCATAACCTCATTGAGTTCAACTCCACTGTCCTTAGCCTCCCATTCCCACTATCTAAGCCTAATTTCTTCTTTGAAATCTAGTGCAGTTTTCTGTCATTCCATAAACATCCACCAATCTTCAAAGTGCTTTGCTTCTGAGCTTCCCCATAGTATAACAAGAAGTTCCCAAGTAAAAGCCCATCCAATGAGCCCTCTACACTAGACCTAGATCAGGGCCGCACCACCTATTGTTTGAACTCATACCAAGACCTCAAACTAAAGGAAGGTGGCACTTTAAGCACATTCATATGACTTTAAGGAAGCTTCTACAACCACCCAATTGAGCCTTCAACTCTTGGGCAAAAGTATAACTAAAAATGCTTAAATTTTGGCTTGGTTTCATCAGTCATAAAGCAGACTTGTATTTCACATGCATGTGACCATATAGATAGGTTTGTCTGACCTAGATGAAGGTATAGTAATAAATCCTAAGTGATTTGATTGAGTATCGAGTAGAATCTTATGTCTATAAGTTGGACGGTTCTTGGGTTGACTCTACTGGGGACAATGAACGGATGTCGTTTGTTTTCCTATGTATCGAATGGACATTACACATGAAGCTGGACAATGAGATGAAGCGGTAAAGGCAGAACACGTCACTGCTGACTCCGAAAGTAGTGATGAATGGGAGTGTGACACATAAAGTTTTGGATATGATAGGATGAGTTGGCACCGCATGGATAAATAGGAAATTAAGCCTTTTTGATTTAAAATTCAAAAAATTTAAAAAATCATAACTTGGTGTAGAAAAGCTTTAAAAATAAAATAAAAATATCCTTGTGCTTAGTGAACAAAAGAGGATATTATGGATAAAAATTAAACTTATTTTTAAAATATTTTTTTAATTAAATACTTTAGAGCTTTTCTTAATTTTAATTAATTAAATATTATTCACCAAGGCATGAACTTTAAAGAGTTAAATCCTCATGTGATTAGGAGTGATCTTTGATTTTTCCAAAATTAGGGAACACCCATAAGATTGAAAGCCCCAATTTTCTATGTTAGGTAGTTTTATTTTAATTAAATAATTCATAAAAATTCAAACATAAATCAGAAAAAATTGGGACTAATTTTGGTAAGTTTATTGTGGTCAGAGCACCTTAGGAAAATATATATTGGGCTTATAAAATTACGTATATTATCTTATGTAATTAAGTCATGAAAACAAGTAAATATTTAGGAAAATAAAATATAATTCAAAAAATCATGAAAATTTGTCCAAATTGAAGATAACAAATATATTAAGTTGAATTGAATTTAATATCAAATTCAATTTTCTTAGCTAAATGGGATTTTTGCACTGAGTTCAACTCCACTATCTTCAACCACTCATTCCTACGGTTGAAGTCTCATTTCTTCTTTGAAATCTAGGGCAGTTTTCTATCATTCCATAAACCTCAACCAATCTTCAAATTGTTTTCTTCTGAGCTTCCCTAGAGCATAAGAAGAAGTTCCCAAGTAAAAGCCCCATCCTTTGAGCCCTCTGTATCAGACCTAGATCAAGGCTGAACCACCTGTTGATCATACTCATACCTAGAACCCATACCAGAGGAAGGAGATACTTTGAGAATGTTTTTGGGACTCCAAGGAAGCTTCTACGACCACCCAATTGAGGCCTCACCTCTTAGGCAAAGGTATAACTCAAATTCCCTAACTTTTGGCTTAGTTTCATTGTGAAGTAGACTTGTATTTCATACACATGTGACCATATAGATATGTTCTCTTTGCCTAGATGAATGTGTAGGAACAAACCCCATGCGATTTGGTTTAGTATCGAGTAAGATCTTAAGTCTAGAAGTTGGACGGTTCTCCAATTGAGTCTGCTAGGGATGATGAATTGATGTCGTTCGTTTTGTCGTATATCAAATTGACGCTTCAGATGAATCCGAATGAGGAGATGAAGCATAAAGAAGGGATGCATGGATTCTGACTCAAAAAGTGGCGTCGAATGGGAGCGTGACACGCGAAGATTTGGAGTTGCCTAGGATGAGTCGGCGCCGCATGGATAAGTAAGAAATTAAGACATTTTTTGTTTAAATAAATTAAAAAACTTTAAAAAATCATAACTTAGTGTATAAAAATCATAAATTTAAAATAAAGATACTCGCGTGCTCAGTGAACAGAGGAGTATTTTATGGACTATAAATTAAAATTACTTTTTAATATATTTTATTTTTAATTAATTAAATACTCTAGAGCTTTTTTTAATTTTATTTAATTAACTATCTGTCACTATGGCATGAAATTTGGACGGTTTAATCCTCATGTGATTGGGAGCGTTCTCTGATTCTTCCAAAATCAGAAAACACCAATAAAATTGAAAGCCCCACATTTCTATGTTAGGTTAATTTATTTTAATTAAATAATTCATAAAAATTAAAACATAAATCAGAAGAATATGAGACTTATTTTGGTATGTTCACTGTGGTCAGAGAACCTTAGGAAAAATATAAAATGGGCTTACGTAATTATGTGTATTATGTTATGTAATTAAGTAATTAAAACAAATAAATAAAAAAATATATATATCAAAAAACCATAAAAATTTGTCCACATTGAAGATAATAAACATATTAAGCCTCTATAAAAATTCAGAAACTTTTTCCCTAATTTTCTTAATAAAATTATGTAGTTTTAAATTTCTAAAATGTATTTTCCTTGATTTTTCATTAAAGTAATTACAATAAATAAAATAAAAATCATGAAAATGAAAAGTTTATTTTTCTAAGTTCTCTTAACTCAGAGGGATTAACGAAAAATATTAAAAGTAATTTTTAAAATTAAATTATTCTTTCTATTTAATTAAACACTAAACTCATTAAATAATTTAAATAATTAAAACAAAACTAAGAGAATTCATGTGAATTGCTCCTAAAGGTCCTTTTATTTAGTTGAACTCCAATAATTTTCTTATGGATATCGAAATTGTTTTGGCCTGCTAAATGAATTAACATTAAAAATCCCTTATTTTGAGTAAAAATAAGTTTTAAAATTAAATAGAAATCAGAAAAAATTATAATTTCACCTCTGATAATTTAATTGGCCCATGATTGGGGCACCAAGAAAATTTAAAAGTCATTTGATTTGAATTTAATAATTTATAAAAGGGAAAACCCTTGCGGCAAAATGGTAACTATGAGATTTGGATGACCTAATTAAAATTTAGGCCAAGTCAAAGGGTAAATGGGTAACATTGACAATAATGAACAGTTTTAGATATTTGAAACATAAGGGTTTAAGAGGTCGAAACCAACTCATCACCATGTTATAATAACAACAAAACTGTGTTTTTTCCTAAATTATTGTGACTTGGAAAGTTGACCTAATTGGTTGATTCTAAGGTAGTGGGCTTGAGCTCGAAAGATAATAACTTACTTAGTTGAAGCCCCTAATTGGTGATTAGATGATAAGAATGATCTTTTAATAAAAATTAACCATCTAACTTGACATTTTGATTATTGCAAGTTTACCCTGAAAACATGACTTAAAGGATTAGTATTGAACTAGGTTTGATTAGAATTTGCATAATGAGTTTTAGAAAAGGAGACATAACCAATCATGAATACCATTTAAAGCACTACAAGCATAAATTTAATCATGAGTTCAAGATCCTTCATGATTTAAGGTTTCCTTTAAGGGCATCTGCTTACATAACACTTAAAATAAAATATCAAGTGAATGTCTAGGTACCCCACTCATGGGATAATTAAAATATCAAGGTGCATTGAGCACTTTAAAATTTAATTACCATTGAATCAAAATTTAGCCTCCGATGATTAATTTAAAAACATAATAAGTTCAAATGAGCTTGAAACGATTTAGAGGGTTTTAAAAGTTGTTTAGGGTTATGCCCCCCGAACACTTTTATGATCTTTTGGACGTTTTAAAGGACAACTGAATTTATAATGCTTTGTTTAATAAAATCATCCTTAAAACTTTTAAGGACCCACCAAGCTATGCCCCGGAACCTAATAATTCACCTAAATCAAAAGAAATGCCATACACAACTTCTCTTACATTTATAACTCAATGCTCAAAGATTTAAGTCATCTATAAGGTATTTAAATCCTTGTGAGCAACTAAGAATATTTATTTTTGCCACATATGGATCACCAGGCTTATGTAAAGTCTGAGGAATGGGTGGCTGATACGCCTAAAATATATAGTGTTATTAGACACATTTTTATACCTGTTTTTGAGATATTGCGCTTTAATGGAAGGTATTTTTGTGTTTTTCTTTCATGTACAAGTAAAAATGTGAAAAATGCTTAAAGGAGTGAAAAAGAATCAAATTTGGAGCAAATAGTTGAAAAATCTGCAAAAGGTTTTGGAGCCTAAGCGTCAGATCTGGCGCTTAGGCATCAGGTGAAAAAGGATCAAATTTGGAGTAAATAGGTGAAAATGTGCAAAAGTGGTAGTTATTGGACTAGTAAATTCGGTTTCCTGTGAATTTTAAAGAGGTTTTTGAGGCACCTATTGACTTAATAGGTGGTTACAACCACCATGGATGAAAATTATTGCGAAAGGATACATCTCTTGGGGAAATACATCGAATCAAGACACATTTTGAAGAGGTACCAAGGCACCTTTTGGAGAATTGTAAAAGATAGAAGATTGAGACTTTGAAAGAGTTTCTGAAAGTACTGGGAAAGTTTTGAAAGTTCTAAAATGGGGAGTTAGTTGGAGAGATTTTCAAGCACCCCATATTTATCCTTTTTTTTTGTTTCCAGTTTTATATTGAGAGTATTGTAAAAGGAAGAGATTCAAATGAACTTCAAGAGTTTGGTGGAGGACTTGAGATAAGTTTTTATCTTTTGTTTTAGACTACTTTTGGTTTTAATTGATACTTGTTGTTGGTTTGACAATGATTTATACTTTTAATTTAAAGTGTGGTTTTATTTTCTCCATGGATTCTGAATAGTTTTCTTTATCTTTCTTCTTAAAATGATAAGTAATTAAGTGTTGGATGGAAGTGATGGAGAGTTTTGATCTTTAATGTTGGAAGAAATTGTGATGATTTAAATCCATGTACTTCATTTACTTCGTTATTTGACCGATCCAGATGTTAAAATTTTTTGTGAGAACATGCAAGAACCGGGATGTTATTGTCTTAGTCAACAATTGGACAGAATTACATGAGGTTGTATGAATGAGAATGTAGTTCATATGATTGAGTGCAAATAAATAAGAAAATAGAATCGCATGAGGTTGTATGAATGAGAATGTAATTCATATGATTTAGTGCAAATAAATAGGGAAATAATCATTATGGATGTAGACGTTTATTATTGAGTGCAAATAAATAGGGAAATATTCATTGATGGGTGTAGAGTTAGAGGACTTTAAAGTTAGGTTAAAACCCCCAACTTGGTTTATTGTTTTAGGTTCTATAACAAGATGTTATCCCCTAGGTGGAGGGAATCGAGGGAACTCTAGAGTGAGGGCTAGTATCTTCCCTCCCTAGCCGATCTTCAGAACTATTCAAACTTTAAATTAGCCATTATTCTTTATAGCATCTCTAGTAAGGGTAAAGAATATTATTGCTCTTATTTGGCACAACACAATATGCATACATCCACAACATAATTCCTATACTTATTACTGATTCATGTTAAGAAGAAATATATTTTAATAATTAGTGTTTTTCTTCTACAAAAACTCAAGTTATCTTTTTAAGTTTGTACTGTTTTTTGTCAAAATATTAAAATTACCAAAACTATTTATACTTTCATTACCGCAAAAATGTCTTTAATTTAAATAATTATGTTTTTAAAAATAGAAAGTTTTCCAAAAAGTGCATATTGCGTATCTTCCTTGTGTGGGTTCGATATTCAGGTCTTAATCAAAAAGTCCTATATTACTTGATAAGGATATGTATACTTAAATAGTATCCCAATATAAATTAAAAGTTAAATTCTTATTTTTCTTCAGGATCAGGTTTTTGGCTTTGTTGTGAAATAAGGAAATATAAGTGAAAAATATAATCAGAATTATTGTTATACTATTGTATATCAGCAGTTATCGGGGATCATGTTTTTGGCGCCGTTGCTGGGGAAGTGAAGTGAAAATTTTAAAGAATCTATTGCTTTAAAAGCAATTTTCTATTTTTAGAAAGTCTTATTTAAATTTTATTTTATTTTGTGTGTGTTTAGTTTTATTTTATTTTATGTTAGTGTATGTGTAGTTCAGGATCTGAAGGACTAGTGCCCTACGATTCTGAATTAGAGAGAACTGTTAACAAAATCAAAAAAATAAAAAAAAATAAAAATCCTAAAAATCCAAAAAAATTACAGAAATGGCAAACTAAAATAATCAAAATGGTAAAATTCATCAAGAGTTTAGACCTTTAAGAGATTATGCCAACCCTACTGTAGATGAACTTTATTATAGTATTCAAAAACCTAATGTAGTGGCTAATTCATTTGAGCTTAAACTTGCTATTATCAAAATTGTATGAAATAAACAGTTTGGGGGATCACCGACTGAAGATCCAAATTTACATCTTGCTAATTTTCTAGAATTGTGCGCAACATTTAAATACGATGGTGTATCAGATGAAACCATAAGACTTAGGTTATTTCCTTACTCACTGAGGGATAAAGCTAAGATTTAGTTGAATTTGGTAACACTTGGATCTATTAGAACTTGGGGTGATTTAGCAAAAAATTCCTTGCTAAATATTTTCCACCATAAAAAACTGTCAAGCTTAGAAATGATATTACATCTTTTAATCAGTTTGAAGGGGAATCTATTTACGAAGCATGAGAAAGATTTAAAGAGCTCTTAAGAAAGTTATCACACCATGCTATACCAGATATATTATAATTTCAAACTTTTTATAATTGATTAGTTGGATCTCTTAGATCAATTATTGATGCCGCTGTTGGTGGTTCATTGATGTGAATACCATTTCATGACGCTTATGCTTTAATTGAAGAAATGGCTACCAATAATTTTCAATGGCCTTCTGAGAGGGTNCACACACTATAACATTACACTTCCACTCACAACCTTGAACCCAAACATGCTTAGTTGGTCCCTTAACCCTTTGGGAAACTCATGTAGATGGTCCCCTAGGCCATTAGCCCTAGGCTAGGATTTAGCTAAGATCAGTACATGTAGGACCCAAAGTAGAGGATTCTATTGGTCCATGGCTTAAGTAGGGTGGTTTACACTCCAATTTTATCAAAATACCCAACTTGGCCTTCTGCCTCAAAATCTACCCAATTTACTAAATTACTCTTGAAACTCCCAAATTGACCAAAATTCCCAAAATTATACAAAATACCCAACTTTGTCCAAAAATCATCTCAAATCATTTGAAACTACCCAAAATATCGAAAACACCCAAAAAATTTCAAAATTACCAAAATATCCCTTATTTTATCAAAATTACAAAAATACTACTGGTGACTCAAATTATATCAAAACCTTAAAAATCATTTAAAATGACCCTAAAATCAATTTGAACTACTATATTGAGCTCAAATTGACCAATTTGACCCATTTTGACCAAAAGGCCCAAATTCCCTTTAAAGGCCCAATTACCATAATTCACCCTCAATGTCCACCAATCTAATCCCAATCTTTCCCAATTTTATTTCTAAACTAAAATTCATCATGTCCAAGCTTGATTGAAACCAATTACAAGCTCAATTGAACCCAATCTCTTGCCCAATTTTAATCTCAACACCAAAATCCCAAATTAGACCTAAAGCTAAAATTTCACCAAATTAAACCCCCAAACATATTCAATTGCCCCAATTTTGAATCATAAACTCCTTAAAACACTTCCCCATATCAAGTTGAACCTTCAATTTCCCTTGGTCAAGCCTCAATTTCACTCAAGTTTAACTTGGATCAAAACCCCCCAATTTTTCCCAAAATTTGCCTGCCCCCAAATTCCACAAAATTGAACTCCATAATCCTAAAATTTCCATCCAATTGATATCCAAAACTCTTCATGACAATCCTTAGGACCAATTTGAACCATCAATTGGACCTTAGGCAAACTCTAGCCCAAACCAAACCCAAGTTTAACCCAACATATCAAAAATTGACCATAAGCAAAAATCCTTCAAATTGATCTTCCAAGTAAATTCAAAATCACTCTAAACCTTTTCTTAACTCCTTGTGACAATCATCTACATCATGTTGATCAATTAAGTGAGCTCAATGCCATGAATAGCCTAACCTAAACCCAACTTCAAGCCAAAATGCCAAAAATTGAACTATGCGCCAAAGTTGACCAAACCAAACCAAATTGATCAAACCAAATCCACTACAGCCACCATTTACACTCTAGTGACCCTGGCCAGCCTCCACCTCAGCCGCTAGAAATAGCCTGCCCAAGAGAGCCCCAAATGGCCAAAACCCAAAATTGGACTTCTTTGAGTTGGCTAAATCCCATTGACCATAGGAGCTTTTCTTCTCTCCACCTCAGCAAGCACTTTCACCCATTGTCAAGTCCTGAGCTCCACAAAACAGCCATGGCTATAAATTGAACTCTTCACAGAAAAAAGAGAGAGTGCCTGAAACTTAGGGGAAACTTTGCCAAATTGTAACCAGAGCTTCTCCAAACTTCCTTGAGTGCAAGCCCGCTGTTTCCATCCATCCAAATCCACTGCCCCAAGCCAATTTCTCAGGCTAATTCCTTACTGAAACCAGGACACTTTCTGTCAGAGCTCCACAGTTTACCAAATCTCAAATTGGTTTGCTCCTCACCATCCCCTCACCAAACAAACAAGATCCCCCATAAAATCCTTATCACAGAGAGCCTTTAACCTAGCTCTAGACCAACACCTCAAAAGTACCTTGATTAAAATCATACCTAGACAATTCACCACAGCACAATAGCTCATCTGAAGGTTCTTTGGACTCCTCTGAAGCTTTTCAAACCATTTGATCGAGGACTCACCTCTCAGACAAAGGTATTGAGCTCTCTCCTTAAACCGAGCTTAATTTGATTCTCCATGCGTATAGACTGTATTTCATACTGTATAAACCATATGTATGTGTTATTCTTAAGTAGATGAAGGTGTAGGAACAAACCTAATGTTATTTGGTTGAGTTTTGAAGGAGATATTAAGGTTTGAAGTTGAACGACTCTCGAGTTAGGGAGATTGGGGATGATGAACAGATGTCGCCCGTTTCCGCATTTATTTAATGAACGACTGTGATGAAGCTGGGAGCAAAGATGGAGTGATACATCGGGCTGACGTGGCGGCTACGTGGCTGGCAACGTCAAATATCGGAGCGGCTCGTGGAAAGCTCAACTCGTACAAGGATCCAGTCAGTGCCACACGTTTAAGTAGATAATTAGGGATTTTTTGAATTAAGTTAATACCCGATCTTCAAAATTCATAACTTTTCATAGAAAAATCATAAAAATGAAATACAAATACCCACTTGCTCAGTGAGCAAAGGAAAATAATGTGGATTAAAAAAAAAATTATTTGTTGAATCTCTAATTTTTAATTAACAAAATAGTCTCTGTGGTATTTTAATTTATTTTTATTAAATATTATTCACCATGGCTTGATATTTTTAGGGTTTGTTCCTCATGACAAAAGAGATGTTCTATGATTTTTCCAAGGTCAGAGAGTAACTCTGTGCTTGTAACCTTAATTTTCAAGCTTGGATAACTATTTTGGTTCAAATTAATTATATAAATTAACATATCACTTGGAAAAATATGACATAAATTCTATAGGTTCCCTATGGTTAGAATAACTTATGAAAAATTATTATGGTGGTTTGAATAGTCTTGTATATTTCTATAGTTAATTAAATGTTTATAACTTGTAATAATTAAATTAAATTAAATATTTATTAAAAATTAAAATTAGTTCCACATTGTGTAAAAAAATNGTTTCTGCTGCAAAGACTAACAGTTCATCATGTCTCAAGAAAATTTCAAAGGATCTTAAAACATCCAACAGTGTATGTCTCATATACTAATGATTACTTCGTTTATTTTGGGTCTTGTTTCATCTAATAAAATTATCATAATTTTTTTTTTCGTACATCAGGTTCAACTGGATTCCAAAAACTCAATTTGTCCGCAGAAGAGAGCCCGTTGTTCAACTCGAAACGGTAGGAAACATAGATTTGCTAAAAACCCCTTTAAATATCGATTTAACATATTTTATTTTTCATGATTATGTAATTTATTATTCGTTTTGATGATTTATAATTAGTGACGTTGTCAATAGTTGTTTTGCATTGACATATTTGATTCATGCTCACAATAAGAATCCTCAGCATAAATCTCAACTTAAAAAATCAAGCAATACTGACAACAAAGGATTTCCTCATGCTAGTAACTTTTTTTAATTTTATTCTCCATAAATTATGAATAGGTTTATTTCCCTGTTTTATTATGAACTAAAAAAAATTCAGATTTTTAATAATTTTATTGTTTTTTTTATTTATATTCATTGTAGGTTCGGTTGATCACCATTTCAGGTCTGAATCATTGCAAGTCGTCCATGCTGTTGAGGTAAGTAGACGTTTTATTGAAACAAAATGGAGTGCAGAATTACAGTAGCAAAATATTCTATGCACAGTTCTTTTATCAAAAATGACCATGTTGAATATATTATCAAAAATATAATAAAGGTGAGTGTGCATATAATATTTTGCTGCTGTAATTATGCACTCCATTTTGTTTCAATAAAACGGTTATTTACCTTAACAGCATGGACGACTTGCAATGATGACATCGGTTTAGACTTATAATGGGGATCAACGGAACCTACAATGAATATTAATAAATAAAAACAAAAAATTTATTAAGGATATGAATTTTTATTAATTTATAATATAGCAGGGAAATTATCCTATTTAAAATTTATGGAGAAAAAAAAAATAAAAATTACTAGCACGAGGAAATCCTTTATTGCCAGTAGGACATGTTTTTTTAGGTTGAGCTCCATGCTGAGGATTCTTATTGTGAGCATTAATCACATCTATCAATTCAAAATAACAACTGACAACATCACTAATTATAAATCATCAAAACGAAATATAAATTAAATAATCATAAAAATTAAAATTAGTTCCACATTGTGTAAAAAAATCTTGTTGACTTACTGTAAAAATTTACAAATTATTTGATTAATTTTAAGTACTAAAGTTGATTGTATAAGAAAAATTATATTTTTGTATAAAAATAATTATTTTAAATTAAATACAATTAGGAAAATTATGAAAAGTGGTTTTCTGAGTTCCTTGCGATTAGGTGCACTTAGGAAAAATAAAAATTATTTTTGAGGAAATACTTCATTTTTAAGCTACATTTTAAATTAAAATTAAATAAAAATAATTAAAAATTTCAAAAAAATAAAAATGATTCAAAATGTTCCTAATTATTTTCTGATCACCTATGACTCATTAAAATATTTTTTTTCCAATTTTCCTTAGTTAAAAATAAAATTTTAAAGGCCTAAAAATGTGTTTTCCTTATTTTCCCATTAAAATGATTCTAATAAATGAGTTAAAAAATCATAAAAATATAAAAAGTTGTTTCCTTGAGTTCTCTGAACTCAGAAGAATTAAATAAAAGTTTTTAAAACATAATTCTTGTAATTAAAACACATTTTCTATTTAAATAATTGTTAAATTAAATAATTATAATAATTAAAATTTAATTTAAAAAATCATGGAATTTTATTTTAGTGTTCCTCTAACCTAGGTGAACCTCTAATAATTATCTCATAAAAAAAACTTTATTTTGATTATTTAAATAAATTAATGTTGAAAATCATATTTTCTAAGTTAAAATAATTATTTAAATTAAATTAAAATTTGAAAAACCACATTTTCTCCCTGATGTTTTAATTTACTCATGATTGAACTTCCATGGAAATCTCAAGGTCACTTGAGTTTATTTGATATGTTATGAAGTGGAGAGTCCCAAGGGTAAAATGAAAATTTTGGAATTTGAATGCCTTAATTAAATTTTAAGGTTAATGAAAGGGAAAAATGGGTAATCTTGATCTTAATTAATTCTCTTAGATGTTTGAAAGATGAAGGGCTAAAAATCTAGAAACCAATTTGTCACATTTTCATGATAAGGGTAAAATTATAATTCTTATAAATATCATGATTTGGAAGTCAATTCAATTGTATGATCTTAAAGTAATGGGCTTGAGTCCTGAAGATAATGATTCACTCATTTAAAGCCCACAAATTGGAGGCTGTTTGATATTAATGAGAATTTAAATCCCATTTCAACATTTAATTATCTTAAATTTTCTTTAAAAATTGAAATTAAGAGGGCCTAATAGTGCATTAGGTTTGATATATACGGATTATCTTAGTTGGGATTAGAAAAGATGTTGCAAAAGTTAATCTTCAACTGGAATACTGAGAAGATGACAGACATGATTTTATAGTGTTATTTAATTTATGTTATTTTACTTTCTAAAATTTACTTCTGCTTCCAAATATTATAAATGCTTAGTTGTGCGTCTTACTTTATTTGCAAAAATCAAAACCATTTTAAAAAATTAATCAACAATTTCAAAAATGAAAAACAAATTGTTTCAAAGGTAACCATAAATCCTTTAAAATGTCACTAAACTTCTTTTGAATTTATAGAAGTCCCTCGAAGGAGGTAAACCACAGTTGCTAACAAGATCACTCTGGTTTAAATAAGTGTAACAGCTTGTTTAAGCTAAGTAAATTCAAAAGAAAATAGTGATACCAGAACGAGGGAACCGTGGGATCCTAACCGGTGTCGCCCTAATCAACTTTAACCCCCCCCCATAAAAATTGAACTTAAACTTGTCATTTAAACATTTAAAATTTAGACTCTATGAGTGCTACTTTGCCGAGGAGCTTGGAGCTAACTTTGTGAGCAACCTTCTACAACAGCAATCTGCAACTGCAAGAGGATCTACAAAAGCAACTTTTTTTTCCTTAGAATTAAATAATAAGCCTTAGAATTTTGTGGTTGTCTGCTTAGTGCAACACAAATCCTCAACTCTCTCTTTAGACATTTGCACAATCATATTATGCAATTTAAGCCTTAACTTGTTTTAAGATTCTGAGATTGTCGTTCATTACGACCTAAATCTTCATATCTTCCAAGCTATTTGTCCGATCGTCTCGCATAAATGTGAGCCTTAATTAATAAAATTTACAGGATGTAACATTTAAATAATTCTTCTCAAAACTGAAGCCAAACCATAGGATAACTTGAGAAGTCACCGAGGTTCTCCTTAAGATTCATGACATCCTCTAGTTCTTCTTCCTTTGGATTCCAAAATAAAATGTTCCAAAATTGAGCCATTCCCATTTCACACCTCTTTGTCATATCCTTGCAAAGTCTTACCTCTTAAAATTCTTTGAAGACAGTATTCCCTGATCTAAATTGAGAGTTTTCTTAGGTGACTTCGATTATCTAAGATGTAATTAACTATAGGGACTTGCCCTTATAGAAAACTGTTAAGAACCCAGCTTAATATAAACCCTATTTAATTTTTTGTATTAAATAGGGGAACTTATCAGTCAACATAAAANTGTTCATTACGACCTAAATCTTCACATCTTCCAAGCTATTTGTGCGACCGTCTCGCATAAATGTGAGCCTTAATTAATAAAATTTACAGGATGTAACATTTAAATAATTCTTCTCAAAACTGAAGCCAAACCATAGGATAACTTGAGAAGTCACCGAGGTTCTCCTTAAGATTCATGACATCCTCTAGTTCTTCTTCCTTTGGATTCCAAATAAAATGTTCCAAAATTGAGCCATTCCCATTTCACACCTCTTTGTCAGATCCTTGCAAAGTCTTACCTCTTGAAATTCTTTGAAGACAGTATTCCCTGATCTAAATTGAGAGTTTTCTTAGGTGACTTCGATTATCTAATATGTAATTAACTATAGGGACTTGCCCTTATAGGAAACTGTTAAGTACCCAGCTTAATATAAACCCTATTTAATTTTTTGTATTAAATAGGGGAACTTATCAGTCAACATAAAAAAAAATGATTTTTTTTTGCAGACTTAAACCGATGTCATAAATTTTTAGTTTATTTAATCAAGCCTTAATAGTGAGTAGTGTATCTATTCTTCAGGATGGATACATTGCTTGCAGTATTAAGCTTGTTTATTTAAACTATTGAGGATATGAGATCGGTTCGGTCTTATTTTTTTAAAATTTAAAATATTACTTTTCAAAATTATATATACATATATTAAATTAAACCAGACGTCGGGATATCCATTNGCATTGCTTGCAGTATTAAGCTTATTTATTTAAACTATTGAGGATATGAGATCGGTTCGATCTTATTTTTTCAAAATTTAAAATATTACTTTTCAAAATTATATATACATATATTAAATTAAACCAGACGTCGGGATATCCATTTCGGTGATCGAAAAATTTCAATTTGGCGACCTACAGCTTATGGCGACTCCGCTGGGGAGTAGTTTCTCTTTATTTACATCAGAGAATCTTGTATTCATGCATCGATAATGTGTTCATGTCCCTTATGGACCAAATTACCCTTCTTCCGTTGATATGCTTCACCTATTTTTTTCTTGGGTAAGTACAATAAACTCTATCGGACTTCAAGACCGTCCGTTCAATTCCCTTTAAATGGAGAGGTTCAGGAGTTCATTAGGACTTTTATATTTACGTGGGGTCAGACCCCCGATAGATGTGTTGGTGGACTAGTTCCGCCTGGACGTTATGCATTGTAAAGTTGGGCTCACACTGGGTCCTAAACATTACCTTTTCCCCTCTAATCTTTTTTGGTTTTGGTTTGCTGCTTTTCAAACTAAATCAAATCATTGTGTCCTTTTGCTTTTAACCTTTCCCATTTAATTAATTAATTTCCCCTAATTTTAATTTATTTTACTAAATTTTAAAGTCTTCACAAACTAAAATTAAAATAAAGACTTGCCCNCAACTTTCAATTTGGCGACCTACAGCTTCTGGCGACTCCGCTGGGGAGTAGTTTCTCTTTATTTACAATAGAGAATCTTGTATTCATGCATCGATAATGTGTTCATGTCCCTTATGGACCAAATTACCCTTCTTCCGTTGATATGCTTCACCTATTTTTTTCTTGGGTAAGTACAATAAACTCTATCGGACTGCAAGACCGTCCGTTCAATTCCCTTTAAATGGAGAGGTTCAGGAGTTCATTAGGACTTTTATCTTTACGTGGGGTCAGACCCCCGATAGATGTGTTGGTGGACTAGTTCCGCCTGGACGTTATGCATTGTAAAGTTGGGCTCACACTGGGTCCTAAACTTTACCTTTTCCCCTCTAATCTTTTTCGGTTTTGGTTTGCTGCTTTTCAAACTAAATCAAATCATTGTGTCCTTTTACTTTTAACCTTTCCCATTTAATTAATTAATTTCCCCTAATTTTAATTTATTTTACTGAATTTTAAAGTCTTCACAAACTAAAATTAAAATAAAGACTTGCCCAGTCTACAGAACAACCCTTGTTAATTTTTAGTGTTCGCACTAGAATTACAAATTATTGGCTAAATAACTAACGACAGAACTTTCTTTTTGAAGTTGTTGCAATGGCGTTCCCGACGCTCACTTTCTCTTGTAACCTGCCAACTAACCGCGATGCCCGCAATGTCACTCCCACCATCAAGTTTGGAGCTGGATTCGATGAACTCAAAGTCGTGCTTAGAAAGGCCCCATTTTTGGTCATGAACGTTGTTGCTCTAGAAGTACAGGAGCTGTCTGTTGAGTTCAACCTAAACTGTCCTCAAGATTCCCTTCTTGCAAGAAGGTGAAGACTACTGCTACCCCGACACCTGTTAAGTCTGTTGTTCCCTTGTCTGCTAACGGAAAAGAAATCATGATCGTTGAAGATACAATTGAAGAATTTACCGCCCCGCCATCCGTATTTGAAATAGGATCTAGTTCAAAGNTCAGAACTTTCTTTTTGAAGTCGTTGCAATGGCGTTCCCGACGCTCACTTTCTCTTGTAACCTGCCAACTAACCGCGATGCTTGCAATGTCACTCCCACCATCAAGTTTGGAGCTGGATTCGATGAACTCAAAGTCGTGCTTAGAAAGGCCCCATTTGTGGTCATGAATGTTGCTGCTCCAGAAGTACAGGAGCTGTCTGTTGAGTTCAACCTAAACTGTCCTCAAGATTCCCTTCCTGCAAGAAGGTGAAGACTACTGCTACCCCGACACCTGTTAAGTATGTTGTTCCCTTGTCTGCTAACGGAAAAGAAATGATGATCGTTGAAGATACAATTGAAGAATTTACCGCCCCGCCATCCGTATTTGAAATAGGATCTAGTTTGAAGTCCGTGCCATTAACTTGGTCTCAGAGAAGAAATCACAGTTGAAGGATTTGAAGGGCTACTAAAGCCCGAGTTTCAGAGAAAGTGTCTGTTGATGAGGTTCCTCACCAGGAGGAACTCAGATTGCTTGAGACCACTCCACTTTTGTGGGGGAGTAGGTTTTAACCATTAATTAACACTAATGGATATGAAAGTAATCAGAAAATTGTTGTTGCCTTGCCGTTACTTCACGGTCAGGATGAGGAAAAGGAGAAACCCACTCCTATTACCAAAGTCCGTACAATATTTCAGAGGTTGGCTGTTAAAGAAAAATGTCAGTTATTTAGTTGGTTAAGCGAGTGGGATGCGCAGTGTCCCCTCAAATGAAGAAAGAAATTTTGAAGGATGTCAGGGCTATCCGAGAGTCTCAAAGATTAGCTGAAGTTTCAACAACTCGCATTCCCATCAGATTTTGTCTAGGGAGAAGAGTTGATACTACCATCGCTACCACAAAATTTGTCACCATTGCTGCTCCAAGGTCGACATAACATCAACCGGTCAAGTCATGCTTAGGTTTGAGGATACTACCAGTTGTTTCCCATAAAGGTGTTTTGAAGAAAGAGAAAGTAAAGCGTCACCCAATACTGTATTTGGTCTGCACCGTGGGCAGCATGCCTGACCAAAAGAAAATAGGTTGAGATTTTCATACCTATTTTACAATTTTTCTGATTATATTGTACTTTAAGGAAGGGTATTTTTGATATTTTGTTACAGGTATGATGAATTATGGTCATTGGAGCAAAAAGATGCAAAAACGGTGCAATTTGGAGCAAAAACGAGCAAGAAATGAAATTTTGCCCTATCACCTTTCAATAAGTCTTTAGATGCTTAATCTCTTTTACACTTCTTACATGTTTTTGAATGAGATTACACTTTAAAGGAAGGCTATTTTCATGCTTATTTTGTAGGGCTATCTGCTAGGAACANTTTAGAATGCCACAACAACAACAACCACAAATCATTATTGCGTTAAGTGCGCCAGACAATTTTAGATGCCACAACAAAAGTCAAAATCTATAAGCGAACATAATAAGTGTAAGTTAAGATTCTGTTTGTTGAATTTTTTTTTTTCAGACAATAGAAGTGTCAATCTATTATATATTTATATGCATTATAATTTCTAGTTATATAAATATATTCATATTTCATTTTATGACATGCTCGCTAGAAGACCATTATGCGTTTGCATAGCTATTCTTCTGTGGTCAGGAAAACCAACTTGTTGGTGGCTTGTTGCACTAACTACGGATGTCTAATCCACCTATGATATATATAAATATATACTGGGCAGAACCCGCATTATTTTTTAAGTTGGTATAAGCATCAAATATTTATCTTTTACGTAAGAAAAAAATATGATGATTAATTATTTATATAGAAAAATCTTAAATTTTATGTGGATTAGGGACTGAGCAAAAGTCGTAGCTCTTGAATCTGCCATGGAGAAGGCAAAATTTCAGCGAAGGATGGGGATTAAAAAACAAAGAGAAGAATCTCATCTGGTCTCTGAAAAAGTTATTTATTTTCTATTTGCATCATGGTTCCCTCTGCAGAACGTAATACGATAGTAATTAAATTCATCAAATTTTAAAAAACTTCAATTTCATTGATACTGAATGTGCATTACTCTATATTTACACAGATGAAAGCAACCGTTGAATTTGATGATTTCAATGAGTCTATGAAAGAATTGAAGGGGTTCGGTTGTCAAAGCATGTTGTTCTATGCTTCGAGACAGTTAGGTTTATTCCGCAAAGATGATGATTTCGATGATCAGGTAATTGCCCAGATTATAGCTTCAGCAAATGATCATGACATGGAAGAGGGACATATAAGGATTTAGACATCATATTTGTATTCCTATGATGTGATTTTAAACAATTAAGGGCAAAACATATGGAGCGTTGCTTCTTAAAACATTTAATCTTTTTACACTTTTGATTGCAAATCAGGAAGGAACTATTTTAGTTGTTTCGCTCATATGTCAAATCTGTAAAAAGAGAATTATATGTTGGTTGCATGTAAATGTAACATAAAAATTTTCTTAGCCAAAATAGCATATCCACTTGATGTATTTTATTTACTTTGCTCTTTTTTCCTTGATCGGAACCCCAATCTTCTCTTAAACCATATTTTGATCCATCGATCAACCTTTAGTCTATGTTTTTGACAAGTCCATACGATGTTCTTAATCAAATAATAATAATAAAACACTAATTGATTTTTTTCTTAATAAAATTTTTTTATTTTTTGCTTTCTAGCAAATCGAGGCATTATATAAAATTAAAGATGATTAAATGAACCTTCTAATTTGGAAAACATAATACCCATGCTGTTAGGTTGATGGATCATGGCTACCACTAATTTTAAAACGGCGGCCCACTCCATATCCAGAGGGCAAGTTAAATACATGATTTTCATTTTCTTTATTTTATATTTTTGATGAGTTGCCAATAATTTTATTTTCAAATGTAGTGTCGCATGAAATAGGAAAATTTTATTTTATGTACTACATGATAGAAAAAAAATTAGAGAAATATGGATGTTGTTTGCTTTCCTAAAAATGTAGTTTCATACTTCCCTTTCGAACAAAAATACCCTCGTTTTTGAATCGATGATAACTTATTTGAAGTTTTACTCAAGAAACAAAATAAGACATCAAATCATTTTGTAGCAACATTGGACACATTATTTTACTTTTTTATTTATTGGCATTTGAGCCCATGGTTGATAATTAGAACCATTTTCGAAACATAGTTAGACCAGTCATACTTCAAGAAAGTTTAAATATGATTTGAATAATGTTTGATCACTTTTCAAACAGAGAAAATGATTCAAAGATTATTCGAACATGATTTAAAGATTATTCAGAAGAGGTTCAGCGATAGTTCAATTTTGATTCTAACATGGTTTGAGAATGAAATATATAATAGTAGAAAAATTATTGATACAACATAGTAAGTACATACATAATGGTAAGTTATCTATAGTTGTACATCAAAAATATGATCGCACAATTCTTGAGGAATCCAGCTGGTCTCTTTTAATAGACACCTGTCAGCCGGCAAAAATGTGGTTTCAGAAATTGTCGGTCGCTAGAATGTGTATCCTGAAGCTTGATTTTAAAAAATGTTTAATTTAATTTATATTTATATTTAAACTTTAGAATTAAAAAAAAAATAATATTTTTAATTTTAAAAATATGAAACCAAACTGATCTCAAACAAACAATAGTTTAAATAAACGAGCACAACACAACAAGTAATACACCTATTCCGAGGAATAAATACATCACTTAATAGTGAGACTCGATTAAATAAACTACAGAATTTATCATTTTCAAACCAATAAGAAGTCTCGATTAAAACCAAAAGTAGTTTAAAAACAAAAGATAAAAACTTATCTCAAGTCCTCTACCAAACTCTTGAAGTTCCTTTGATTCTCTTCTCTTTACAATCACTCAAAATAAAATAACAAAAAGTGATAAAATAAAAGTAAAATTGGTGCCTGAAAATCTCTCAGAACTAACTCCCCAAATGATAACTTTCAAAACTTTCCAATACTTTCAGGACTCTTTTCTATGTCATCTATTCTTTCTTTTATAATTTTCCAAAAGGTGTCTTGGTTTCTCTTCAAAATATGTCTAGATTCGATGTATTTCCCCAAGAGATGCATCATATCGTGATATTTTTTGTCCATGACGGTTATAACCACCTATTAAGCCAATGGGTGCCTCAAAAACCTCTTCAAAATTCGCAGAAATTGAATTTACTCGTCTAATAACTGCCACTGACATTTAAGCGCGGAGCCTCTAGCACTTAGGCGCGGCCTTCTCTGTTTAACCGACGCTTAAGAACCAGATCTGGCGCTTAGGCGCCATAACTCTTTTGCACATTTTCACCTTTTTGCTCCAAATTTGATACTTTTTCACTCCTTTAAGCATTTTTCACCCTTTTTACTTGTATCTGTAAAAAAACACAAAAATACCTTCCATTAAAGAGCAATATCTCAAAAATAGATATAAAAATCTGTCTAAAAAATACTATAAACACCTAAAATATATAGCATTTTTTGACACATTCTTATATCTTATTTTGAGATATTGCGCTTTAATGGAATGTATTTTTGTGTTTTTTTGCAGATACATGTAAAAATGGTGAAAAATGCTTAAAGGAGTGAAAAATGATCAAATTTAGAGCAAAAAAGTAAAAAAATGTGCAAAACAGTTTTGGCGCATAAGCGCCAGATCTGGCGCTTAAAAGCCGTTTAAACAGAGAAGGTAGCGCCTAAGCGCCAGTGGCTCCGCGCTTAAGCACGAGTGACAGTTATTAGACGAGTAAATTTGGTTTCTACGAATTTTGAAGAGGTTTTTGAGGCACCCATTGGCTTAATAGGTGGTTATAACCACCATGAACGAAAATTATCACAAAAGGATGTATCTCTTGGGGAAATACATCGAATCTAGACATATTTTGAAAAGAAATCAAGGCAGTTTTTGGAAAATTATAAAAGAAAGAAGAAAGGACTTAGAAAAGAATCCTGAAAGTATTGGAAAGTTTTGAAAGTTATCATTTGGGGAGTCAGTTTCGGAGAGATTTTTAGGCACCACTTTTACTTTTATTTTATCCTTTTTGTTATTTTATTTTGAGTGATTGTAAAGAGAAGAGAATCAAAGGAACTTCAAGAGTTTGGTAGAGGACTTGAGATAAGTTTTTATCTTTTATTTTTAAACTACTTTTGGTTTTAATCGAGACTTCTTATTAGTTTGATAATGATTTCTGCTTTTAAACAACAGTGTGATTTTGTTTTCTCCATGGATTCTGAGTAGTTTTCTTTATCTTTCTCCTTAAAATGATAAGTAATCGTTTTCTCCATGGATTCTAAGTAGTTTTCTTTATCTTTCTTCTTAAAATGATAAGTAATTAAATTTTCTCCATGGATTATGAGTAGTTTTCTTTATCTTTCTTCTTAAAATGATAAGTAATTATTTGATGGAAGTTGTGGAGAGTATTGATCTTTAATGTTGGAAAAAGTTGTGAAAATTTAAATATGGATGGAAGTTGTGGAGAGTATTGATCTTTAATGTTGGAAGAAGTTTTGATGATTTAAATCCATGAACAGATGGAAGTTGTGTAGAGTATTAATATTTAATGTTGGAAGAAGTTATGATGATTTAAATCCATGTACTTCATTTACTTCTTGATCTGATCCATCTTGATATTAAAATTTGTTGTGAGAACACGTAAGAACCGGGATGGTATTGTCTCAATCAATAATTATAAAGAATTACATAAAGTTGTATGAATAAGAATTTAATTCATATGATTTAGTGCAAATAAATAGGGAAATAATCTTTAAAGGGTGTAGAGTTATAGGAATTTAAAGTGACAGATTAAAGCCCCTAACTTGGTTTATTGTTTTAGGTTCTGATACGAGATGTTACCCCTCAGATGGAGGGAATCAAGGGAACTCTAGAGTGAGAGCTAGTATCTTCCCTGCCTAGCCGGTCTTCAGAAAAACTTTAAATTAACCAATGTTCTTTATAACATCTCTAGTAAGGGTAAATAATATTATTGCTCCTATTTGACATAACACAATTTGCATACTTCCACAACAAAATTCCTATACTTATTACTGATTCATAACAAGAAGAAAGATATTTTCATATTTAGTACTTTTCTTCTACAAAAAAACTCTTGTTATCTTTTTAAATTGTTATTGTTCTATCAAAATATTGAAAATAAAAAAAATATTTAAATTTTTGATACTGTAAAAATCATCTTTAGTTTATCTAATTATCTTTATATTAAAAATAGAAAGTTTGTTGTTCAATAGTGCATATTGTGTATTCTCCCCGTGGGTTCGATATTCAGGTCTTAATCAAAAAGTCCTATATTACTTGATAATGATACATATACTTGCGTAGTATTCCAATATATATAAATTAAAAGTTAAATTCTTATTTTTCTTCAGGATCAAGCTTTTTGTTTTGTTGCAAAGTAAGGAAATATTAGTGAAATATAATCTGAATTATTGTTGTACTGTGCATATTAACAATATCCAAGGATCAAGTTTTTGGCGCCGTTGCTGGGGAGAATTTAATTTTAAAAGCAAATTTCTATTTTTAGAAAGTCTTATTTAAACTTTAAGTTATCTTATCTTATCTTATTTTGTTTTGTTCATTTTATTTTATTTTATTATATGTTAGTGTATGCATAATTCAGGTTCTGAAGGACTAGTGCCCTACGATTCTGAATTAGACAGAACTATTAGAAAAATCAGAAAAACAAAAAAAACAATTATAAATTTTGAAAAATCCAAAAAAAATTACAGAAATCACAGACCAAAATAATCAAAATGTTGAAATTCATTAAGAGTTTAGACCTTCAAGAGATTATGCCAACCCTACTGTAGATGAACTTCATTGTAGTATTCAAAAACCTACTATAATGACTAATTCATTTGAGCTTAAACCTGTTATTATCCAAATGGTATCAAATAATCAATTTAGGGGATCACCAANAAATAAAAAAAAATTATAAATTTTGAAAAATCTAAAAAAAATTACAGAAATCACAGACCAAAATAATCAAAATGTTGATATTCATCAAGAGTTTAGACCTTCAAGAGATTATGTCAACCTCACTGTAGATGAACTTCATTGTAGTATTCAAAAACCTACTATAGTGGCTAATTCATTTGAGCTTATTGTAGTATTCAAAAATCTACTGTAGTGGCTAATTCATTTGAGCTTAAACCTGCTATTATCCAAATGATATCAAATAATCAATTTGGGGGATCACCAACTGAAGATCCAAATTTAATATTATTCAAATGATATCAAATAATCAGTTTGGGAGATCACCAACTGAAGATCCAAATTTACATCTTGCGTTTTCTAGAATTGTGCGCTATATTTAAATACAATGGTGTATCAGATGATGCCATAAGACTTAGGTTATTTCATTTCTCACTGAGGGATAAAGCTAAGATGTGGTTGAATTCGTTCAGCACCTGAATCTATTAGAACTTGGGGTGATTTAGCACAAAAATTCCTTGCTAAATATTTTCCACATACAAAAACTGCGAAGCTTAGAAATGATATTACATCTTTTAATCAGTTTGAAGGGGAATCTATCTGCTGGGAAGCTTAGAAATGATATTACATCTTTTAATCAGTTTGAAGGGGAATCTATTTATGAAGTAACAAAACTTAGAAATGATATTACATCTTTTAATCAGTTTGAAGAGGAATATATTTATGAAGCATGGGAAAGATTTAAAGAACTCTTAAGAAAGTGTCCACACCATGCTATACTAGANATAATTGGATCTATTAGAACTTAGGGTGATTTAGCACAAAAATTCCTTCCTAAATATTTTCCATCATAAAAAATAGCAAAGCTTAGAAATGATATTACATCTTTTAATCAGTTTGAAGGGGAATATATTTATGAAGCATGGGAAAGATTTAAAGAACTCTTAAGAAAGTGTCCACACCATGCTATACTAGATTGATTAATAATTTAAACTTTTTTAATGGATTAGTTGGATCTTTTAGATCAATTATCGATGCCGCTGCTGGTGGTTCATTGATGTCAAAATCATTTCATGACGCTTATGCTTTAANGACAAACGAGACTCCACTAGAGCCTTGTATTACATGAGCAATACGTATTACTTGAGCTTATATGTAACAGTATAATAATAATTCTGATTATATTTTTCACTTATATTTTCTTATTTTGCAACAAAACCAAAAACCTAATCTTGAAGAAAAATAAGAATTTAACTTTTAATTTATATATATTCGGATACTATGCAAGTATACGTATCGTTATCAAGTAATATATGACCTGAATATCGAAACCACAAGAAGAATACACAATATGCACTATTGAACATCAAACTTTCTATTTTTAATAAAAGGATAATTACCTGAACTAAAGATGATTTTTGCAGTAACGAAAATTAAATTTTTTTTTGTATTTTCAATATTTTGATAGAATAATAATAATTTAAAAAGATAACAAGAGTTTTTGTAGAAGAAAAACACTAAATATGAAAATATCTTTCTTCTTGTTATGAATTAATAATAAGTATAGGAATTCTGTTGTGGAAGTATGCAAATTATTCTGTGCCAAATAGGAGCAATAATATTATTTACCCTTACTAGCTATAAAGAACATTGGTTAATTTAAAGTTTGAATAGTTCTGAAGACCGGCTAGGCTGGGAAGATACTAGCTCTCCCTCTAGAGTTCCCTCGATTCCCTCTACTTGGGGGCTAACATCTCGTATCAGAACTTAAAATAATAAACCAAGTTGGGGGCTTTAATCTGTCACTTTAAAGTTCTATAACTCTACACCCTTTAAATATTATTTCCCTATTTATTTGCACTAAATCATATGAATTACATTCTCATTCCTACAACTTCATGTGATTCTTTCTAATTGTTGACTGAGACAATACCATCCCGGTTCTTACATGTTCTCACAACAAATTTTAACATCAAGATGGGCCAGATCAAGAATTAAATGAAGTATATGGATTTAAATCATCACAACTTCTTCCAACATTAAAGATCAATACTCTCCGCAACTTCTATTTAACACTTTAATTACTTATCATTTTAAGGAGAAATATAAAGAAAACTACTCAGAATCTATGGAGAAAACAAAATCACACTTTAGTTTAAAAGTAGAAATCATTGTCAAACCAGCAATAAGTCTCGATTAAAACCAAAAGTAATTTAAAAATAAAAGATAAAAACTTATCTCAAGTCCTCCACTTAACTCTTGAAGTTCCTTTGATTCTCTTCTCTTTACAATCACTCAAAATAAAATAATAAAAAAGGATAAAATAAAAGTAAAAGTGGTGCCTGAAAATCTCTCCGAACTAACTCCCCAAATAATTTCATAACTTTCCACAACTTTTAGAACTTTCTTCTAAGTCCTCTCTTCTTTCTTTTATAATTCTCCAAAAGGTGTCTTGATTTCTCTTCAAAATATTTCTAGATTCGATGTATTTCCTCAAGAGATGCATCCTATCGTGATAATTTTTGTCCATGGCGGTTATAACCACCTATTAAGCCAATGGGTGCCTCAAAAAACTCTTCAAAATTCGCAAAAATTGAATTTACTCGTCTAATAACTGCCACTGACACTTAAGCGCGGAGCCTCTAGCACTTAGGCGCGGCCTTCGCTGTTTAACCGGAGCTTAGGCGCCATAACTCTTTTGCACATTTTTCATCTTTTTGCTCCAAATTTGTTACTTTTTCACTCCTTTAAGCATTTTTCACCCTTTTTACTTGTATCTGTAAAAAAACACAAAAATACCTTCCATTAAAGAGCAATATCTCAAAAATAGATATTTTTGACACATTCTTATATCTATTTTTGAGATATTGCGCTTTAATGGAAGGTATTTTTGTGTTTTTTTGCAGATACATGTAAAAATGGTGAAAAATGCTTAAATGAGTGAAAAAGGATCAAATTTGGAGCAAAAAAGTAAAAAATGTGCAAAAGAGTTTTGGCGCCTAAGCGCCAGAGCCGGCGCTTAAGCGCCGTTTAAACAGAGAAGGCCGCGCCTAAGCGCCAGTGGCTCCGCGCTTAAGCGCGAGTGACAGTTATTAGACGAGTAAATTTGGTTTCTACGAATTTTGAAGAGGTTTTTGAGGTACCCATTGGCTTAATAGGTGATTATAACCACCATGAACAAAAATTATCACAAAAGGATGCATCTCTTAGGAAAATACATCGAATCTAGACATATTTTGAAAAGAAATCAAGGCACTTTTTGGAAAATTATAAAAGAAAGAAGAGAGGACTTAGAAAAGAGTCCTGAAAGTATTGGAAGGTTTTGAAAGTTATCATTTGGGGAGTTAGTTTCAGAGAGATTTTCAGGCACCACTTTTACTTTAATTTTATCCTTTTTGTTATTTTATTTTGAGTGATTGTAAAGAGAAGAGAATCAAAGGAACTTCAAGAGTTTGGTAGAGGACTTGAGATAAGTTTTTATCTTTTGTTTTTAAACTACTTTTGGTTTTAATCAAGACTTCTTAGTGGTTTGACAATGATTTCTGCTTTTAAACAAAAGTGTGCTTTTGTTTTCTCCATGGATTCTGAGTAGTTTTCTTTATCTTTCTCCTTAAAATGATAAGTAATCGTTTTCTCCATGGATTCTAAGTAGTTTTCTTTATCTTTCTTCTTAAAATGATAAGTAATTAAATTTTCTCCATGGATTATGAGTAGTTTTCTTTATCTTTCTTCTTAAAATGATAAGTAATTAATTAGATGGAAGTTGTGGAGAGTATTGACATTTAATGTTGGAAGAAGTTATGATGATTTAAATCCATGTACTTCATTTACTTCTTGATCTGATCCATCTTGATGTTAAAATTTGTTGTGAGAACATGTAAGAACTGGGATGGTATTGTCTCAATCAACAATTATAAAGAATCACATGAAGTTGTATGAATGATAATGTAATTCATATGATTTAGTGCAAATAAATAGGGAAATAATCTTTAAAGGGTGTAGAGTTATAGGACTTTAAAGTGATAAATTAAAGCCCCTAACTTGGTTTATTGTTTTAGGTTTTGATACGAGATGTTACCCCTCAGGTGGAGGGAATCAAGGGAACTCTAGAGTGAGAGCTAGTATCTTCCCTACCTAGCCGGTCTTCAGACTATTAAAACTTTAAATTAACCAATGTTCTTTATAGCATCTCTTGTAAGGGTAAATAATATTATTGCTCCTATTTGACACAACACAATTTGCATACTTCCACAACAAAATTCCTATACTTATTACTGATTCATAACAAGAAGAAAGATATTTTCATATTTAGTACTTTTCTTCTACAAAAAACTCTTGTTATCTTTTTAAATTGTTATTGTTCTATCAAAATATTGAAAATAAAAAAAATATTTAAATTTTTGATACTGCAAAAATCATCTTTAGTTTAGGTAATTATCTTTATATTAAAAATAGAAAGTTTATTGTTCAATAGTGCATATTGCGTATTCTCCCTGTGGGTTCGATATTCAGGTCNAAATAGATCCCATGGAACACTTCCTAGTAATACTGAATCAAATCCAAAAGACCAAAATAAAGAACAAGTAAAAGCTGGAAGAGAGTTGGAATGTCGGGTTCAAAAAGAAATTGAAGTAGAGAGAGAAGAAATTGAAGAATCTAAAGAGGATGCTCCAAAAGATTCTGAGAGACCTATTTCTCCACAAAAATTGATTTGAAAAAACTACCACCTCCATTTCCTCAGAGACTTTGTCAGCAGAAGTTGGATAAGCAATTTTCAAAATTTCTTGAAATATTTAAGAAGCTTACATGTCAACAAAAGTTGGATAAGCAATTTTCAAAATTTCTGGAAATATTTAAGAAGCTTATAATTAATATTCCTATTAGTCGAAGCCTTTGAACAAATGCCAAGCTATATAAAGTTTATAAAGAATATTCTCAACAGGAAAAGGAAGTTTGAAGATAATGAGACTGTTGCACTTATTAAGGAGTGAAGTGTGATAATTTAGAGGAAGCTTCCTGAGAAGCTTAAAGATATTGGTAGCTTTACAATTCCATGTGCAATAGGAGATAAATTTTATTAGAAAGCTTTATGTGATTTAGGTGCAAGCATTAACCCTATGCCATTATCAATATTTAAAATATTGGGATTAGGAGAAATAACCCCTGCTACTGTAACTCTGTAGTTAGCAGATCGTTCGATAACATACCCTAAAGGAGTTATAGAAGATGTTCTAGTGAAAGTGGATCAATTTATCTTTCCTGTTGGTTTCATTCTGCTAGATATGGAAGAAGATAAAGAGACACCTATCATTTTGGGGAGACCTTTCCTAGCCACAGGAAGAGCAATGATAGATGTGTAGGAAGGGGAGTTAACAATGCGCGTCAATGATTAAACTGTTACTTTTAACATTTCAAAGTCATTAAAATACCCTGCAAAAGGTAAAGATATTGAACGCTATAGGATGGATGCTATAAGATGTCTAATTGAATGCCATTTTAGAACTACTTATGAAGAAAAATCTGAAGAAAAAGATTTGGAACATGAGCAAGAAAAGGAATTAGATTGATATGAAGATCTTTTTAAGGAAAATTAAAACTATGTTCGAGAAAGTTTTGATGTTTTGGACACGATAGACAAAGATAAATCATTTTGTCCATTTATTAAAAAACCTTCAGAACTAGAGTTGAAGTTACTTCTTGATCATTTAAAATATGACTTTTTAGGAGATTCCTCTACTTTACCAGTTATAATTTCCTCAAAATTAACGATGAAAGAAGAAGAAAGGTTGATGAAAATTCTGAAAAATTTTAAGAAAGCCTTTGGATGGACAATTTTTTAAAGGAATAAGTCCTTCAATTGTATGCATATAATTGATATGGAAAATAACTGCAAGCCTAGGGCTGATCCGCAAAGGATATTGAATCCTGTTATGAAAGAAGTTGTAAAGGAAGAAATTTTAAAGTGGTTAGATGTTGGAATTATCTACCCTATTTTAAATAGTGCATGAGTTAGTCCAATTCATTGTGTTCCTAAGAAAGGAGGAGTAAAATCAACTGTAAATGAACATAATGAGTTAATACCTACTAGATAAGTTACAGGGTGACGAATATGCATTGATTATAGAAAATTAAATCTTACCAGTAAGAAAGATCATTTTCCATTACCGTTTCTAGATCAAATGCTAGATAGACTAGCTGGGCATAAATACTTTTGTTTTCTAGATGGATATACTGGTTATCACAATATTCAAATATCTCCTGAGGATCAATAGAAAACACTATTTACCAGTTCTTATGGTACTTTTGCTTTTAGAAGAAAGCCCTTTGGTTTATGTAATGCCCCTACTACATTTCTAAGATGTATGATGACAATTTTTTGTAATTTAACTGAAAAAGGGATTGAAGTATTCATGGATGAATTTTCAGTGTTTAGAACTTCATTTGACTCATGTTTAGAACATTTATCCAAGTTCTTAAGCACTGTGAAGAAACAAATTTAGTCCTTAACTGGGAAAAATGCCAATTTATGGTAGTAGGAAGAATTGTATTAGAACATCAAATATCAAAACATGGTATGGAAGTAGATCCTGCTAAAATTCAAGTGATCGCTAATTTACCTTATCCAACAAATGTAAGGAAAATTAGGAGTTTTTTAAGTCATGCTAGATTCTACAGACGATATATTAAAGAATTTTCAAAGATTGCTAAGCCTTTATGCCATTTACTGGAGAAAGATGTAATTTTTAATTTTTATGAGGAATGCTTAAATGCTTTTAAGTTATTAAAAGAAAAACTAATCACTGCACCAATTATAGTTTCACCAAATTGGGAAAAACCTTTTAAATTAATGTGTGATGCTAGTGAATATGCTATTGGAGCTGTTTTAGGACAAAGATATGATAAAATTTGCATAGTTATTTACTATGTTAGTAAAACTATTAATGAAACTCAAATTAATTATAAAACAACTGAAAAAGAGTTATTAGCAATAATATATGCTTTTGATAAATTTAGATCATATTTAATTGGAACTCATTGTGTAGTGCCTTTGATAAATTTAGATCATATTTAATTGGAACTCATTGTGTAGTGCATACAGATCATTCTTGCTATTAAGTACCTAATGAAAAAGAAGGATGCTTAAACGTAGACTTATAAGATGGACTCTTCTTTTGCAAGAATTTGATTTTGTAATAGTAGATTGGAAGGGCATTGAAAATCAAATTGCTGGTCATTTGTTCAGGTTTAAATTAGAAAAGTCATTTTTTTTGAAAATGAAATTAATGAATATTTTCCAAATAAAAAATTGTTCACTATTAATGAGTGGCATATTTTGTGGTATGCTGACATTGTGAACTTTATTTTTAATGAAATTATATCCTATGAAATGACATTCCAATAGAAGAGGAAATTTATTTCTGAAGCTAAGACTTATTTTTGGGATGACCCATTTTTATATAAATAAGGAAATGATCTGATTATTCAAAGATGCAAACCATTAGAAGAAACTTATGAGATTATCCAAAAATGTTTTAATTCTGATTTTGTGAGATATTTTGGTGTTGATAAAACAACATACAAAATCTTACAATCTGGATTTTATTGGCTTACAATTTTTAGAGATCTTAATGCTTATATCAAAACTTGTGATAGATGTTAAAAAGTAGGCAATATTTCTAGAAGAAATGAGATGCCCCTCAATTATTTGCTAGAAGTTGAAATATTTGATGTTTGGGGATTAGATTTCATGGGACCATTTATACCACTTTCAGAAATTTATATATTTTTGTTAGTAGTGGACTATGTATCCAAATGGCTGTTGCTTTACCTCGATGTGATGCTCAAAGTGTTACAAAATTTTTGAAAACGAATATATTTTGTAGATTTGGATGCCAAGAGTTATCACTACTGACGGGGAAAGTGATTTCAGAAATGTCATAATGGAGGAATTATTATGGAAATTCTTCATTTTTTTATTTTTAATTTATTTATTATAATTATTTTAATGGAAAATTAGAGGGAATACATCTTTAGCCTTTAAAAATTTATATTTAACATAGAAAAATTAGGAAAAATATTTTAATGAGTCCCAAGTGATCACGAAGTAATTAGGAACAAAAATGAAAGACTCATCAAACAATTTGTATCTGTATTCAACATTATTCTCCTATGTTCATTGAGTAACAATGTATTTTTATTTTATTTTTATGATTTTTATACAATAAGTTGTGGGTTTTCTAAGATTTGGAATTAAAATAAATCAAAAAAATCCTAATTTTCTACTTATCTGAGTCAGCTGCCACGTCAACCTACGAGGGCTCTGAACTCCATGAGTCATGCTCTCATTGGATGCCGCCATCTGACTCAGTGCCACATCAACCCACGCTTTTTGTTCCATTTGCTCATCCGACGTGATCAGAGTTATCCAACCGATACACACAAAATAGATGACATACATTCATCATCCCCAATTAGCCTAACTCGAGAGCTGCTCAACTTCAAACCCTAAGATATCGCTTGATACTCAACCAAATCACTTCAGATTTTTTCCTACACCTTCATATACTCAAGACAAATACATCTATATGACTGCATGTGCTTGAAATTATATTCTTCTTCACAAAGGGCCAAATCGAGCAAAAAATTTGGGTTTAGGATTTATATCTGAGTTTGAGATGGGAGGCTTCAATTAGATGCTTATGGAATCTTTAGTAGAGTTTGGAGATCCTCCTAAAAGTGTCACTTTCCTCTGGTGAATGCTCCAAGTATGAGTTCAGTGAAATGGGGGTGCATCCTTGTTCAACAGTGGGTTAGAGGGCTCTACAGAGAGGGATTTGAGTGAGAAATTTCTCCTTCAGCTCCAGTGAAGTTTAAGGGCACTTCAATTTGAGGTTTAGTGGAGTTTGGGAAATGGCCAAAATCTGCCCTTATTTTCCAGTGAGAAATTGGGCTCAGGCAGTGGCAGAGGTGGTTGGAAAATAGCTGGGTAGATCTTAGGAAAGCTTGAAGAGGCTCTAGAAGAATTTTGGCAGAGTCTCCCCAAAGATTTGGACTATCTTTTCTCTTGGTCATGATGGGGTGGTGTTTAAATAAAGAAGCTTGGAGTGGCTGATGGGCCTCAATTCAGGTGCAAGGGCTTGCTGAGGTGGAGGGTTGAGCAGCACCAAAGATCAATTGGTGTTGGACACATTGGATGGGTGCAATGGGTTTGATTTAAGGTGGGGTGGCTCTCAATTTTGGGGCTCTCCAAAGACTAGGCTGGCCAGCCAGGCCAAAGGAGATGCTCAGTTGCCTCAGAAGATTTAAGGGAAGGTTTAATGGTGATTAGCTTGGAGATTTGATGGCCGATGGCATATATCTCTTAGTTTAGCAAATTTTGGAAGGAGATCCCCTAATTTAGAGGACCCTTGGTCCCTGGCTCAACTAGGTTGGGCTAGGTGGATCTAAAATGGTTCTTAGGGTCCAAATGTTGGTTATGAAGGGCTTGGGTTGGTCAATTTGGTTTGATTTGGTCAAGTGTATAGCCTGGGTTTGAAGTTTAGGTTTTGGGTCAACTTGAGTCTAGTTCAGGTTTGAGCTAGGATCTTGGTCAAATTATTGATCAATTTTACTTGGATAATTTTCATGAGCAATTTGGAAAAGGAATTGAGTGATTTTGAATTGATTTGGAACGTCAATTTGATGGAATTTGGCTATATGATCAATTTTGAGCAATTGGGTTAATCTTGAGCTTGGATTGGGCTAGAGGCTTGGAATTGGGTTCAATTGATGGTTTAATTTGATGTGGATGATTTTCATGAAGAGTTTTAGACATTGGTTGGGTGAAAGTTTTGGGGTTAGGAGGTTCAAGTTGGTAGGATTTGGGCTGCGTGCAAATTTGGCAATTTTGGCTTATGTTGGATTTGGGTAAGCTTTGACTTCAACTTTGAGTCAATTGATTGTTCAAAATGATTTAGGAAAGTTTTATGATGCATTTGGAATTCAAAATTTGGGAAATTGACTTGATCATGGGGTTTAATTTGGGGAATTTAAGGGTGTGGCTAAATTGGGGATTTTGGATTGAGCTTGCAATTAGATTCAATTGGACTTAGATTTGGTTTCAATTAGGATTTTTGATGATGAATTTGAGTTTATAATTAAAATTGGGGGATATTGTAATCAATTTGTTGGAAATTGAAAATGAATTGGGGAATTTGGGACTTGAAGGGAAATTTGGGGATTTTGGTCAAAATCGGTCAATTTGGCCAATTGGGCTCAATGGATGGTCAAGAAAGGTTTTAGGAGACATTTGGAGTGATTTTGGAGATTTTAGGAATTTTTAGGATCTTTCGAATTTGAAGGGTATTTTGGTAATTTTGGGAATTTTGGAAAATTTGAAGTATTTTGGTCAATTTGAGTGACTAGGAAGCGTTTTAAATGATTTTGAAGAGATTTTTGAGAATTTGGCTAATTTTGGGAATTTTTGGAAAATCAAGGGTTTAGGTGCAATTTGGATATTTGACAACATTAGGATTGATTGAGGATTTTAATCATTAGGTCACTTTAATAGGAACAAGGGAACTCCCACTAGGGATCCTCCATGTGCTGGTCTTAGCCAAACCTTAGCCCAGGGCTAATGGTTTAGGAGACCATCCACATGAGTTTCCAATAGAGTAGGGGATCAATTATGCATATTTTGTTAAGAATTTAGGTTGTGAGTGCAAGTACAAGTGCGTGTGTGTGCAGGACAGACCAAGATCACACCACTCAGGACTAACGCATATCCAAACAGTCCTATGGGGACTCCTCTAGAACTCCTTTATATCAGTCCCACCTACTAAGTGCTGGAGATTAGAACCAAAATGTGGAACATCAAGATGACCAAAGAAGAGTTTATCATTTTTATAGGCGAGGGTAACATCACTAGTCCTCCAGGAATAGTCAACAGGAAAGTCCTATGGCTAGATCTCAGGTTTCTAAGGAACAAACACTAGGCCTCAACCAAAATTGAGGTCAACAAAACCAAAAGCATGTTGCAAGATATTTAAATGATGGAAGCACCAAGTGTCTTTTCCTTCGGTCAGAAAAATGGGTCGACTGAATGAAATCTTGGCCGAACAAAAGAATTTGTGCCACCTAATCCGAGGGATAGTCATTGTAGCCAGCTTCTTGAAATAGTTCTAGGATTCTTCATAAAAATGGCAAAATGGCACCCCATTGAATATAGTTATAATTTGCTAAGAAGGCCCCTATTCAATGGGAGATGCTCGTGATCAGATTACAATCATACACCCTCTGCCTGATGTTCCAAGTTCACACTAATGTCAAGAGAGAATTTACAATGGATTTTCCTAAGGAGGCCAATTGAAGACTTCTCAGTTGATTGATTGATTATCAAACGATCGAATGACACCACCAACTGGCCATTAAATGCCTTGTTGACCTCACTTTTGGTTGAGGTCTAGAAAACTTCTTTAGTAGCCTAGGTCTAGCCATAGGATTTTTCTATTGACTAGTCTTAGAAAATTAGAAGAGGTACCCCACCATTAGAAACTCAAAACTCTTCTTTTTGCTCAACTTGAGATTCCACATATTGGTCCTAACCTCTAATGTTTAGAAGGTAAGATCATTATGGGAAAGCTCAAGAAGAGTTTTTATAGGGTTACTTGA
>JXCR01119299.1:0-12003 GCA_002079205.1 Phalaenopsis hybrid cultivar
CCTCTGAATCTCTTCCTTTCTTTACAGCACACAGAATTCTTCTTCGAAGCGGTAAGGAGGAAAAAATCTTTCACTTTCCTTCCACTCTTTCAATCTCTCAAAAAATTCCTCACAATACTAACCACTCTCTATACTCTAATGTGCACCACAAACAACAAAGACTCAGTAGACACCAGTGGACATCACCTTTTTCGGCCTCCAAATTGTTTCTTTAAAAGTTGTAGAAGAGTTTTCAAGAGTTGCCCAAGCGTCCCTTCAAAAATCGTCCACATTCAATGCATCTGTTGAGAGAACCGACGGGCTCGCTGTCGGCGGCCTCGAAAGCTCCGTCGGCGGCCTCAATGGCGACGTCGGCGGCCTTATAGAATATTTAATTCTAGACTTTTGGGAAAAACCCACTGTCGCCGGCGTCGAGGCCGCCGTCGGCGCCCAAGATGAAATCTTCATATTTTGGTCTTTTTTTGCTCCAAATTCGCTCCTTTTTGCATCTTTTTGCTCCAATGACCATAATTCAACATACCCTCTGCAATATCAAAAATACATTTCTTTAAAGTCTAATATCATCAAAATCAATGTAAAATTGGTATGAAAATCTCAACATATTTTCTTTTGGTCAATTCCCTTTTAAACTGATAAAAAGATGTGATATCATTTCTATGCTTAGTAGATTTTGAGGGTGGGAAATATTTTAATAAGTATTTTTGTGATAAATCTCCCCATGTTCTGATAGATCCAGGTGCTAATGAGTTTAATCACATCTTAGCTTTATCCCTTTGTGAAAAAGGAAAATTTCTATGTTTGACGGCCTCATTTGACACTCCATCATATTTAAATATAACACACAATTCTTAAAAATTAGCAATGTGTAAATTAGGATCTTTAGTATGTGTTCCTCCAAACTGATTGTTTTGTACCATTTGGATAATAGCAGGTTTAATTTCATATGAATTGGAAACTACAACATGATTTTAAATACTCAAATGAATTTCATCTGTTGTAGGATTCACATAATCTTTTAAAAGTCTTTGATGATGTTCATTTTCATTTCCAACATTGTTTGAACTGCAAGTCATTTTGCTAAACCGATCTTTCTCTTTTTGTTGCTTTTGAATTTTTCTAATAGTTCTTTCTAACTCAGATTCGTAAGGTACTAAATTTTCAGATCTTATACTACGCATAAATTGAATAAAGCAAGTAATTAAAAATAAGCACACACTAAAATAAGAAAATGTTCCAACTAAACTACAAACATACTCTCTTTTTTTAATAAATAAATAAATAAAATAAAATAAAATACTAATATTTTTAGTTACTTCCCCGACAAAGACGCCAAAAACTTGACATAGGAGATTTGCATATGTAAATATTTATGAAGTTGACACCACTTAACGATGTCAAAAACTTGATGCAGGCAGATTTATAACAAATATGCAATATAATCCTAAAAAGTGTTTTCTTATAAATATAATTTATCCTTTAGAACTCTTCTTTTAAACTGCCAAATCTCCTCTAGATATCAATGCAAGTATACGTATCGTGCAAGTAATAAAGAGCTCTAATTTAGTCCTAAATATCGATCCCACAGGGAAGTTGAAAAATCCTAAACTAAATTTTGGAAATTATTTTATAATAAAAACAAAAAATAAAAGTAAAGTGCGATATTTGAAAATTGACTACTTAGGTAATGCTAATTAAAATCCTGATGTAAGATTATAGAAATTAAACTAAACTAAATACTAAATTTTTAGGAATAAAATTATGAAAATTAAGCAAAGTTCTTGTTGTGATGGAAAGTTCAAATTTAAGAAAACATCATTCCCCTTTACAATGAGTATATGATTTGTGATGAAATTAAAATCATTTGAAGATATATATAAAAATTATCTTATGCTAAATAGGAGTAATCCTATTCTTTACCCTCTTTCGAGTGTTATAAAGAACATTGACTAATTCAGAGTTTGGTCCCTAATTCTGTAATTAGGCTGGGAGGATATTGGCTGCCACTCCAGAGCTCCCACTATTTCCTCCCCTATGGGCTAACAATCTCACATTAGTTTCCAATCAACTGAACCAAATTGGGGGTTTTAAACTGCCACCTTAAAATTTCCAATTCTACATGCAACAAAAATATGCTTTTGTTATCTATTTGCACCCAATCCCATGGATGACAAACTCTCCCATGAAATCAAATGTGATTCTCCCTATGTTTTAGAAATTATATCTCATTTAAGAAGATATGTCTCTCAACAAGTTCTTACATTTCAATATGCCAAATCGAGAAGTAAATGAAGATTGGAGTTCAAACCATCACAAATTATTATCATTTAAAACCTATTCATCAAAAAACCATATCTTCGAAGTAAGGAGAAGGATAAAGAAGACTATTTAGAATTTATGATAAAGATACGATAAAACACAAATTTAATATATAAAAATGAGTTTTACAAAACAAAAGAAATGAAAATAGAACTTATCTCACAATACTTCCCAAGCAAATCCTTAGAAGCTCTCTCTAAGACTTTATCTCTTTACAAACACTCCCAATTCTCTCTTAGAAATGTAATGAAGAAGAAATATCTCACCTTCCCCCTCCTCTTACAAACCTAGAAGAAAATCTCCTTTTCTCTCTCTCTAACTCTCACGCCACCCACCAAAAAGCTTCTCTCTTTTTCATCCCCCGTAGAAGTTCTTCATGTCTTCTTATTTTATTTTGGGCTACCTCCTTTGGAAAAGAAATCAAAATTCCCTCCAAAATTCCTTCTAAAAGTCAACTCTTTTAAATTTAAAAGATGCGTCATTTGATCCAAGAGTCAATCCCTTCATAAAAGAATCTCTTAAAGTGTCTAGATGCATTTAATCACTCTAAGGGGTGTGTAGAACTAGTGTCCCTTTGAAAATTTGCGCAAAATTTGCCTTGAACTGCCTTAATTTGAAAAAGTCATCCCTGGAGCATCATGCGCCAACTCTCTAGATTTTGGTCCATCATGCGCCAATCTGGCGCATGATGCACAAGAATCCAAAATTGGCTCTTTTTGCTCCAAATTTTGTCCTTTTTGCCATTTTTGCTCCAAATGCCTAAAAATGATATACCTGCAACAAGAACACAAAAATACCCTTCTTTAAAGTGCAATATCACAAAAAATAAGCATAAAATAGTTACTTAAAACAATAAATTATTTTGGTGTATCTGTTGACTTGTTATTTAATTTTAAGGAAAGATTGTTGTTGTAAATCTTGTTGCTCTCTTGAAGTTTATTTGTACATCCTTATCATGTTATCCATGGGGTTCGCTACAAGCTCCTCGTCTAAGTGGCAGTCTTAAAGTCTGTGGTTCAAAAGGTTTTTCCATGTATGTTTCAATGTTTGATTTTGTTGTTCAAGTATTATGGGGTGGGTTAAAGTTGATTAGAGTGACACTGGTTAGGATCCCACGGTTCCCGCATTCTGGTACAACTATTTTTTCTTGAATTTACTTAGTCTCAATGAGTTGTTAAGCTCATTGAAACTGGGAATTTCTGGTTAGAAACCATAATTTACCTCATCCAAGGGACTTTCGTAAATTTAAAAGGACATATTATGCTTTTTTGGTTTTATTTTGAAAATTTATTATTTTAATTTGGAAAAACATGTTTTTTGTATTTTTCAGTTTTAATATACTTTAGCAAGCAAAGTAAATAAACACGAGAAGGAAAATGTGGTAAAGTAAATAAGTAAAATTGCATTGCATAAAATATAAATGCGTACCTAGGCCTCTGCTACCACCGCATGATTAACATCATAAAGCATAATATATTTGCAAGAAATTTAAATAAATTGTAGGAAAGTAAACAGGAGAAGCCAATACAAAAAAATTCAGAAAAATGAGTCATAGAAAAACACATGAAAGTTAAAGAACACCCATAGTTATATATAGAAAATGAGGATAAAATGTAAGACATTAGCAAAGGTGGGGGCTCAGAGCTGGATTGTGTGCTTTTTGAGCTTAAGTAAGAGCTACCAACTCGATAACCTACGTAGAGTAGACCTAACCTCGACCCAACCAATTAATTAAGGATCTTTATAAGTTTTTCATTTTAAAATTTAATTTTCATGCATATGAAATTTACTTTATCAGATAAAAGAAATTTCATTTTTATAAATACTTTGCAAATTAGTGTAGTTCACAGGTTAATTATTTTGATCAAGCTAAGACTATAAGCAACCTAAGAGTATCGAGGGCAATAATGTCCTCAAGAGTCAATGAATCATATCATCTGTCCTTATCCATTTTTCTTATTTATGGTATTTGAGTTAGGAGATACTATTCTAAATGTCACGTCGTGTCCCTTATTTAGCATACATTAGCATTATCATCATTGCCATAGCTACCTAGACCTCAGACTTACACAAGTCTGGTGATTCATATGTGACAAAAAAAATATCCCCAATCGCTCACAAGGATTTAAATACCTTAGAGAAGACTTAAATCCTTGAGCATTGGGTATATAGGATAAGTAGTGTGGGGCATTTCTATTGATTTAGGTGAATTATCGGGTCTCGAGGCATAACTTTGTGGTCTCTAAAATTTTTTAATGGATGATTTTCTTTATAAAAAATAATAAGTCCAGCTATCCTTTAAAATATTTAAAAGATCACAAATATGTTTGTGGCATAAACCTAAACAACTTTTGAAACCACTTGAATTGTTTCGAGTTCATTTAAACTTATTATGTTGTACAATCAATTTATCGATGATAAATTTAAGTTCAATGTTTAAATACACCCTGTGCTCAATGAACCTTAATATTTTAATTATCCCAAGAACAGGGTACTCGGACATCGCTTAATTTATTCATAAGTTATGTAAGTGGATGCCCATAAGGGCAAGCTCAAGTCATTAAGGATCTCAGACCTACATTTGAAGTTGGGCTTGTTTTGTTCTAGAGGTACTCATTAATTAATCTTGTTCCTCTTTTCTAGTCATCATTATACAAGTTTAAATATCAAGCTAGTTTACTACTATGCCCTTATATCCAATCTTCAGGGTAAATTTGCAATAATCCAAATTTTAAATTAAGTGAATTTCATTCTCATTATAGCTCATGCTTATCATCTAATCTCCAATGAGGGGCTTCAAAATAATTACTTTATTATCTTCCTAGCTTAAGCCCGCTACCTTAGGATCATCCGATTAGGTTAACCTCCAAGTACAATAATTCAAGAAAGTTACAATTTTACCCTTATTATGAAAATGTGACAAGTTGATTTCTACCTCTTACCCCTTATGTTTCAAACTTCCAAAAATCATTATGATCAAAATTACTAACTTACTCTTTGACTTAAACTAAAATTTTTTAAGGCATCAAAATCCCAAAATTATCAATTTGTCCCTTGAGCTTCCTACATCATAACTCATTAAATTGAACTCAAATGTCTTTAAAATTTTTATGGTACCTCACCCATGGGTCAATTAAAATATGAGAGGAAAAATAATGATTTTCTTAGTTTTTTATTTAATTTTTAAAAATTATTTTAGCACAAAAAATAAGGTTTTTTAATGTTAATTTATTTAATCAATCAACATAAAGTTTTTGCTCTTAAGAAAATTATTGGAGGTTTATCTAAGATAGGGGATCACCTGGACAAAATTTTATGATTTTCTTGAATTATATTTTAATTATTATAATTATTTATTGATTTTAGTGATAAATTAAATAGAAAATATAATTTAGCTTTAAAATTTATATTTTATATTTTTATTAAATCTCTATAAGTTCTGAGAACTTAGAGAAATAAACCTTTGAAATTTAGGAAAATACGTTTTTATCATTTCAAAATACATAACTACATTAGAAAAATTAGGAAAAATATTTTAAGGGAAACTAAGTGATCATCAAACAATTTGAACACTTTGGGTGCTTTTTTATATTTTATTTAATTTTTAATAATTTTTAATTTTTTTTAATTTAAAAAAATAGCCTAACAAGAACAATTTATTTTAACATCAATTTTATTTTTCTTAGGTGTCCTTGATCACAAGGAACATTTAAAACTACTTTTCATAAATTACTTAATTATGCTTTATTTATTATAATTATTTTTTTATAAAAATCTTTTTTTACATTGAAAAATAGGTTTTGATGTTGGATATATTTCAAATGGGTTTTAGATTTTTACAAAAGGGTTCAAATGATANTTCTTCATAAATTACTTAATTATATTTTATTTATTATAATTATATTTTTATAAAAATCTTTTCCTACCTTGAAAAATAGGTTTTGATGTTGGATATATTTCAAATGGGTTTTAGATTTTTACAAAAGGGTTCAAATGATAGTTTTTTACAGTGTGGAATAATTTTTACAATTTTTGGATTATATTATATTATTTAACTTCTTATGAATTTTAATGACTTAATTAGATATGATAATTTACATAATTATTTAAAATCATTTTATATTTTTTCTAGAGTCATTTAAGCACTGTAAACCTACCAAAATAAGTCTTATATTTTCTTATTTTTAATTTTTAATTTATATAATTATTTTAAATAAAAATAGACAACTAGTCTTGAAAATCATGACTTTTAGGGTTTGAGGTGCTCCCGGACTTCAAAAAAATTATAGAACATCTCTAACCATATGCACAAAAAGCCCTCTAAATTTTAACCTAAGGTGATGAATGTAATTAAATAATTAAAACTAAAATACATGGTAAATAATTTTTATTTTTAATTCTAATTTTTTCCTCTATTCAATGAGAAATAGGGTATTTTTATTTTATTCTTATGAGTTTTCTACACTAAGTTATGGATACTTAAAGTTTTTGAATTTAATTAAATAATAAATGCCCTATTTTTCTACTTATCCATACGACGGCCAGCTCATCCTAGGCGACCCCAAAACTTTATGTGGCACACTCTCATTCGACGATGTCTTCTGCTTTTGCTACCCCTCGGCCTGCACTTTATAACATATCCCTCATTTGACTCCTCCTCCGTCATTCGATCACTACTCGTGCGAATTAACAACATTCGTTCATCGTCCCCAAGTGACTCAACTCAAGAACCATCCAGCTTTCAAACCTACTTGCTCGATACTCAACCAAATCACATGGGGTGTTTTTCTATAGCTTCATCTAGTCAAGGAAAACCCATCTATACGGCTGATCAATCATGAAACACAAGTCCACTTCATAATCAATGAAATTGAGGCTAAAATTAGGGATTTTGAAATAAACCTCTTCCCAAGAGGTTAGACCTCATTTGGGTGCTTGTGGAAACTTCAGTAGAGGTCAATGAACATCCTCAAAGTGTCACCTTCCTCTGATATATAGTCTAAGTTGGAATTCAACCAATAAGTGGTGCGACTTTAGTCTAGGAGTGGGTTAGAGGCCTCAAAAGATGGCATTTTCAATGGAGAATTTCCTTATCTGGTCTGAAGAAGCTTTTGGAAGGATTAATTAGAAGTTTTGTTGAGTATGGTAGAGTGTTAGAAAAGGCTCTAGATTTTGAGCATGAAATTATGGTTAGGTAGTGGAGAAGATGGCTGAAATTTGATTAGGATGAGCTTAGGAGTGTTTGAGGAAGATTTGTGAGCAATTTGCAAGTATCTCCCTAATTAATTGGTAGCAGTATCTCATTTTCCATGAGAGGAGAGGTTTAAATAGCTTTGGCCATGGTGGCTAGAAGTGCAATTCAATGGGTGGAAAAGGTTGCTTATGTCGATGGCTGAGCAGCACAATTAGCCAATTGGAATGATACACACATTGGATTGGTGAAATTTAAGGTTGGTCCATGAGGAGAGCTTTTCATTTTTGGTTTTTCTAGCCACTGGCCAACCAACCAGACCAAGGGAGGTAGCTAGTAGGCTCAAGGGAGCCAGAGGGAATTTTAATTTTGATTAGGATGGAAGTTTAGTCAAGTGATGACAAACTTGGGTCATTTGGCCAAAAGTGGGAAGGAATCCCTCAAGTCATGGGACTCTTGGTCCATGACATCTCTAGGGTGGGCTAAGAGGATCTTAGTTGGTTCCTAAAGTCTAAATGGCTAAATTATTGGTCCAAGCTGGGCTAGACCATGTGGCTGAAAGTGAGTTTAGGGTGGGTTCAAAATTTGGGATTTGACTTGAACTTTGGTTTAACTTTGGCCAGACCTTGGATCTAGGTTAATTTATTGGCCAATTTGGTGTAGAAGACTATCATGAGGCATTTAGGTATCAATTGGGTTGATATTTGGAGTTTAAGAAGTTTAATTTAAAGAATATTGGACTTTTGAGCAAGATTGGGTATTTTGGTTTGGATTGGATTTAGGTTAGGTTTAAATTTGGGTCTATGCTAGTTGAGGCGCAAACTGGTTTAGGGGATGTCATGAAAAGTTTAGGATCCAAAGTTGGGGAAATTGGATGGCTCAGAGAGTTCAAATTGGTGGAATTTTGAAATTAGGCCAATTTTTAGGCATGGGATTTGGAGTTGAAATTGGATTCACTTAGGCTATAGTTTGGTTTTCATTGGGTTGAGATATGATGAAATTTGATTTGGATTTGAAATTGGGGAAGTTTAAAATCAAATTCATGGAAATTAGGGGAGAATTTGGGGAATTTGAGCCTTTAAGGGTAAAATTGGGATTTTGGTCAAAATTGGTCAATTTGTTCAAATTGGGCCCAATGGGTGGTTAGAGTTGGTTTTGGGGATGTTTAAAATAATTTGGCAGGTTTTGTAAATTTTTGAGCCATGAGGGGCATTTTGGTATTTTTGGGAATTTTTGAGTTATTATGAGAAATTTAGAAATTTTGAGGTGTCCTTAGCAATTTGAGTGGTTTGATATGAATTTTGAAGAGAATTTAAGAATTTGGGTAATATTGGGAAAATTAGGCTTTTAGGGGGTATTTTAGTAATTTTGGGAAAGTTCGGGACTAAAAGGCTAGAATTGGGGATTTTGGGTAAAATTAGGGTCTAATGGAAAGGTTAATCACAAAGCTACCTTTAAGGTGCAATGAGAACAAGAGAACCTCATTTTGGATCCTTCAAATGTTGGTCCCAACCATCCTAACTAGAGGCTAAGGGTTTAGGGGACCACATGAGTCTCCAAAAGAGTAGGGGAACCAAGCCAAGCATGCTTGGTTTAGGATTTTTTGTTGTGAGTGAAAGTGGGAAGTTCAATTGTGAGTGTGCAAGACTGGATAAGACCACACCACCTAGGCCTAACCTTAAGGCCAGACAGTCTTATGGGGACTTCTCTTGAGCTCCCCCATGCTAGTTCCATCCTAATAAGTGTTGGAAGTTAGAAATAACAAGTGGAACTCCAAGAAGAGTAGAGAAATGTTTAGAATTTCTAATGGGGTAGGGTTCCATTATTAGTCCTCTAGGATAGTCAACAAGAAAGTCTTATGGCTAGATCCTATGCTTCTAAAAAAGAAAGACAAAAACTCAAAAAAATTGAGGTCAACAAATGGACCCCAAATAGGTGTGGTGTGTCGGGCGAGCAAACCGATGTATTAGCTTTGAATGAAGAGATCAAAAAAACCAACACAACTACCTAAGTCAACATGATCAGAGTAGAATGGGGGAAGAGTGAAGAAGGTTTCCACTGAGGAGTATCAGGTTAATGCTCGATCGAGATCAAAGATTCCAAAACTCTCGTTGGGGATTAGGGGGAGTTACTTCTGAGTGTCAACTTCAAATGAAAATTTTATAGGTAGAGAAGTTATTTCGTGCTCGCTAACCCTTATGATGGGTTGCCCTATATATTTATAGAGTCAGTAATAAGAGAAATTGATAGTCGAGATGAAGATTCAATTTGTTTCATTATTTAATTTTGATTTTAGTTACAGATTTAATTTGATTTCAACTTTAAGAAAATTTCAAGAATTAAGAATGTGTGGAGAGATCGAATCAAGCTGAAAAGTGTAGGGACTCACATCCAACTTGAAAGACCAATCAGGGAAAAAAAGCACTATGTTGGGAAGGAAAGCTCATGAAGTCACGTCCAACCCAAGAGGTAACAACAACTGCATAGGGAAAGAGAATAGTATGACTTACTTTATTTAATGGGGTGTTGATGTGGGTGGTTTTGTGGTGCATTGTAAATATCTTTTAATACTATAATGCATACATGACCACACGAGTAGTAATTATGCTGTTAAATCCCAATAAAAATAAATTTAGTATAAATATTTTTATCTTTTAAAATCTTTAAGCTTCCAAATCGTAATAATAACACAAGTATACGTATCTCTCAAGTAATAAAGGGCTCCAATGGAGTCTTAAGTATCGATCCCACCTGGAGCTGGAAATTCTTATGGTTATAATGTTAAACACAATATTCAAACTATAAAACTTAAGTAAGCAAAACAATTCTAGAGAAAATTTAATGTGTGTTAAATGAAATGCATTTATAAGAACTAAGTTAACTTAACTTATTGTTAAACTTCAAAAGTAAACTTATAAAGACTAAATAAAGTTTTATAATAAAGAGTTTAAATTTAATAAAGCATTCTTCCCCTTTATAATGAGTTTATGGATTGTGAAGTAATTAAAATCATTTAAAATACATATAAAATTGTATTGTGCCAAATAGGAGCAATCATATTCTTTACCCACTGAGAGTGCATAAAGTACATTGACTAATCCAAAGTTCTATCCCAAAAATTGTTGTTAGGTTGAGGGATACTGGCTGCCACTCTAGAGCTTTGACTTCTCCCCCCCTGGCGGCTAACAATCTCACTTTAGTTTCTAAGAAACTGGACTAAATTGGGGATTTTAATCTATTACCTTAAAATCTCCAATTCTACGTCCATCAAAATTCATTTTTCTATTTATTTGTATGCAACTCCATGAATGCGTTCTCACCCATGAAATTGAATAACAACATAGGTTAAAACTACAAGTATAAGAATAAGACATAATCAAGTCTAAAATTTTTGAATCTCTATCCATTTCAAGAAGAGTTGTAATTTCTTATATCAAAGATACATAAAATATCCACATGAAAAAAAATTTCATGAAAACTTTATTAGTAAGGATGCCAATACATAGATACAAGTTTAGAAAGTGTAATAAAAACTTTCTCTTCAAGTTGATTTAAGTTAAGCCAATTTTTTATTAGGTGTCTCCTCAAGCTTCTCCTCATATATTTTTCTTTTTTTTTTCTTTTTCTTCTTTTCTTTTTTTTTTAGGAATATTTTCAATCCTTTCTCTTTTTTTCTTTTTCTTGTGAGGATTACTATATCTGGATAGCCTTTAATAATTTTGAACTTCGCTATTCCCTTCTTAAACTGAATACTTCTTACCTTCCTTCACTTTAAAAATTCATATTAGATTTGAAAATTTATCATAACATCTCATTCTTTTCATCTTACATGAAACTCTAAGATTATTAATGCTTCAAAAATACAAATTTCTTTACTTTGAATAGAAAAACATAGTATTATTCTATCATACTCAATATCTTAAGTTTGAAATTGATTTTCATTATTAAAGATTTTTGCTTTAGTTTACCATAATATTTACAAACAAAAATATAATCATTTAATTGAACTCTAATATCCATGGTCATGTTAAATTAATTTTAAGAAAATAAAGTTAATTAAAGACAAATAAAAACTTAGTTTACTTCTTTTAAATAAATTTTTCTTTCCCTCAAACTTAAGTCCTTAAATAATAAGTAAAAAATGTAGAACAATAATTTTTTTGCTGAGGGAAAATACTAAATGTATAAAAATAAGTCTAACCTGTAGATGATTTTGAATATGAAATTTAGCTCTGATACACTGCATGTACTACTTTAAAAGGCATAGGCTTTCAAGAATTAAACAAGACATAATATATAAAATGATTTGCTAGAAAAATTAAATTAAAAACATAAACAATAAATTGAAGCAACTAACAATGCTGAAAGGAAAATACACAATTTATAGCTACATATACAAACAAGTTCAATAGGTCCACAAACAAAACACATAAATTGTTCAAACCCATACCATAAACAATAAAACAAAACAAATTACAACAAATTAAACAAAAAAA
>JXCR01119303.1:0-12223 GCA_002079205.1 Phalaenopsis hybrid cultivar
CAAATTTTTACAGAGACATAAAAGTATCATTATCTTCACCATGAATCAATTTTTATGATTTTGTTATATAATATTTTATTTATTTAATTTTTTATGGGTTTGAAGGATTTATTTACATAACGAAATGAATTAATTACTCATTCATTTAATATTTGTCCCAGGGTCCTCTGACCATATTAAACCTACCAAAATAAGTCCCATATTTTTTTGATTTATATTTTAATTTATTTAATTATTTTAATAAAAAATGGTGACTTAACTTTGAAAATTGGTGCTTTTATAGTTAGGGGTGTTCTCTGACTCCTAATCATATGTGAAATAAACCCTCCAAAATTTAAGTTATGATGATTAATATTTAGTTAAATAGATTTAAAGCATGCTATGGAGTATTTAATTAATTAAAAATAAAATACATGAAAAAGAAAATTTATTTTTTGTTCATAATTTTCTCTTCTATTCCTTAAGAAATAGGGTATTTTTATTTTATTTTTTTAATTTTTCTACACTAAGTTATGACTTTTCAAAGTTTTAGTGTTTAATTAAATAAAAAACACCCTAATTATTTACTTATCCACGCGGCAGCCAGCTCAACCTCAGTAGCTCAAAGCGTCACCTTCCTCTGGTATGGGGTCTAGGTAAGAGTTCGATCGGAGGGTGGTGCACCCTTGGTCAAAGTCTGGTGCAGAGGGCTCAAAAGATGGAGATTTCAGTGGGTAACCTCTCCTTGTGTTTTGGTGAAGCTCAGGAGCAAGTTAATTTGGAGTTTTATGGGGGTTTATGAAATGACAAAAAATTACCCTAGATTTTAAGCTCAAAATTCCAACAGGACGGTGGTTATGAATGGCTGAGGAGAGTGGGATTGAATTTAGGAAGGTTTGGAGAAGCTCTGGAAGGATTTTGACAGAGTCTCCAAAAAGAATTGGATGATCTCTTTACTTGGCCATGAGGGGTGCTCAATTTATAGAGGGAGTCATGACTGACATCAGGGCAAGCTAAGGTGGCAGAGAGGACGCTTATGTTGAGGGATAAATGGCGCAATTGGCCAATAGGAGTGAGTCAGGCCAGGGAGTCCCTATTTTGGGTTTGAGCCATTTAGGACCTCTTGGGCATGGTGTTTTTCAGCCACTAGGAGGCCGACCAGGACTGAGTTGGTGGCTGCTATGTGGTGCAAGGAAGCCAGAGGAAGATTTAATTATGATCAGATTGGGGATTTAATCTTGTCATTTAGCCAAAAATTGGAATAGATCCTCCAAATCAAAGGATTTTTGGTCCATGACACCACTAGGGTGGGCTAGGTGGAACTAGGCTAGCTCTTAGGGTCCAAAATGTGGTTGTGGTGCCCAACATTGGGCTATACCAAATGACTTGAAGTGAGTTTAGGGTTTGGATTCAAAATCATGAGATTTGGCTTGGACTTGGGTTTGGGCTTAGCTAGAGTTTGGATTTAGGTCAATTGAAGTTTTAATTTGGTGTCTAATATTGTCATGAGTGACTGAGAAGTTAAATGGGTGGAAATTGAGAGGTTATGGAGTATAATTTGGTGAAATGTGAATTTTTGGTCAACATTAATGATTTTGACTTAAATTGGATTGGGTTATGCTGTAGACCAATGGAGGTTGAAATTGGTCTAGATGCGTGTTCTGATGAGTTTAAGATTCAAAATTGGTGAAATTGGATTGGTTATGGGGTTTAATTTAGTGGAATTTGAAGGTATGGTTAAATTGGGGATTTTGACCCAAAATTAAAATTAGGGTTTGCATGATGGTTCAATTGGGCTCCAAATTGGTATAGATTGGGATTAGACATATTAATATTCAATTTAGGTTTAAAATTGGGTGAAATTGTAGTGAATTTGGAGGAAATTAGGATGAATTTGGGCCTTTAGGGGCAAAATTGGGATTTTGGTCAAAATTGGTTAATTCAGTTAAATTGGGCCCAATGGGTGCTTAGGATTGATTATTGTGTCATTAGAGTGAATTTGGAAATTATGGGGACTTTTGGGGCCTGAGGAGTATTTTGATAATTTTGGAAAATTTAACGGTATTTTGGAAATTTTGATATTTAGGGATGTTTTGTGCAATTTGGATAGTTTAGTGTGATTTGAGATGAATTTTGGAATGTATTTGAGAATTTGGGCAATTTTAGGAAAATTAGGGTGTTAGGGGCATTTGGATAATTATGGAAAAGTTTGGGTGCAAAGAGTCAAAATTGAGTATTTAAGCATAATTGAGGTTCAATAAGGAGGCTAATCACAAAATTACCCATATGATGCCATGAGACCAAGGAAATCCTCTATTTTAGATCCTCCATGTGTTGGTCCTAGTCATCCTAGCCAAAGGCTAAGGGTTTGGGAGACCATCCACATGAATCTCCAAAAGAGTAGGGAATCAGGCTAAGCAAGCTTGGTTCAGAATTTTAGGTTATGAGTGAAAGTGAGGGATTCAAGTGTGTGTGTGAGAGACTGACTAAGATAACACCACCCAGAGCTAACCCTAAGGCCAGACAATCCTATGGGGACTCTACTTGAGCTCCCCCATGTTGGTTCAATCCTACTAAGTGCTAGAGGTTAGAACCAAACATGTGGGACTCCAAGAAAAGTAAAGAGATGTGTTTAGAATTTTTAAAGAGACAGGGTTTCATGAGTAGTCCTCCAGGATAGTCAACATGAAAGTCCTACGGCTAGATCTTAGGCTTCTAAGGAAAAAAGACTAGACCTCAAGAAAAGTGAGGCCAACATTTTTTATGTGGGGAGATTTTTTGTAACAAAAGTTCAAGGTTTTGGTGAAGGAATGAGGAGCTTGATGTGCATGGGAGGCTCTTTGCTTTAAGCATATTATGAAGATGTGAGGCCATTGTAGAGCTTGAAAATGCTTGGAGATCCTCTGCGTGCTCATAAGAGCTTGAGTAAGTAGAAGAAAGTATTATGATCAAAAGTAAATAAGCCTATCTATTTTTGATGTGTTGAGCATGTCGAAGCTTCAATGGCTGTGGAGGTGGCATGACAAGACTTAGAGCTGATTGAAGATAGCTTTGGCTTGGTGGCTGAGCTCAGTATTAGTATTCCATGACTTTCTTTGAGTTTGCTTTACATTGGTTTGACCAAGATGACACATCTTAAGCTTTGTTTTTTAAAATTATTAGGTTTGCCTTTAGTGCTAGTACTTAGGTTTTATTAATTCTCATTTTGTTATTCAATTATTATGTCATGGGTGAGTTTTAGGATCATGAAGTACTAGGATTTGACCTTAGACCATAGGCATTGGGCTTTAGGATTTTTTGGATTAGGGTTTGATTGAGATTTAAATTTTTTAAATGGGTAGTTTTAATTAGTTTAAATTTCTTAAGCCAATTTCAATTATTTTAGTTTCTTATAAATTCCACCTTGTCACTTTTTATAATTATTGATATTATTATTTAGATCAGATTTAGTTTAGGTCATACATGGTGGATTAAATTTTATTGTAATTCTTTACATGATGTTTAGAGTTTGGGTATATAATTTTAATAAAGGTTTCAACTTTGATTATATATATTTGATTGCTCTTCGGTTATTTTTTATTTTAATTTTTCTTGGGGTATATTCAATTTTTCACTATGTTTAGGGTTGAGTTAACTTTATGTTGATTCGACAATTAGTTGGTAGTTCTTAATATCTAAGAAGTTATAATTTTTAATTTTGATGATCTAATTAATTTTTAAAAATTTTAATTTTAATTTTTTTGATTTCGTTTAGGTTCAATTCTAAGGATTTCAATAATGATGATTTTTTATTTGCTCATTTTTGATAATTTTTAGGGCTTCAAAATAATTAGGGCTCATAGCTTAAGGTAAACCTTCCCTTGGTCTGAAGCTAACTTATGCTCAGATGAGCTTCTTTGAGATATAAGAAGGCCATCAGACCTTTAGAGGTGCAAAATGGGTCACTAATGAGAGAACCTTAGTCTCTATGGGTCAAAGGGCCTCTTACGGCCTTTCCATCGTATATGAACTCAACTTGGGCTTTGATGACTATAACCTAATCATCTCAACTTAAAAGCAGAGGAATTAGGCTCTAGCTTATGAAACCTTAAGACGTGAAAGTTTGTTTGGAAATCTACATTGGTGTTGGTTCCTTCACTAGTTTTCTAGGAGAGCATTTAGGAAAACCCTAAGGCTAGATCCTAGGCTACTAGACAAAGGATAAACCTTGTTTGGAAATGAAGTAAATAATGTGTCGATGTATGCAAAAAAGAATGATTTTATTTTTTACATTATTAATGTAAAATACAAATTAATCCTTGGTTCTAATTAGTTAGGGGGAGTACAAACACATTTGGGAGACACATAGGTAATGGGAGAGGGAGATCCCGACAGTCGTAAGCTGCAGTGGTAGCATGTCAACCATATTTCAGTTTGGTTTTAAGATTTTGAGGCAGGCAGGGGGAAGGAAGAAGGGGAGAGTGTGCTGCCTAGGTGAGAAAAGGAATTGCATTTGAGGTCGAGCTCTCTAATGATAGCTAAGGTAGTTTACTGTCATTACAATCAGAGCATGAGGAACTTGCCCAACATGTCACTGCTATTAGCGATGAGAAGTGTCAGTTGCATAAGAGCAAACAGAGGGTTGAGGATGCTTTAACACTACCAACAAATGTATTGCAGATTGTTGTAAGAAGCAGCCCTTGACCTATGTGATCGATGATTAGAAAGAGGGAGAGGATGAGACATGTTATTATTAATTTTTATTTGGATTTCATGCAAACAAGTAATCTTTTATGCAATTTGCGTACTGTTTGTTGAACTATATTTATTTTCATGTTTGGTATTTTTTTGCATCGATTTTATATTGCAATGGTGGATGAGTCCATAATTATTAGATTAGTATTCATTGTATGTAGGTTGTAGAAATCTAATTTTTCTTTTAAAATTTTTAAAAATTTGCTACTGATTTAAATCTGATTGACATCCAAACTTTTTGACGGATATACCTTCAATAATTTATGATGCAATTTGAATAATTTTTATGCAAAATTATGTCTAGCAAATTTTGTCAACGTAAAACACGATACAAGTTTACATCTGTCAAAAGTAGATGCAAAGACTGTAGTTTCGATTTTTGTATGCATGGGATGCATCATATCTGGTTAACNGCGATTTGTGTATGCATGGGATGCATCATATCTGGTTAACATTGACCTTGTCAGACTCTAATTCTGATGTAAACAATTAGCCTTAAACACCTTCGACGTTAATTACATTTTTTACCTTGATTTTTACATGGGTCAAAGTTCCGACTTAAATCTGACGCTAAAACTTTTTTACTACACATTATCATTATTTTAGCATTGAAATTGTTTGACGCTAATATGCTAAAATCCTAAAGTGGCATATTTTTTGGTTGAAAATTGTCATTTAATATGCTTTACAAAGTCTTTAGAAAATGGTGATATTGTGGGGGTATTATCGTTTTTTACACAAATAAATCATATTTTCTTAAATTTTTTAATGTGAGAAATAACATATTATGATTTTATCCACATTCTTTATTTCAAAATAATTACTTAGAAACTGTATCAAGTTTTAGAGAATGGGTGGTATTTTGCTTGTATTGTGATTTTTCACATAAATAAATCATAGTTTCTGCCCCTTTGATATGAGAAATAATATACTACAATCTATTGAACATTTTTTATTTGACAATTACTACTTAAAAAAGATTACCATGTTTTAGAAAATGATGCTATTATAGTGATATTGTAATGGATCTATGGTTTTTCACACAAATAAACCATAGCTTATGCTCTTTTGATGTGAGAAATAATAGATTTTGAGGTTATGCACAAGCCTTGTTTAAAAATTGCTACATAAAAAGTGTTACTAAGTTCAATAGAAGTATAGGTATTGTGATGGTATTATATTGGTATTATGATTTTTCACACAAAGAAATCATATTTTTGTCTCTTTTGTTGTTGAAAATTGTAGACTTTAATGCTATGCACATTCTATATTTGAAAATTGCTATTTAAAAAATGTTAACATGTTTTAGAAAAATAGTGGTATTACAAATGTTTAAACAGAAGTAATAATATAATGCACCCATAATATTAATCCATTTTTTCTGTCAGGAGGAATTGAAGAAAATCATAAAAAATTAAAAATTCATCAATAAATACAACCATCCATTAATTTTTTTTTTTTTGCCTATTTATCTTGAAGCTCTCTTGTTTTTTCTGTATTGTTTTTTGCCTTCATTACCTCTTTTTGTATTACTAAAAAACCATAAATATTGTGTAATTAATAGCTCATTGAGTTTAGCACAAAACCGAAAGCTTGCTTCAAAATGATTGACTAAATTGCCTTAATAGATGCTATACTGGATGCTGAGTTTCACCAACCTTCTTCTAAAACCTATGCTACTTCGGTAACTTATATAGTGCTATTGGCAAACCCTTGACGAAAAATTCTTCCTTCACCACTGTTATTTCAAATGGAATACAAAATTCAATATAATATCAACGCCTCGTCTAGCTGTGAGAAATAGGCCGGCTGCATGAGGAACCATTTTTTCAATGTGAATGTGCAGCAATTTCCCTTTCACAGTAACATTGTTGACAAAATAGCTCTTTCACTGCATGTTTGACTCTACAATAGGAATAAAAGATAATGAGAGCTTGACTAAATTAAAGGCATGTTTTTCTTATTGCCTTTTTCAGATTGCTGGAGTTCTTTTTTTGTAGACAAGTGGACGGCCTGAAGCATGTCATTGCTGCAAAGTGGATGGCCAGCTGTGCGCAGACAACGCCCAATGATTTTCAAATGGGATTCTTCTGAAAAAAAAAAAAAAATCAGATATTAAAAATGTTTAATATTTTTTTTTGAAAATTTTACCATTAAAAATTCACAATCTGTTTGTTTTAAAACAAATATAATTCATTCGTTATCTCTTATAATTTCACTTTATATTTAATTTAGATTACATAATTTCTACTAACCATCACGTCTAAGGGAACTTACTTTCAATTTTACCTTATTTTGGTTGGGAAGTGGCAAAATAAACACTTATAAAAATCTTAGATAGATAGATAGATAGATAGATAGATAGATAGATAGATATATATATATATANTAATGATTTTATGTGAAGCAGCTCCCTCCATAGCCAGGAAGTTGGTAGGTCTGTTTCCCTCTCTGTAGATAAAAGAGAATTCCACCTTTGTCACTTTACGTAGCTGTTTTAGCTTGATTAGCCACCGTTGGATGTGCCATGGGGGGATTGCCCTTTCAGTCATGTATTCCACCAGTTGGGAAGAATCCATTTTAGCAATTAATTGTTTCCACCTATTCATTACGAAATTTTTGATAGCCCAATAAAGTGCCAAAGTCCCAGCCTCTATAGCATCTTTTGCATGTGTAGGTGCTTGAAAACTGAGAAAACATTTGCCATTATGGTCTCTGAAGACTCCAGCAATGCTTGCCTTATGAACCAAGCAATGGTAAGAGGGATGGAACTTAAATTCAGCTTATTCCATTCTGTCATGCTCTCTTTAAGGGTCCTCCTACCTAAATTTATTGTATTGACATGAAATTGGGGTTGCAGTGAACTCCAAACCTTTCTGGAAAAACTACAGTTGAAGAACAAGTGGTTTAGAGATTCCATATCATTCCTGCATAGTAGACACATAGAAGGACCTTTAAGTCCTTTTAATTTCAATATGTCATCAGTAGGTATCAAATTATTCATAACTCTCCAAGGAAAAAAGGACATGGACAAGGTTAAGTATTTGCTCCACAAAAAAATGACTTCCAGGCCTACATCCTACTGGTGAAGCTTTTTATAAATGACTTTGTCTATGCTTTGATTTGAACTGGAGATGATGACCACCTTATCTCTTTTTGACCTGTCAAATTATACTGTGGTAACTAAACCCACAGAGTTTTCCTTCAAGTGGTTCTGCAGAATCTCTACAAGCCAAGACTGTTGATTCCAATAATCCTTAAGCAACAAGTTACATTCCTGACTTTCCACTAGAGGATATTTGAACTCATGAGGACACCAGTTATCCAACCAAAAGCTTATGTTGCCTTGTCTCAACTCTCAAATGTATAGTTTTCAGCTTTATCTTTAACTTTGAGCATTTTCCCCCAGATTCTAGAGTCCTCCGGCTTTTTGGTCACAATGTTTGGATGATCATTTCTGCAATACTTGACATGCAAGAATTCAGTCCAAAGGCTATCTTTTTGTCTGAATTTTATCCACAGTCTACTGATGTTTATTTGTTGTAGCTGTTGGAAGCCTTTGAATCCAAGTCCACCAACATAGAGGGGTTTAGCTACCTTCTGCCAACTAGCCCACATCCTTTGTTTCCTTTGTCTTGTCCACAGGAATTTGTTAAAAGTTCTGTCCAAAAATAGTTGTGTGCCTCTCTTCATTATTGAAACTTGAAGGATGTACATTGGGAAAGTGGTACGGATGCTTTTAAGAAGTGTAATTATGCCCCCATTAGATAAGAAAGAACTTTCCCAGCTTTGAAGTGTAGAATTTGTCTTCTCCACAATCTCATCAAAATGCACTTGTTTGCTTCTCCCCCTGATAAGGTACACCCCCAAATATTTAAAGAGGCATTCCGTGGATGTGAAGCCAGTGAGGTCCATGGTCCAATGTCTGTAGGCTGTGGGAATTTTTTTGCTGAACAAAATCTGACTTTCTCTTTATTGACCAACAGTCCAGAAGTTTGTTGTAATTTCTTAAGGCATTCATTTAGATGTTTGATAGCAGCCTTGTTTGCTCTAGAGAATATTAGGATATCATAAGCATAAATGAGATGGCTGATGTCCCTTTTTTGCTTTGTTATGGCATATATATTGGCTCTTCCTATTTTCTGGTAAATCAATCAGCTTAGATAGGTAATCCAGAACCAAGATAAATATGACTGGTGATAGGGGATCTCCTTGCTTCAGTCCTTTTATTGCCTTGAAAAACCCATAAGGTTTTCCTTTGATAAAGACAAAATTTGCATTGCCCTCTAACCATATTTTAATAATCCTAGAGGAATTAAGTTTGAATCCTCTAGCCCTCAGAATTTTTATAATGAATTCCCAATTTACCATATCATATGCCTTTTTTAGGTCCAACTTGTAAATCATGTCCCCCCTGCAAGGTTTCTCTAGATCCAACAGAAGCTCTTGTGCAAGCAAAACATTATCACTAATGCTTCTCCCCTTCATAAAGGCAGCTTGTTTTTGGCTGACAATGAATTGGAGCACTGGTTGGATCCTCCTCACCAAGATTTTGCTGATTATCTTGCTGATAACATTAGTTAAACTAATAGTTCTGTATTGATTCCATTTATCTTTCTTAGAGGTTTTGGGTAAGAAAGTTATGACAACAACACTGAAATATTAAGGTAGTGTGTTTCCTTTGAAGAAGTGCTGAATTGCCTTGATAACATCTTCTTTAATCACCTCCTAAGATTTCTCGTAAAAGTCAGCAGTAAATCCATCAGGGCCAGAAACTTTGGCACTATCAATTGTATGTAAGGCTTGTGTGATTTCCTCCTCCTCTAGGATTTCAACTAGATTCAAGTTGGCAGTGTGTTCTTTATCAGAATTGAATAAGCTACTTTCTACATGCTCCCTTTCAGCCTGTTGACATTGTATGAGGTTTTGGCAATATAGCACTGCACTATCAACAATCCCTTTTTCATCTCTAATATAGTTGCCATAATCATCTTTGATAAAATGTATGGTGTTGCACTTCCTTTGATGTTTGATGCAAGCATGAAAATACTTTGAGTTTTTGTCCCCCTCATTAAACCTGGTTTTGGTAGCCTTTTGTTTTAATAAAAGTTCTTCCTACTTGACAACAAGAAGCAGCTTTTCATTGGCTTCCAAAAGGGAGGCCTCATCTACTAGCCCATTACTATGACCTTGCTCCATATGTATCAGCTCATTTTCTGCCTTCTCCACCCCATTTAGTAGATTCCCAAAAGCATCCCAGCTCCACTGGTTTAAAACTTTGCCAACTTTTTTCTAAAGCTTCCACAGTTGAATTAATGGATTTGAATGATCACAGTCTCTCCAATTCTCCCTCAAAATTTTCATGAAATCCTTATGGCATGACCAAACATTTAGATATCTAAAAGGGTGATTGTGGTTGTGCACTTTTGCTGAGATGGTTACCACCAAAGGTTTGTGATCAGACCCAACTAAGCTGAGGTGTGTTATAGTTGTCTGTAAAAATGATTGAATCCAATGATCATTAGCAAGCATTCTATCAAGTCTTTCCCACAGATTCCCCCCCCCCTCCAAGTAAAATTGGGACCATTATATCACAAATCAAAGAGGCCACATTTATGAATGTTAACATTAAAATCAGTCATTTTAGTAAGACTAAAGAGTCTGCCCCCNAATCCCCTCCCACTATCCAAGCAGTGCCAGTTTGGTCCTAGATTTTATGCAATTCATCCCACAGAGCTTGTCTTGCTGAACTAGAACAACCAACATAAATAAAAGTTGCATGCCTAGTCCTTCCTGCTATGTTAAATGAAAGATGTATGAACTAAGAATGGTTGAGTTGAACTTGGCATTGCATCTCCTTTCTGCAAAATATCCAAATTTTATTATTTAAGTTCTGAATAAGGAAAAAACTTGGTAAAGCTTTTTTATATTTTTGTTTATTGCTATGAACCATAGGTTCCAAAATGACCATGCACCAAAATTTGTATTTCTTGTTGAGATATTTTAGTCTTTTAAGAGAAGGAGGGTTAGCTATCCCTCTTATGTTCCAACATACAAAATTAATCATGTAAATGGGATGTTTGACTTGAGGGTTGGGATCTAGATTTGATCCTTCCCCTCAAAGGATGAGAAATGTGTTCTATTTGGATAGATCCCTTTGCCTTTGTTTGTTTTCCTTGAACCACCATTGTTTTCTGCTCTTCCATCTTTGACGTCTTCTTTTTCTTATTTTTTTGTTGTTGCCAATCTGTTTCCAAAAGTTTGCTGATGTGCGTCATTAAACTTTCAGTTGGTGTTGTGGTCTCCTCTTGCTGCATTTCTGTCCTTGAATCAGATTCCATACTGAGAACAACCTTGCTATTTTCTCCTCTAGCATGTTGTTGTGTCTGAGGGGGGTTTTCCTTCTCTTCAATTTGTTTTCCTGAGTTTATTGGGCACCGTTCAATTTCATTTTGCTTTTCCATATTGTTCTCATGTGAAGTTAAGTTTTTAGCAACTATTACTTGAGTTGATTCACATCTTTCCATCTCATTTCCTCCTTCTGGATTATTATGTTTTAATTTTTCAGCAACTTCCTTAGGTGGAATCTGTTGGATTCTTTTGTGTGGGGGATGAATTTTGTAGCACCTTTCCTTTGTATGTCCAAACATCCTACAATGTTGACAATAGTATGGCTTCTTTTCCATAACCACCTCTTGCCAAAACCCTTGGTTATCATTCCCAATCTTTACCCTTTTCATTTCAGGGAGAGTTATATCCCTTTCAATGAAGATTCTTGCACTAGCAGGTCTGGCCTTATTGTAAGTATGAGCATCAACCTTCAATGACGTTCCAATAGCACATCCATTATTGAACAGGGCATTCAACTTAAATAGATGCAATGACAATCCTTGAAATTTGAACCATATGGGAACCACAGGTGGTTCCTTACTAGCATCAAATAATCTTCATGTCTGCCCCCCCNTTCCCAATGAGAGTAAATTGAAGTTCCTTGTTCAGATCATTTAGCTCTTTAACAGAAAAGAAAGCGGTAGGTTCCCCCTCCCTCAATCCCACAGGATGGATGCAAGGAGAAGTCCCCTTGCCAACCACTATGTCATTGAAGGCTTGGGGAAACACCAGTAAGTTAGAGTCACTAAGGGAATCCCTACTGTTGACCACCACCCCAACATAGGTGGCCTAAGCCCATTGCACATTAGTTTCAATATTAATGGGAAGAGCCATAGTAAAAACCCTTCACCTCAGTAAGGGATCCGAAGGTCAGGTTCCAATGGAACAGTACTCTTTTGAAAAACTTAAAGCCCGGGAAGTAAAGAAACACAACAAACACAACAACTGACCTCCAAAAAGTAACCAGATGGCTAGATGGCAGAAAACTTGACACTCCCAGTATCCCCCAATCCTCCGAAAACCAGGAAGCCTCATCTCCCCCAAAACCCTAGCAGAGCACTAGCTGCCACCCTTAACAGCTCCATTATATATATATATATATATATATATATATATATAT
>JXCR01119303.1:32416-62603 GCA_002079205.1 Phalaenopsis hybrid cultivar
TATATATATATATATATATATATATAGATAAATAATTTTTGAAAAGTTGTATTTTCATTTTTGATAAATAATGAGACCGAATAGATCTCATATATTTTATAGTTTAAGCAAACCAAGCACGACGCCACAAACATTGTACCTACCCCAAGGAATAGACACATTTTTTGTTAAAGTGACTCGATTAACTAAACTAAAGAATATACGACATCCATGTGATCTGTGAACTTTGTTATATGTTGGCCGACATGTTCCTCTATCTAATATAAGGATTAGATAGGGTTTATTTTATCTGGGTTCTTATGTTCTATATAGAGACAAGCCCTTATAGTTATTTACATCTTAAGTTACCAAAGTCATTTAAAAAAACTCTTAATAATGACTAGAGGCTGCGAGGTTTAGTGTTCAAGGTTAGGCATAGGAAAATCAAATGGGGGCATATGAAGTAGGAGCAGTTATTTTCAGAGTTCAAAGGAAAGAGGAGCAGGGGAAATCATAGATTTTGAAATAAACCACGATGGCTTCATATACCATCCTAGTATTGGGCTTCAATTTTGAAGATGATATTATTTGATATTTCTTTCTACCATTTTTTTATTTAGATCTTACACCCTTATGATCTTGATCATAGAAATAGCTTAGAAGATGAGAGTATTTATGTTAAAATGAATGATAACCTTAGAGCCTAAAGCTAGTTAGGGCTTAAATTGCACAATATGGTTTACAAATGCCTAAAAATAATGTGAGGATTTACTTCACCATAGGCAGAATACATCGAAGTCTTATGGATTGTTGTTATTAAACTAAGGAAAGCTTTGCTAATGACGATCTCATTTGCTCCCCCGAAGTTGGTCTTCTGTATTTCTCATCATGCTGCCAACAAAGTTAGCTCCAAGCTTCTGGTTGAAGTAACAACTCCAAGTGTAGGGTTTTATGGTTTTGTAGTTTATGCATTAGATTTGTTGTTGTTGTTGTTCAAGTGCTTTGGGAAAAAATTTAAATTATGTTCACCAACTTCAGTTAAAATCTCACGGTTCCATCATCCCGACACCACTATTTTCTTTTGAGTTAACTTTTCTTAAATAACTTATCAAACTCATTCAAACCAAAGAACTCCCATTAGCAGATGTATGTAACCACATTCAATAAATCTCATAAACCCAAAAGGAGTGTATTATATTTGTTCATCATTTTAAAATTGTAGATTTAATTTGAATGTGTGTTTTTATTGTTTTCATTTTTTTGTGCAATTAAAGTATATTTGCATAAGAAGAGTGTCATAAAGTAAATAAAAGAACTGTAATACATAAAATGTAAATGTGTAACTAGGCTTTTGTCGCCGCTGCATGGTTAACATCATAAAACATAATATAATTTACAAGGAATTTAAATAATTATGGAAAAATAAAACAGGAACATTTAATATGAAAAGTAAAAAAAGAAAGTCCTAATAAAACACGAGTAAGTATAAGAAAAACTGTAGTCACATATGAAAAATCGGGACTAGGTGTAAGACATTGGTAAAGGTGGGGGATCAGAGCTGTACTGGGTGCTTCCCAACCTTGAGTAAGGGCTACCAACCCGATAAGCTATGGAGGACAGTCTCTAACCTTGATACAAGTGATTAACCATGGATATTTATAAGTTTTCATTTTTCATTTAATTTTCATGCATGTAGAGTTTACTTTAGTAGGGAAAAGTAATTATGTTGTGAAAAGGATTGTTGTTTGAAATATTTTTGCAAACTAGTATTATCCACATGTTAATTACTCTAATCAAGTTAGGACTACTGCCAACCTAAAAGTATCGGGGGGGCGACAATCTTATCAAGAGTTGGCGAATAATATTGTCGATCCTATGCTCTCCCCTTATTAAAGGTCCTCAATACAGGATGTACTATTCCAAATCACACTTTTTATCCCTTGTTAATCGCCCTAGCCACCTAGACCTTAGACTTACACAAGCTTGACGATCCATATATGGCAAAAGAAATATCCCCATTTACTCACAAGGATTAAAATACCTTAGGGATGACTCAAATCCTTAAGCATTAGGTCATAAATGTTGGATAAGTAGTGTTGGGTGTTTTCATTGATTTAGATGAATTAACATGTCTTAAAGCACAGCTTGGTGGGTCCCTAAAAATCTTAAGTATTATTTTCTTGAATAAAGCATAATATGTTCAGTTGTCCTTCAAAATATCCAAAAGATTTAAAAAGTGTTCAGGGCATAACCCTAAACAACTTTTAAAGTATTCTGAATCATTTCGAGTTCATTTGAACTTATTATATTATTAAATTAATCACCTAAAGTTAAACTAAGATCTAGTGGTGATATTTTAAACTGTACTCAATGAACCTTGGTGATTTAATTATCGCAAGAGCAGGATAATTAAGTATTTATTTGATGTTCGACTTAGGAATTATGTGAGTGGATGTCCTTTAGGAAAACCTGGATTATTAAGGATCTTGTGCTCATGATTAAAACGGGCCTTGTAGTGTTTTAAAAGACTTCATGATTAGTTATGTTTCCTTTTCTAAACCTTGTTAAGTAAATTTAGATCAGCCATATTTAACTACTAAGCCTATAATTTTTTTTAATTGAAAAATTTATAAAAAATTAAAATGTTGAGTTAAATGGATCTAATTCTTATTGAAAGATCATGCTTACCATCTAATCACCAATTACGGGCTTCAAATGATAAATTATCTTCTTCTTAGCTCAATCACACTACCTTGGGATCATCCAATTAGATCAATTCTAAGTCACAATAATTTAGGAAAGCTACCATTTTACCATTGTTGTGGAAAAAATGATGAGTTGGTTTCTACCTCTTAAACCCTTATATTTTAAACATCTGAAAGAGTTCATCATGATCAATATTACCCATTTATCCTTTTACTTAGCCTAAATATTAATTGGAGCTTCAAATTCCATAATTATCATTTTGTTCTTAAGGCTCTCCACTTCATAATTCCTTAAATTAAACTCAAATGAACTAAAAATTTTCTTATTACCCCACTCATGGGTCAATTAAAATATTAGGGGAGAAATCATATTTTTTTTATTTTAATGTAATTTTTAATAATTATTTTAGCTTAAAGATATAGATTTTCAATGTTTATTCATTTAGTTGACCTGAACAAATCCTATTTCCCTAAGAAAATTATTGTAGGTTCAACTAGATCAGAGGACCTCTAAGAACAATTCTCATAATTTTTTGAGTTTAATTTTAATTATTATAATTTTTTGTTGATTTTTGTGATTATTTAAAGAGAAAACATATTTTAATGTTAAAAATTATTTTTAATAATTTTCTTTAGTTCCACTGAGTTAAAAAAAATTAGAGAGAAGTAGTTTACATTTTTGTGATTTTTATTTTATTTATTGTAATTATTTTAGTGCAAACTTAAGAAAAATACATTTTAGGTATTTAAAATTACATAATTATATTAAGAAAATGGAAAAAAATATTTTATCTGGTTCCAAGTGACCAGGGAACAATTTTTGACATTTTAGTGCATTTTTTGTATTTTTGTGATTTTTAATTATTTTTTATTTTTTTAAATTAAAAAATAGCCCAAAATGGTCTTTTTATTTTAATACCAATTTTATATTTTCTGGGTTCCCCTGGTCACAAGAAACACTCCAAACTAATTTTTGTAATTTTTTGAACTTCATTTAATCTTTATAAATATTTTAGTGCAAAATTCCTATTTACTTGAAAAATACAGCTTGGTATCAAAAAAATTTTTATGACTTTTAAATTTTTATAGGGACCTTAGAATGTTATTATCTTCAATGTGGATCATTTTGGTGATTTATTGAAATATTTGGTATTTTCTTCATTTTTTTAGAAATCTTTATTGACTTAAAATAAGAAATTATATTTTGGACTCTTTAAATATGCACTTTATTTTTCCTAGGATCCTCTGACCACAGTGAACCTACCAAATCAAACTTTGTATTTTTTCTAATTTATATTTTAATTTTCATGTTTTATTTTATTAAAATAAATGTACCTAACATATAAAATTAGGGCATTTAAGATTTGAGGTGTTCTCTGGCTCTAGAAAAATATGAGAACACTTCTAATCACTTAAAGAACAAGCCCACTAAGTTTAATGTTATGGTGACTCATATCTATTTATATAAAATTAAAACAAGTTTTGGGTTGGTCTTTAATTAATTAAAAATAAAATACAAAACAAAAAATTTTAATTTTTTTATAATAATATTCTCCTCTGTTCACTCAGCACAAGGGTATTTTTTTTTATGAATTTTCTACACCAACTTATGTGTTTTTAAAGTTTTTGAAATTAATTAAATAAAAAATGCACTAATTTTTCTGCTTATCCACACAACACCTACTCATCCTCGGACCTGTCAAATGCACGTGTGTCACTACGCTATCGAATGCTACCTTCTGAGTTAGCCGTCACATGTCTCACCATTATTGCTTCATCTCCTCATCTTACTCCTCTGTTGTCTGATCGATACACGCTCTAATGGACAACATCCGTTCATTGTCCCCAAATGATCTCACTCGAGGACCACTCATTTTCTAAACATAAGATCTCACTCAATTCTCAACCAAATCACGTGGGAATTGTTCGTATAGCGTCTAGGTGAGACAAATAAATCCATGATGTTAAAAGCATAGGAAATATACATTCTCTTTACAATTGATGAAATCAAGCATGAATTTAGGGATTTTGGTCTATACCTTCGTCCAAGAGGTGTAGCCTCGATTGAATTTTATCTTGAGCTTTGCCTTGAGTCCACGAACATTTTCGAAGTGTTGCTTTGAGCTGAAATTACGTCCAAGTATGATTTCGACAAAATGGTAATTCAGGTTTGGTCTAGGAGTGGGTTAGACTGCATGTGAGAGAGGGGTTTCAGTTGAGGAAGTGTTTTTAAGCTTTGGTGATGCTTAAGAGCATCTTAATTGAATTTTTTTTGTTTGGATCTAAGGCCAAAAATGCTTGGGGAATTCGGCAACCTCTGTAGCCATGACCAAAGTGGAGGCCATTGGCTGTCATTGGCTGGTCTTGATAAGATTAGGTGGAGGGCTGAGCGGAATAGTGGTCAATTGTGGCCTGCTGCAAAGGATGGGTCAAATTTTGATTTTAGGTCATGGGGTTCAATTCGATGCAATTTTAGGGTGAGGTCAATTTGGGGCAATTTATTTGGACTTGGACTTAGGGTTTGGAATTCGATGCAATTTGGTTTTGCATTTAATTTCAATTGGGTTTAAACATGATGAATTTTGATGTGGATTTGAAATTTGGGAAGTTTGGAATGGATTTGATAGGAATTGGGGATGATTTGGGGATTTTAGGACTTTAGGGGAAATTTGGGAGTTTTGGTCAAATTGGAGGTAGAAAGCCAAAGTTGGGTGCTTTGGTGGAATTGAATCTCATTGGGTATGTTGGTCATGAAATTCCTTTTTTGGTGACATGGACCCATAAGAAAGCCCATTTTAGATCGTTCATAAGTTGGTCCTAGCCACCCTTAGCCAATGGCTAAGGGCTTGGCGACCACTAACATGGGTTTCCAAAAGAATGGAGAAAGGGGTTAAACATGATTGACTTTAGGGTTTTCTTAGGATTGTGTGTGGGTTTAAATGGACTCAAGTGTGTGTGTGTGTGTGTGGAGTTATGACTATATGGTGCTGTGGATATTAAAGATCTAAAAATTAAAAGAATAATTAAAGTAAACATACATAGATTGAAACCTTACATATGTAGAAACAAGCCTTTATATGAAGAAGTCCCGATGTTTGGTTAACTAGAGTAAAAAATTGGATACGTCAGGTTGACGACATTAAACAAAGTGCTTCGTTGGAGGCAACCCATGGTTATCTTTGTGGATTAGTTTTTGTTGATATATGGAACATTTGATGTAGTAATAAGACCTACAAGTTGTAAAAAGGCACAAAACACTAATTTAATCATAAAAAAGAGATTGAGATGAGAAAATTGTATGCAAGGTGAAATGGTGTTTATTTGGGCACTGGCGCCTAGGTGTTGAATCCTGGAGCTTAAGCCCCAGTTTGCAGTAAGCTTAGCGTCATGGTGCTAGAATCTATCTCCTAAGCGTCATAGTTCAGAAAGCATGGGTAAACCACCCCTTGATAGCTTAAACCAACTTCTTTTCTTTAAAACCACTGTAAACTTGCTAAAGGGCCTGACACTTCATATTCTACGAGTGAGAGAGCATATTTGGAGAAGGAATTGAGTGCTAAGTTCATTTTTTATACCAATGGAGAGCAAGGGCACTGATGGGGCTGATGGAAGGAAATTTATGCACAAGGACGCCCAAACATACTTCAACGGGTTCCTTGTGGTTAGCCTTGAAGGAATTATAGAGAAAAGTAAGAAGGTTCAAGAGAAGATTGAAAATTTTCATACCAAGTTCTACAATTTATCTGATTAATTTGAACATTTGCACTGGCAGATGAAACTTCAATTCGATCATTTTGAATGTTTACAGAAGGCGCATGTGCGGATATATCAGAAGAACAACTGGATTGGAGAAAAGGCTTTTCATGAGTTTCCTCGCTGTCTATTTTATCATTTTTTCATGCATCAAACTCCAATGAATTAGAGGGTAGAGGAAAATAGTGTTCATAATTATTAGTAGTAGAATGTTTGTGTGGAAAAGAATAATGTTTACGTGTGTTTGATTATTGTGCCGATCCTTATTTATAGGTGTCTTTAGTTTGACATATTAGGTATCTAGGTTTGTATTTGATTTATTGTGTTGGCTTGTTGTTATGTCATTTGTATTGAACCTATGAATTTGTTTGTGAATTTGTATTAAGTTTCTGAAGTTAATATATGATGTTAGTGTGCTTGGATCAATTGAATTGATTGAACCTAAGAGTTTAATCCCTGTGTAAATGGAAGTTCAGAGATGTTTGGAAGATAATTAATTATTAAAATGATGTTAATTTGATGTAATTAAGGTTCAGAGGCCTTAGGTTTGTTGTGCTTAGACCTAAAAAAATCAAAATTTGCAAAAAATTGGACCATGAAACAGGGCGACTAAGTGCCAATGCTAGAGCCAAAGTGCCGAATGGGCTGAACCATAGGTTCAAATAAATCACGATTTGGATCAGTTTGACGAAAATTTTATGCCCTAGCTTCATCTTCTTCCTCCATTTGCTTGGTTGGATCTCCCTAGAGTTTCTCCTTGCTTACAAAACTTGGTAATTTGGAGCCTAAAAAATTTTGGATTTCTTCTTCTCTAGGTAAGATCTGCACTTTGCCTAAGAAATTTTATTATTTCACCATGAATTTATTTTACATTATATAAGTACCAAAGATTTTATAAAATATAGAGTAAATAACGAAAATCCATGGTAGAAGAATTTATTTGCTTGGAAGTTGCTTGTAGGAGTTTTTAGAAATTATATTTATAAATGTTTTGTATTTTTACTAGATTTTGTGATGGTTGCGAAAACAAAGAGAGGAAATGGGAAAGAAGTCTTCAATAATAAGAAATTCATCAATATTAAAGCATAATATCGGTACAATGAGTTTTTATTATCGAGGAATTTTTTAGTGGAATGAAGTTTATCTAGTCCTGGTGGTGCTATGGAGAATATGATTATTGCGTGTCAATAGAAAGTCTTTGCTACTTCACTCCTGTAGCTGCTATTTCTGTGGTGTGAGAAATTTATGCTAATCTACTTGAACCACTGGAAGAGGAAGTGTTTTTTTAAAGAAAGGGGAGTTGAGTTCACCCCTGAATGGATTAATGCCTTATATCAATTACCTCATGTTCTGGATTGCTACTATTCTGAATTTGAGCCCACTGAATTGAAGCTCGAAGAGATCATTGCATTCCTAACTGATGGGCGTGGAGAACGGAATGTTAAGAATGAGAATAAGGTAATTTTTCTTCTTCTATGCTTAATGCCCCATCTAAAACCTGACATTATTTTATTTCAACTCGGTTGCTTTATACAAATCAGTAAGCGAAGTGACTAGAGAGAGAGAGAGCTTATAAACTATTGCTTTCAAGAGATGAAACATATCGAAGTTGGCTCTCTCATTTACAAAGCTATTTTATTGTCCGCTAGAGCTAGTACTTCTGTAGATGTGGATTACCCTTTCCTTCTCTTTACTTTTTGCAAACATTTTGGGTTTTATTATGAGATTTAGGATGAGCTACTACAATGATTAAAGCCTATTGGCAAGTCTAATGTGGATTTATATTGAAGATATTTGGCAGATCTTCTGAAATTCCATCTACTTCAGATTTGAGACCTTCCACCTCTAGTACTTTGACACATCCACCTTTCAATGTAAACACTCTAATGAGCAGTTCTAGAAACAACATGGTGATATACTTTTTGTATAGTGTCAGTTTCAAGAGAATGAAGAATATTGAGAGCATTAAGAGCAATATTTAAAGTGCAAAGCGTGTTTCAATACTTCTCTTGTGAGCTTTTTGAGAGGAAACCAGAGTGTAGAGTTCCCTGCTTATCCTCTTATCAAATGTTTGAGCAGCGCAAGGCCATGGGTCAAGCTGATGATGATGAGGAGGAGGAGTGGTGGTTCTGATGTCTATATTACTTTCTCTAAGTATTGATGATTTTTAGTTTTCTTGATTGTAATGGACATTGAGATTTTATGTGTACTGCTAATGTGGATTTTGGACATTTTAGTTTTCATTGCACTATTGTTTTTCTTTTTCTCCACTTCAAATATATATACTGCTTGTGTGTAATAGTAGTTCTTTACTTTTTAACTTTTCATGCTAAAAATATTTATTGAGATTTACTTACTGCTACACACACTTGTTTTTACTACTTCTACTTGGATTATTTTCATGTTTAGAACCCTGTGATTGATAATTAATCTGTAAAATTTTCTCTCTTCATACTTGTTTTGAAGTATAATGTTTAAACTATTTCAAAATTTAAGATTGGGGGAGGTAGTAGTACTTTTAAAAACTAAATTTTATTTGTTCTCAAATAAACTATATTTAAAAATTATTTTAACATAGCATGTGGTAGGTGGTGTTACTTTTAAAAAACTATATGTTTTATTCTATAAAATGTTATAGTAAACTTTAGTAAAAATCCTCAGTGATTAAGGGTAGTTCTAGAGTTATGAAATTTAGTATAAATGTTTAGGGAATAATTTCAATATTCAGAGTAGGAAAAATTATATTTTTAAAACACTAAGGATCTTAGATTTACACTCTAAAAAAATTTGAGACTCTATGAAAAATAATTTTTATACTAATACACAATATCAAATAAAGAAACGTGAGAAGTTTTTAACCTCACAAAAAGGATAGTGAAGTTCAAAATTATTAAAGGCTATCTATATATAATAATCTTGACATGAAAAAGAAAAGAAAAAAAGGATTGAAAATGATCCTAAAAGAACAAGAAAAAGAAAAATAAAAAGAAAAGTGAAGTAAAAAAGAAAAATATTTGAGGAGAAGCTTGTAGAGATGCCTAATTATAAATTGGTTTCACTTGAGTTATCTTAAGGAAAGAAACTTACTTACACTTCTCAGCTTATCTTCAATTTTAAATGTATTGGTCAAGACTTTACTAGTACAGCTCTCATATAATTTTATCTTTTAATTCTTCTAAGATTCTTAAGTTTGAAAAATTGCAATTATTACTGAGATGAATAGAAAATCCAAATTCATAATTTAAGTAATATTCTATCCGAAGTCATTGAAAATTTTTCTAAAAGTTTCACTATCACATTTAAGGGAAAAAAGTATATTAATCTTTAATGAAACCCAAACCATAATTTAAAATATTTATTTTACAAAATAGATGAGTTATTTGAGGACAAGTAACGTTTAAGTTTGGGGGAATTGACAAGCCTTAAAATGTGTTATTTTTATATTTACATTTTATGTTCATTTTTAAGGATATTGCATTTTAATGAAAGGTATTTTGTGTGTTTTTGATTTTAGGTACATGAAATGGTGTTTAAGAGCAAAATAAGTAAAAATGGAGCAACATAAAGTCAATTGGGGTAAAGTAGCAAAAAGTGACCTGGCGTATAGGCAGCAGGTAGTTAAAATAGACTTCTAGAAAGCTGACGCTTAAGCACCATAGTTGGGTGCTTAGGCTCCATAAAATGGTTTGAAATTTTGTGTGATGAATTTGGAAAAAATTTAAAGAGTTTCTTGAAGTGGTTCTTGGTGATTTTAAGAGATTTAATTAAAGAAACAGTTGATTGGTTAATGAAAGGCTTTATAATGGGGGTTGTTGAAGAGGGCTTTGGCATGAGGCTCTCTTCTATGTGTGTGTGTGTGGCGTTAGAGTGAGATTGTGTTAGAGTCTTTATAGTGTTGTGTTTTGGTGTGTCTACTGAAATAAGAAGTCAAAGGAGCTTTAAAGGATTCTCTTAGGGAGAAGTCTAAGACAAATACTTGTATTTGTGTTTAAGTTTTGTTTTATTGTGAAGTCTTATTTTGTAATATAAATCATGTTTTATTTTGTTATCCTCATGAATTTTGTGTAGATTATTTTATTTTTCATCTTACAATAAAAAGTAATCATGTCTTCACATTTCATTTAGATCTTCAATGTGGCCAATTGGAATGTTAAAACCAGTTGTGAATTCATTATGAGCTGGGAGGGCTATGTGTTCCTCAACTAGTAAGAATCACATTAATCTTATGGGTGAGAAGTAATCCATGGGTTAGTGCAAATAGATAGGGAGAAAAGTTTTAGTGGATGTAAATTTGTGATTCTAAGGTGACAGCCTAGAACTCTTATCAATTTAATCTAGAGTTGGAACCTAAGGACCAGCTAGTCCTATAGAGAGGGCACAGTGGGTAATCGAGAGGTGCAAGGCTAGAATCTATCCATCATAACTTGCGATTTAGAAACTTACTTTAGGTTAACCAACATTCTTTATGAACTCAGGAGAGGGTAAAGAATATGTATGCTTTTATTTGACACAAAACTACATATTAGTCTTTAAAAATTTGATGCCTACACTGATTACGATCTCTTTGCAAGGGGAAAGAACTTTTTAATAATTTGAACCCTTCTTCAGAAAACTAGTTTATAATCTCTATTTTTTCTTTTAGCTTTGAAATAGAATATAGTAGCTTTGTTTTACACCTAAACTTGCTACCATATTTCCTAGATTATTGTTTGGAGTTCAAGTTAAGTTTTACTAAGTTTATAAAATAATTTTTGGTATAAAAAGAGTTTCACCTTCTCTGTGGAATCTATATTGGGGTTTTAAAAGAGAATCCTATATTATTTGATATATATACTTGCATAGTACCCATAGTGTGTAAATTATTTATCAAACTCTAAGTTTTATAACATATATATTGTACAGATAAAAATATATTGGGTCAAGTTTTTGGTCATCTTTTGGAAAATAAATAACTGTGTAATTGCGGGTCAGGTAAGACTACCAGAGAGCTAGGATAGAGCACCACTTCACTTTTTTAGAGATGCCTCAACAAAATGAGGTGGAAAAGAGAATGAACTAGACTTTGGTGAAGCAAGCATGTTATATTCTTTCTAATAATGGGTTAAATTAAGTCTAGTAGACAGAGGCCATAGACTTTGCTTACCATTTGGTCAACCATCTACCTTCTACAACTATTTGGAAGAAGAACCAAATGAGATACTTTTAGGGTATTTTATTAGAGATTATGAGCACAACAATATGTATGGGTGTCTAGCTCACTGCACCATGAAGTAGGATAAACTACAGTCACAAGTAAAGAAGGTGATATTCATTAGCTTCAAGCATGAAGTCAAGGGCATCATGTTGTATGATTGGTTGGAAATGAAGATTTTCATTAGCATGAATGTTATATCTGACAAGGAAAGCTTATAAAATATCAGAACTCGAAGCATATGGAGTGTTCTACTTGGACCAGGGATATGTTGCATAAGGCTGAGTTTGATTCTACTATATTTGTTCCACATAGATCATCCACTTCCACTCGAATGCCTATTTTAGTTGTAGCTCAGAGGTATTTGTTTGTAGTTTTCAAATGGAGGTAGAAGAAGTAGCTGAGGATGAGACTCCTACTCATGAATCTAGTGCTTTGAGGAGAACCAGGTGACATAATAATCTAAAACCAGCTTGGTTGAGGAATCACATTACACTTGCACTTTTAACCATGGAGAAAAAAGTTCCTTGACACTGCAAAGAAACAATGAAGAGCTCAGACTATGACCTTTAGTGAGCAAAAATGGGTGAATGCATGGAGTATATTTGAAAGGATGGTACTTGGAGTTTGGTGAGGCTTCCTTTAAAAAGGAAAGTCGTCGAGTTAAAATGGGTATGTGTAAGGAATGAAGGATCTTATGGAGCAAATGTGTGGTACAAGAAAAGATAAGTGGCTAAAGGCTTTGCGTAATAGGAAGAGATTGATTATAATGAGGTGTTATTCCCAATGTTCAAGCAACCTTTAATTTTTGTTTTCTTAGCACTTATAGCATAGTATGTTTTGATCTTGGAACAGCTTGATGAGAAGATTATTCTCCTACATGAAGAGTTGCAGGAAATAGATCTAAATGTTGAAGCTTTCTGGATATGGAGCAACAAAGGACATGGTTTGCAAACTGGATAAGTCTTTATATGGGTTGAAGTAGTCACCACAAAAGTGACATAAACATTTTGATCATTTCAAGAGGGGACATGAGTACACAAAGAGCTAGTATGATAATTGTGCATATTTCAAAAATTTGGCCACTGAAAAGTTCATTTATGTTTTTCTATATGTTGATGATATGTTTATTGCATCTGCTAGTTATAATGAGGTTGATAGGATAAGAAATCAACTATAAATAAATTTTAGAATGAAGAAGTTGGGTGAAGGTCACAAAATTCTTGGCATGGAGATTCTCAAGAACTAAGCAACTATAAAGGTTTTGCTTTTGTAAAGAGCTTATATTTGGTAGATGTTGAAAAAGGTGTTGATTCTATGCATAGCATCTCACTTTCAGTTCAGTTCAAAGAAATGTCCTAAATATTATTCAGAAAGGAGTGGTATCTGATCAATTCTTTATGCTAGTGAAGTGGGTAGTCTAATATATGTCACGATGTGTACTAGACTAGGCATTACACAAGTAGTTGGTGTTGTGAGCAGGTTTATTTATGATACAAGAAGGAAACACTGACAGACTGTGAAGAGAATTTTGAGGTATCTAAAGGAATAATTGATGTTGGCATGCTTTTTGAGAGATAGTCATCTATTATATATTTGTGATCAGACTATACAGACTAAGATTATGGAGGTGATATGGATATGTGAAGATATATGATTGACTGCTTATTCACATTTGTGGGAGGTCAACTTGGTTTGAAGTTATTTTTTAGCCTATTTTAACTTTGTATACTATGGATACTGAGCACATGATAGTTGCAGGTGTGATGAAGGAGGCGATATGAATGTAGAGCCAATTAGATGACTTCAGAGTTGATCAGATGTCTTTGATGGTACCTGTGACGACCAGAGAGCAATCTTATTGACCACAAGTCCACTTTATCATGCTCATACCAAGTAAATTGTTGTGATGTACCATGTTGTTCGGGACTTGATTGATGATGGAAAAGGTTATGTTAAAGAAGATATATTCGAAGGAGAATCCAACAGACATGCTCACAAAGTACTACCAGTCAAAAAATTCACCAACTACTGGAGTTTGGTTAATAACTGAGCTCAATATTGATTTCCTATTTGGACATTTTAAAGAACTAAATAATGCTTGATCCCTTCAGAAGGTGGGTACATAGGCACCCACCTTGATGCAACTGAGTTAAATTTTGGAGCTCATTTGGTCATCTCTCACTATTTAGAAAAAAGAGATGATGTGGATATTGTTGTATTTAAGATTTTTTTTTAATTAAGAGTAAATTAGCCTTTTGTTTTTATTTACATTATGCCTTATTCATTCTCTATAAATGAGATTTGGGGTTCATCATAGAGTTATAATGGGAAGTGCAAAATATCTAACTCCAAATTGTTTTTTCTTTCTCAGCATTCGATACTAATGGAATATATGTACTAGACTATATGTGTATTTCTTGCTGCTATTAATATATGTACTGTACTAGACATTCGATACTTTCTCAAGATTTGATATGTTTTGAAAGTATTTTGAGGTATGTAATGTCAATTTGAAATTACTAAAATTTTAAATAAAGAAAAATATAATGTCTTTTATACTAAATTCTATGTAAATGAGACTAAACTAGTGTGAAGTTATCTTGTAGTTCAATAGGTTGAAAAAGATTGATTTTACTTCTTATTTTTTAAAAGAGTCATTTATTTGTTAAATTTGATACACTTAGATATATACTTAATAATAATTGAGCCTTTAAGAAACCATATTTTAAACAAATACTTCTTAAATTTTGAAAGATTTAGAAAATGAAGAAGAGTGATGAGTTTTACTTTAGAGAGATGATAGTGGAACTCAAAACAATTAAAAGACCTATCCTCATATAGTAATCCTCATAAATATGCTAAGGATTGAAAGCTACATCCTAAAGCAATAAAAGATACTAAAAAGAAATCATAAAGTGAGGAGAAGCTTAAGGAGAAAACTTATAAAAATTGGTTCCACTAAATTATTTTTAAATATAAAAGCTTCATTACACTTCTAAGCTTCTTAATATTTGAGAAGTAATAATAAAAATTTTTAAAATAAGTGCTTCAATTCTATTTCTCCACCATCTAATATATCATATTTATCAAATTATCATTTGTTTTTGAATTAAATAGAGAATCAGGTTTTCTTAGATGAATGCAAGATTTCATACACCCTAGGTCTAGAATTTTTTACTAGAGCTCTCTTAATCCTACTCTATGAAATTCCTAAATTAAAATTTTTGCTAATTTTTTGGAACCCACTCCCTCAAATAAAAAAAAAATGGATTTAATATTCTCCCGTTACTTTAGGACAAGTACGCTTTTATGTTTGGGGGATTTTGATGTGTAGAAAAGAGTGCACAATTTTCTATAAATTTTGTATATGCTTATGGATGAAATTACACCTTATAGAAAGGTTTTTATAGTTTCCTTGCAAGTACAACATGTATAATAAGTGGAACAAAGTGGAGAAGAAATATATCAAATTGGAGATCACATGGAGTTATGGCGGACACAGGAGACCAACGTCATAGTGCCAAATTTTTTGGGTGTCTAAGCGTCAGTCCCAAGCTGGAAACTTGAGCTACTAGCTCTTCCTTCCTAGAGGCCAGTCCCAAGTTGGGAAGCCGAGAGGATGGTGTCTAAGTGCCAGCCAGCGGGCACTAGGGTGTCACTACCCCAGGGCTTTGGTGCCAAATTTTTGAGCGCCTAGGCGCCGAAATGAAAATATACAGACAGAGAGTGTAGTGCTTAGAAAATGTGTGGGTAGTTTTTAGTAGTTGTTCCACAACATGTTTGGGGTTATTCGACTAGCTAAAAGAGGCTTTTAGTGAAGGAGAAGGAGCTTTTTTCCATTTTTTGGTCTATCTTTTGTTGAAGGAGAAGTAGAGTTTGTTGTATGAGAATATATGATAAGATTTATTGAGTGATTAGTGAGGAATTTGAGTTGAATTGCAAGGAGAGTATCAAATTAACAATTAGGGAGAAGGAAATCTTTGAAGGAGCATTCTCAAGGCTTAAGGAGTGGAAAAGCTAAGAATTTTATACTCTTGTATTTGTATTTCTGTGAACACAAATGTAAATTTGATTTACTTCTTCTTAAAGATGCTTTATGGTATTTTCTCAATGCTGTATAAGTAAAATGTTTACCTTTCCCTTGTGGTGATTAAGAATGTAGTGTAGGATTGAAGGAATGCACTAATAATTTTTTTTAAATCTTTAATGTGATGAATAACCTTCAAGTCTTCATTTTATTTTCATTATGACCAAGTGATTAGTTAAAATTTATTGTGATCCATAATGACTCGGGGGAGCTATGGTAGAACAACAAGGTTATAAATGTTGATCTATAGGGTAAGTGTAAGAAAGCTAAAGGGAGATGCAAATGTTTGGGAAATAATCTTTTTTGAGTTCAAATTGGGGTTTAAGGAATTAAAACCAGTTTAACCTAACTTCTCTATGCACTCGGGAGAGGGTAAAAAATAGAGGTTCACTTATTTTTCACTTACCTCATTTATAATTTATAATTTTTAAATTCATTCACTCCACTTAAATAATTACAAGGGATAGTAACTTTATGACTTGATTTTCACCAATCAAAATAAATTAAGTAGAATTTCAGTAGGAGTAAACCATTAAGAGAAGTTTGTAATTCAGTAGGACTAGTTAGCACAACTTCAAATTAATCAAGTTCCAAGACAAGAACAAATTTAGTAGGATAGAACTTTTCTTAACTTAAACACTTCGATCTCTGTGGGTTAAAAAACTTGGACTCAAAATACCTATATTACAAAAGTGATACGTACACTTGCGTAAGGCCCCAGAGTGCAAGTGCACCTGGAATTAAGTTAAGGCCTCATCAAACTTCTTTAAGTAAAGCAGTGAGAATTAATAGAATCAGTATATCAAGACTCTTTGGTAACATTTAAGAAACCGCTATGGGATAACCATATATGTAGGAATCTTAAATTTTTAAAACTAGAATTAAAAATATACTCAACTTTAAAAAAAGTGTTGTATGATCAGGCCTAGACATAAGAAAATGTGTAACATCCAAAAATTGGAATGTATCAAGACACTTCTTTTCATTGAGAATCTTATCGAATCTCTCAAATATCATACCCCTACTTCAAATAAAATGATTACTTGTAAAACTAGCCTCAATTAATTCTGTTGTATTAAAATTATCTTTAAACATTTCCATAACCTTGTAACATGGTGCTTTATGTCCCTTTTTTTCAAAGAAGAGGAAATTACACTAATATTGCCCGTCATCTTCTAAGGAATCGATTCATTTACTCTGGCCACCAAAAGGACAAGCTAAATTTTAGCTATATCCCCATTAGTGCAACTAGCATATATAATAGTAACATGAATAGTAGTATGAAGTAACATATTTCCAAATACAAAAATTGTGGATTGTAAAAAAAAACTATACTTTAACCTCCATTTTTTATAAGAACCAAATCTTCAAATTATTGTTGACAAAGTAACTATATTAACCCAATTTACTGGCCACTTTAGGAATATTCTTTTGTCGTAATTAAAGGTTGTAACAAAGAAAAACTCTTCAACCTATGATTCATGCAAGGACTAAACAATCTATGAGAGGCATCCGAATTTTCAATGACTCTAACATTTCAAATAAAAAAAAAATTAACCATTGTTAAATGATGTACTTCCACTAGTATGCCTAGAGGAAGCCCCATCAACAATAACCACAAGAATCCCAACCAAGGATGTCCCATCATAATTAATTACAACATTCTGATCAATATTATTCATTTCTCTATGATTCTTCCCATTCATTCTTTTAATTATTTGTATTTTTTATTCTTACAGCATGACATCCCTTGTAGCCCCTTGCCTCTAATAAAAAATTCTCCACAAACCATTTATTAAATTATGTACCTTATCCGTCTAACGGCGTACTTATTTTTGCATTACTTCAGTATCATTTCCTATCCCAGTTGAATCAACAAATTTTTATTGTAGCATATTAACCCCTTCTTCCTAATCAAAACTTCCCTCTCCACCTTATTCTACAATAATGATGTTTTGGCTTGGGCTTTCAAGAGCATTGCTTCTGTGATCAAAAACCTCCTCCCCCTTCCTTTCCTATAATATTCCTTCCATGTACTTTACCTCAACATTAGCATTTGTATTCTTATTATTCACCCATTCATTTTTCCTCCTAGGAATATCCTTTAGAATCCTTAGTTTGGGATGTACAACAAAACATGAAGCGACATAATGCCTAAAAATCCTACACTTGTTACATTTTTTGGGTTTCTATCCCACCTCCACTTTCTATTAATTCCTATTATTCTGTGTATTAATCCAAACTTCTTCTGCCAAATGTTTAGTATATCACTTTACACCATCACTTGAGTTGTCATAGGTCTACTAAAAGTGTAAGTAGCCATATCCACTTTCATTGGTGTAAAAAAAATTGTTCCCAGATAAAAGAAAGTCTGATAATTAAAATAATGTAATCTCACCCTAAGGAATGTAATTCGAGTTGGAGTTATTGAAGGTTTAGTAGATGGATCAAAATTTGGAGTCCACTTTAGAATCTTCATTAAATCATTCTCTACATGCCACGACTTGCTACGAAACAATCTAGCATAATCCACTTTTTCTTAAAGTTTAATATTAAATTTTCACCAAACAAGAGCTCTTACTTTTCAATTCCCCGCAAGATTTAGGTTTTTAAGAAATTTTGTGATAGCATCCATATTAGGATGCCCATATATAAATATATAACCACCAAAGCAAAACGTAAATTTTCAATAAGTTTTAAATTCTAAGCATCAGAAAAAACAATCGCAGGTTCGCCACTTTTCCTCCCAACCATAATTTTCAAACTCTTCTCCTTACTGATTCCCCAATATTCATGAAACTGATGAGGGAAAGATAACACCCTAGCTTCTACATTAAAACCATTTAAAACATAAACGAAAGAAGACAAACTATATTGAAGATGATACCCATAACACAAAACAGCAACTTTTTACTTTTCCATAAAATTGATACCAAAATGAAAAACAAAAGCTAGAAAACCAAACTCAAAATGATTGCATGACTACATGTAATCCAAAGGAAAGAATCGCAAACACAAATCCTCTCAAGAAACTGACCAAAATTGTTGATTTTTTTTTCTTTTCTTTTTTTTTTCTTTTAACCATATGGAATCAGCCTAGCTCGTGCTGCACCCCNCTTGGTTTTCATTAAGAATTATGAAGAATTTGATATAATTCGTGGGCTTCTTAGCTTCTTCATAATATTACCATAAAAACTAATATTTCATTGTGATTTTTGAAAATAAAATCATTAATTTTTTATGCATTATGTATCCTGTTGGAAAATAAAATGAGCGCCTTTTCCAGGAATAATGATGAATGAAAGGATGTTTCTTGTATGGGAGATGGGCCTTGAGTTTATAGTGTTTTGTAAAGACTTATCCACTTTAAGGAGTAATGGATTTTATTTGTGACAATTATACACGAATCGTAGGTATAGTGAACAACTAAGCATGAATGTTGGCTTTATGCAGAATCACAAAAAAATTTATTGTGTTGGTATGCTTTTGGTATTCAATTATATGCTTTATGTGGTGAAATTATTTCATGTCATTATATTTATGCAAGCTTAAAGAATGTCATTTTATCTAATCATTTGAGTAAAATTTTATAATCATTGGCTTATAACCAAATAAGTTTTCAAGGAAAGATGCAAAAAAAAACAAAGGCAAAAGTTTTTTTAAATGTTGAATTATGTTTTTACCTAACTCACCTATTCTCTTATGGTTGTTTGTAAACCAACAAAAAAAGAAAAAAATATCAAAGAGAAAGTTCAATGATTTTATGTTGATATTCTAGTTAAACTCAATCTAAATACTATTGATCATATACATATATATCCTTTAAGTGTCTAAAAAGAGAATGTTTATTATAATATATTTTATAAACTCTTACACTTGTTTCTCTCCCCTACAACCACCAAGAGCTCTCTGAGTGAAAAAATCTTCTTTTTAAGATTAAGAAATATTGGGACAAAATAGCGTACTTGTGCTTGAAGATCGTGTTAACGCCATGTTTACTCACACTCATTTACAAACACTTGTAAGAACCCATTTTTCATGATTTTAGTTTTTTTTTAATATTAGTTGGTTATATTTGGTGTTACGGTAGAGAAATGCAATCAGATTTCAATTATCATGAAAAAGGAATATCATAAGTCCTTTTGATGTACGACAGGTGTCCCTGAGTAAATGTATTCGTATAAAGGGTTCTAAACCTATGAATAAACAGAAAATTATTTTAGTGCAAATTTAGAAGTAAGTTCAAGGGTGGTGATTGTCTAAGCATGGATGGAAGCTCTAAGCAAAGCACACACAAAATTGTGTAGATTCTAAAGATTTTTGCTCTTTAATATTTTAGTCTTGTGGTTGGTGTGAAATTTATGTTTCAAGTACTTCTGAGATGGCTTTTTAAACTAAATTTTGGTAAATCAAATTGTGTTCGCTATGCGTATCGTAATTGATCAATTATGTATTATCTAATAGAAAAAAAATAATTAAATCAATACAATCAAATTATTCGAGCCAAATTTAATTATATCTTCCTCTCTGGTTTTGAAAGCCATCAAATAAATCTAAAGAAATCTAAATTATTAAGTTATGTATTGTAAGTCATAACTAAAAAAATAATTAACAAAATATAAAGAAGTGAAAAATCAAATATATGGCAGAAAATAAGGAATTGGAGAAGTAAAACTTCAATTCCCCTCTATGAAAGTCTACTAACATAGAGTGCACATCCCTATTACATCTAAATCAAGTCAAATCCTATATATAACAAAAAAAATAAGTTCAAATGAAAGTAAAATAAAATAAAAACAAAATTCAAATTTTGCGTACTAAAATCATTAAAATTTATTATAATTTTTTTAATGTTCTATATCAGGTACTTTATTGATGTTTCCCAGTTATACAATATAAGCCCCTATTTAAATGTTATATATATGATTTTGGAGAAATTATTGCATACGGACACCGTATGCATCTCTGCATGCAGTGTCCGATCCTGATCGTAGATCACGGTGATTTACAGTCAGGATATATTTAAGTTTTTTTTAAAAAAAAATTTTAGGTGAGACCCACCGAAATACATCCTGACTGTAGATCACCTGATTTACGGTCAGTATCGGACACCGCACCGTCTGTATGAAAAATTTTTTCCTGATTTTGATCATGTAGTGAGGCCTTTAATGGCGCTTTAGTACATCACGAAGCAAAAAAAAAAATAGATCCAAAATTTACGATTTTCTAACGAAAATGTGGGCTTGAAAAATTAGGCAGTGCCTAGCATGCATGGCTTCATGGTGAAACATTTTGATTTAGCAATAGAAGTAAAAGTTGATTTGTGATGAATGTTCATTCAAAACAAATCTTCATCGTTGAAATCTTCTTGGCTTAGTTAGAGAAATGTAATGATTTTTGGACAGATATACAGTAAAAGCTGATATTATGGCCCTTTTTCCCGACGATTGAAACCTGGCAACCCATTATTGAAAGGCATGCCTAATAGCATCCATGCAACTTTTGGCTCGATTTGCGTCACAAACTAGGTTGGTCCATTCCCACTAAATTCAGTGAGAACAGGCGCCCCACTTGAGAGCCTTTGCATGCGCCAGTGCCTCAAAATGACAAATTATTTTTTGAGCTCCCATTCTTGACAAAGCTACTCATCATCACTAGGTTGGCCACTATGTACGATCGTTATAATAACATCAATAATCATTATTATAATAATAATAGTAATAATGATAATAATATTTATTATATAAAATGGCATTTTATGTGGTTTGATAATGTAATATAAGCCTAATTTGACAAGTGAAAAAATGTATTAAAATTTTCTTTTTTTAATAGAATGGCAGCCTAGGAAAAGTCAATCGAAATACATAAAGATGAGAGAGAGAGAGAGAGAGAGAGAGAGAGAGATTGAGAGAGAGAGAGAGAGAGAGGTATCCACAACAAATCTTAGTAGATAGCCTTTTGGAGAAAACCAACAACTCCGTAATATTCATGAAAGGAACAGATCCTCCACAGGGAAGAGTGGCTGCAAAGTGAGCCAACCATTGCCACTGTCAGCAAATTGGCTCTGCAAAAGTTCTTATTTTTTTAAAATTTATATATATGTAACTGCTTCATATGACTCAATAATTGCAAAAATAAGAAATAATCATGGTGAAATGCTTTTTATGACAAAGTTGTGATTTTGGCAAACAATATAAATAATAATTATGTTAAATTTAATATACTGTAAGTTTCTGTGATTACGTGGGGGGAGAAGTTGCTTTTTTCAGTGAATCTTTGGGATATATTTTTTCTGATTTGTAGATTGAGTTGCAGTCAATTATTTGGTAGTATTGGATGGAATAATTTATTTTTGTTTACTATGGTTTTTTTACAATGCTTATTTTCAAAGATGAAGCGTTCATGTAATTGTGGGTTTGGATTTTAAGCTATGATGTTCTTCTGACATTTCTATAAGTTCAACTAACTTGCAGTTTCATATGGTTGCACCTTGGTTGTTTGCTAACGAAATTGGGAATATCTTATTTAACTTTTTTGAAGTTCAGTGAGTTTTATTGAGACTGTTTAATATTTCGACTAATGGTTTTAGTGCAGCCAAGTTTTTGCTACTTTTAAAATGGAGTTTTCTGATTTGTTGAGGAGATGTTATTTCTATTTGGTTCTTCTAAATTCAAAACTAACTGTTTTTGTCATATTATATTTATCATTTAAACATCTTCTTTTTTTAGATGAAGCTTGAGATCAGGATTTATAGAGGTTCTTAGTTTAAGATTTTACTAGAGTATTTTACTTATATTGCAAATTTAGATTTTCGATGGTTCTTCATCTTATTTTATGTTTATGCGTGTTTATTGTCTTCAAAAGTTCATCATTTTCTCATATTCTCCTTCATTTTGAGATGTTGAATGTTCAGATTTTTGTAGATCTGGATCTTTGGTGAATTTCTCTTTTTCAATGTCTTTTTCAGATTGGCAGATTCTCCATAATTAGAAATTGTTAGTGTTGCTGAAGTTGTATGGCTAGTATAGGTCTTTTTATTACTTACTTCTATAATATTTTCTGATGTTTTTAGTTTACAATACTACTTGTTTTTGTAATTTTTTCACAAAATAAAAAAAATTGACCATCATTTTTTTTCAATGAAAAATAGAATAGAAAAATATATAAAAAAACAGCATTTTTACCTCATGTAGAGGAATATGAAGAACTTTTAAATGTGTAAATTAACCATGCAATTGTTCATTAATGATGCATTATTTTGAAGTTCATCCAACAAACTTAGATGAAGATTTATTGCTGTCAATATTTTGGTCACTATAAACTGCTAATATTTTTTTTTTCCATGGTATTGAAAATGATGTTTATTGCTTGACAATAAGGTAAAATAAATTTCAAAATACCCTTACATAATTTTTAAATCGGAGGTCAAAATATATTGATTTTTTCTTTAGCTGAGTAACATATAATTACTGCAAATTTTATATCAAATTATTATTACATAACTCTTTTCAAAAGGAATAACTCATACGATAAGTCTAAAATGCTACTATAACTCTAAGCATGTAGTTAAATAAGTGAAAATTTAAATGATTAAGCTCATAATGCTATATCAAACATTTAAATGTTAATAAGGAAAAGTAGATGGAGCCAGAAAAAAAACTCCATCTTACATGGAAGATAAAGCTAAAATTGCTTTAAAAAGGAAATGTTAAAGTTTGATAAATTAAAAATAAAATATAAATCGATGAACTCATCATCCAAGATGGCCTCTCATGGTACCTTCTGATGAATTTCTCATGACTTAGCTAAATGTCATAACGTGGCGCCACATGTTGTTAAGTGGGATGGCAATTATATTCCTTTTATAATTTATGATTTATTAATATTACATTTTAATGAAAATTGAGTTTTAAATATTTTTGGGCTTGCTTATATTGCTTCTCCAACAAACTCCAAACATCATAAATTTTACTAGAAAATTAAAGGCGAATGTGCAATACCTGAAAATTAATACAAGATGGAAGTAGAAAAGGAGCAATGAAAACAAAGATGAATCATTTTAGTGAAAATCTTTTTTGGTTTTGTATCTTTAGTTTGGATATGGGCTTATCAGTTTTAGTTATGGTCATTTATTTTCTTCAAAGATAGTGCATTCTCTCCCTTCTAACTTAGAAATGGTCATCATTCTTTCCCACCTTGATGCACATAGTTATATTTTTAAGAAATACAAAATTTGATGATCCTCTGTTCCTCATTACAAGAGGTTTGCTCTATGATGGCTCCCATAACCTCCACTAAAAGAGACTGACCAAGATTGGCTTAGTTTACAAGCACAACAAAACCTAAAAGTATATCGTGCTTGAATGGCTAAAACCCATGATAATTTCAAAAGGCCAAGGACTTTCACAGTTGGAGATATGGCTTTGGTTCTTTGCCACCCCATTGTGCTCACCATCATGGGTAGGGGAAATCTGAGTCGATATGAGAAGGGCTTTTGTGATTGAAAAATATATATGAAGGAGGTGTCTATTTTGTTGATTGATGCAGATTGATCTCATCCAATGCCTCCCTATCAACAGAAGATATTTGAAGAAATATAATGCTTAGGCATATTTTGTAATTGATGTGTAAGATTTGATACACAAAGCTTTGATAGACTTTGTAGCACATTTTTTTAATTTATGACATTTCTTTGATATATCTCTATTATGTATGACTTGTAAGCTATGCTTACTTAAGTTTGAAAAGAAATAATTTCATAAAGTTCATGAGTAATACTTGATGAATGTAAGAGGATCCATGAGTTTCTCTAAAAATTTTTTGATTACACATTCATAGGGAGCCTGAATTAACAATATTTGATGTTCCCATCGATATACTTGAGTTTAGTTTGAAGCTAAACATCCAATGATTGGATCACCTTATTTATTGAACCTCATTCATAAATTGATTAACATAGAAAATTTTAATTATCTTATCAAGAACCAATTGCTAGACCACCTTGCTTATCTAGCCCTTTTTTGTATCTTAATTTATTTGGCTTTAATTTCCTCATCAAAATATATTCTATGGTTAAAAAACCCCTCTTATCTAACCTCCTTGAAATTTCAATTGACTAGCTCAGCTTTAATTTTCTTGTTAAAAATATCCTTAGCTAGATCACCTTGCTTATTTTGGCGAACCAGTATTTACCTAAAACCACTTTTTCACCTAGCTTCTTGACTAAAGTTCGACACCTTAATAAGAAAAGAATCACTTCGACTATCAAGTTAGCTCTTGTTGAAGATATGCTATATCAGTTGGAACACCTTGATTATATAGTTGGTCCGAGTTTAATTAGGACACATCGATCACATAGCTACCTTATATGATTTTATTACTCCTCTCAATAAGAGCCATCTCATAAGTTCTTTTATGAAAGCATCTAAGATGGTTAGGAATACCACATTATCTAACTCTCTCAATTGCTTAAACAACCTCGATTATGTAGTCAATTTTATTCAATTAGAGCACATCAATCACCTAGCTCTCTTGGTTAAAAACATTTGTCTATTAGTTGGATTAACATAATCAGGTAGCTTATTCAAGTTAAAAAAAACATCTTTTTTTACTAGAACACCTTGCTTATCTAGCAAACAAACTTAGTACTGATACCAAGGACACCTAGCAACTTGATTAAATTTTACTTTTCAAAATAGCTAGAACCTCCTTCTTTTGTTGATAAACCATCTTATATGGATGATTCTACCAAGTTAATCTAACCTTCTAAATTGTGTATACCACCTCAATTGTCTATTACTTGATAACCTAGCCACCTATTTGATAATAATTATCTTTTAATGGGATTATGTTGATGGGCTAGTTGATCTCTATTAAAAGGAGCATCTTATATTGCTAGAGCACCTCAGTTATATAGCTAACTATTTTGTTATAATACCTTGAGCACCTTGTCACCTGATCAAATTGAACTAGTCCTCTCAATAAGAAAAATATTGACTCCTTAATCAGTTCTTTGTGAGAGAGTGTCATATTTGATTGAGATTATCTTGTTAATCTAACCTTCTCATTATCTAGATTAACTCAAAAGCCTAGTCAATATTTATTAAATCGGAATACCTCATTTGCCTTGTTGATATCTCTTATCTTTTCAAAGCGATTACCTTGTTCAGCTACCTGATACTTATCAAAAGGGACATCTTACATGGCTAATCAACCACTATCAACTAGCCAATTTCTCAGCCAAAATATCATAATCACCTAACTGGTACAACTAATTTTATAAAACCTCACTTAGTAAGGTCATGTTGATTACCCAAAAAAGCTTTTATGGTGGTCCTATTTAGTTTTCTAAATCAAGCTAGTCATCTAGTTGATCTCAAATCAATTGAAAATGATCTACTTTCAATAAGTGCATTGTGACTTAGTGGAGCGAAAAAAACTTGTTTTGTGATTTTTTTTTTTGAATTGAATTTTGATGTTCAGTAAAATATTATTGGACCATATTCCACTCATATATATATATATATATATATATATATATATATANGTTTACTAGAGCTCTCTTAATCCTGCACTATGAAATTCCTAAATTAAAATTGTTGCTAATTTTTTGAAACCCACTCCCTCAAATTAAAAAAAATGGATTTAATATTCTCCTGTTACTTGAGGACAAGTACACTTTTATGTTTGGGGGATTTTGATGTGTAGAAAAGAGTGCATAATTTTCTTTAAATTTTGCATATGATTATGGATGAAATTACACCTTATAGAATGGTTTTTTTATGGTTTCCTTGCAAGTACAACATGTATAAGGAGTGGAACAAAATGGAGAAGAAACATATCAAATTGGAGGTCACATGGAGTTATGGCGGACACAGGAAACCAACATCGTAGTGCCAAATTTCTTGGGTGCCTAAGTGTCAGTCCCAAGCTGGGAACCTGAGCTACTAGCTCTTTCTTCCTAGGGGCCAGTCCCAAGTTGGGAAGCCGAGAGGATGGTGCCTAAGCGCCAGCCAGTGGGCACCAAGGTGTCACTACCCCAGAGCTTTAGGAATGAAAATATACAGATAGAGATCCTAGTGCTTAGAAAATGTGTGGGTAGTTTTTAGTAGTTGTTCCACAACATGTTTGGGGTTATTCAGCTAGTTAAAAGAGGCCTTTGGTGAAGGAGAAGGAGCTTTTTTCCATTTTTTGGTCTGCTTTTGTTGAAGGAGAAGTAGAGTTTGCTGTATGAGAATATAGGACAAGATTTCTTGAGTGATTAGTGAGGAATTCGAGTTGAACTGTAAGGAGAGTATTATATTAACAATAAGGGAGAAGGAAATCCTTGAAGGAGCATTCTCAAGGCTTTATAATGAGTGGAAAAGAAAAGAATTGTATACTCTTTTATTTGTATTTCTGTGAACACAAATGTATATTTGATTTACTTCTTCTTAAAGATGCTTTATGGTATTTTTCAATGTCGTATAAGTATGATGTTTACCTTTCCCTTGTGGTGATTTAGAAGGTAGTGTAGGATTGAAGGAATGCGCTAATAATTTTTTTTTTAAATCTTTAATGTGATGAATAACCTTCAAGTCTTCATTTTATTTTCATTATGGCCAAGTGATTACTTAAAATTTGTTGTGATCCATAATGACTCAGGAGAGTTATGGTAGAACAACAAAGTTATAAATGTTGATCTATAGGGTAAGTGTAAGAATGCTAAAGGGAGATGCAAATGTTTGGGAAATAATATTTGTTGGGTTCAAATTGGGGTTTAAGGAATTAAAACCAGTTTAACCTAACTTCTCTATGCACTCGGGAGAGGGTAAAAAATAGAGGTTCACTTATTTTTCACTTACCTCATTTATAATTTACAATTTTTAAATTCATTCACTCCACTTAAATCATTACAAGGGATAGTAGCTTTACGACTTGATTTTCACCAATCCAAATAAATTAAGTAGAATTTCAGTAGGAGTAAACCATTAAGAGAAGTTTGTAATTCAGTAGGACTAGTTAGCACAATTTCAAATTAATCTAGTTCCAGGATAAGAACAAATTCAGTAGGCTAGAACTTTTCTTAGACTTAAACACTTTGATCTCTGTGGGTCGAAAACTTGGACTCAAAATACCTATATTACAAAAGTGATACGTACACTTGCGTAAGGCCCCAAAGTGCTAGTGCACCTAGAATTAAGTTAAGACCTCATCAAACTTCTTTAAGTAAAGCAGTGAGAATTAATAGAATCAGTATATCAAGACTCTTTGGTAACATTTAAGAAACCGCTATGGGATAACCATACATGTAGGAATCTTAAATTTCTAAAACTAGGTTTAAAAATATACTCAACTTTAAAAAAAGTGCGGTATGATCAGGCCTAGACATAAGCAAATGTGTAACATCCAAAAATTGGAATGTATCAAGACACTTGTTTTCATTGAGAATCTTATAGAATCTCTTAAATATCATACCCCTACTCCAATTAAAATTATTACTTGTAAAACTAGCCTCAATTAATTCTGTTGTTTTAATATTATCTCTAAACATTTCTATAACCTTGTAACATGGTGTTTTATCTCCCTTTTTTTTCAAAGGAGAGGAAATTACACTATTATTGCCAGTCAACTTCTAAGGAATTTATTCACCAAAAGGACAAACCAAATTTTAGCTATATCCCCATTAGTGCAACTAGCATATATAATAGTAACATGAATAGTAGTCTGTAGTAACAGATTTCCAAATACAAAAATTGTGGATTGTCAAAAAAAACTATACTTTAACCTCCATTTTTTATAAGAACCAAATCTTCAAATTATTGTTGACAATGTAACTATATTAACCCAATTTACTGACCACTTTAGGAACATTCTTTGTCATAATTAAAGGTTCTAACAAAGCAAAACTCCTCAACCTGTGAGTCATGCAAGAACTAACCAATCTACGAGAGGCATCCAACTTTTCAATGACTCTAACATTTCAAATAAAAAAATTAACCATTGTTAAATGATGTACTTCCACTAGTATGCCTAGAGGAAGCCCCATCAATAATAACTACAAGAATCCCAGCCAAGGATGTCCCATCATAATTAGTTAAAACATTCTGATCAATATTATTCATTTCACTATGATTATTCCCATTCATTCTTTTAGTTATTTGTATTTTCTATTCTCACACCATGACATCCCTTGTAGCCCCTTCCCTCTAATACAAACTTCTCCACAAACCATTTCTTAAATTATGTACCTTATCCGTCTAATCGCGCACTTATTTTTGCATTACTTCAGTATCATTTCCTATCCCAGCGGAATCAACCAATTTTTATTGTAGCATATTAACCCCTTCTTCCTAATCAAAACTTCCCTCTCCACTTTATTCTACAATAATGATGTTTTGCTTTGGGCTTTCAAGAGCATTTATTCTGTCATCAAAAACCTCCTCCCCCTTCCTTTCCTATAATATTTCTTCCATGTCCTTTACTTTTACATTAGCATTTGTATTCTTATTATTCACCCATTCATTTTTCCTCCTAGGAATATCCTTTACAATCCTTAGTTTGGGATGTACAACAAAACATGAATCGACATAATGCCCAAAAATTCTGCAGTTGTTACATTTTTTGGGTTTCTATCCCACCTCCACTCTCTATTAATTCCTATTATTCTGTGTATTAATCCAACCCTCTTCTGCCAAATGTTTAGTTATATCACTTTACAACACCACTTGAGTTGTCATAGGTCTACTAAAAGTGGAAGTAGCCATATCCACTTTCATTGGTGTACAAAAAATTGTTCCCAGATAAAATAAAGTCTGATAATTAAAACAATGTAATCTCACCCTAAGGAATGTAATCCGAGTTGGAATTATTGACGGGTTTAGTATATGGATCAAAATTTGGAGTCCACTTTAGAATCTTCATTAAATCATTCTCTACATGCCAAGACATGCTACAAAACAATCTAGCATAATCCTCCTTTTCTTAAAGTTTAATATTAAATTTTCTCCCAACAAGATCTCTTACTTGTCAATCCCCCTCAAGCTTTAGGTTTTTAAGAAATTTTGTGATAGCATCCATATTAAAATGCCCATATATAAATATATATTCACCAAAGCAAACCGTAAATTTTCAATAAGATTTAAATTCTAAGCATCAGAAAAAACAATCGCAGGTTTGCCACTTTTCCTCCCAGCCATAATTTTGAAACTCTTCTCCTTACTGATTCCCCAATATTCATGAAACTGATGAGGGAAAGATAACACCCTAGCTTCTACATTAAAACCATTTAGAACATAAACAAAAGAAGACAAACTATATTGAAAATGATACCCATAACACAAAACAACAACTTATTAATTTCCAATAAAATTGATACCAAAATGAAAAACAAAAGCTAGAAAACCAAACTCAAAATGATTGCATGACTACATGCAATCCAAAGGAAAGAATCACAAACACAAATCTGCTAAAGAAACTGACCAAAATTGT
>JXCR01119303.1:69114-87545 GCA_002079205.1 Phalaenopsis hybrid cultivar
CATCTTGATGCACATACTTATATTTATAAGAAGTACAAAATTTGATGATCCTCTAGTCCTCATTACAAGAGGTTTGCTCTATGATGGCTCCCATAACCTTCACTCAAAGTGCTGACCTAGATGGGCTTGGTTTAAAATCACAACAAAACCTAGAAGTATGTTGTGCTTGAATGGTTAAAACCTATGATAATTTTGAAAGGGCAAGGACTTTCATAGTTGGAGATATGGTTCTGGTTCTTTTCCACCGCATCGTGCTCACCATCATGGGTAGAGGAAACCTGAGCCGATATGAGAAGGGCCTTTTGCGATTGAAAAAAAATTTATGAAGGAGGTGTTTAATTTGTTAATTGATGTAGATTGATCTCATCCAATTCCTCCCTATCAACAAAAGACATTTGAAGAAATATAATGCTTAGGCATATTTTGTAATTGATGTGTAAGATTTAATACACAAAGCTTTGATATACTTTGTAGCACATTTTTTTTAAATTTATGACATATCTTTTGATATATTTGTCTGTTGTCAAATCAGAAATTGTCGGTCGCCGGAATGGATATCCCAAAGATTGGTTTTATTTAATTTATATATATATAATTTGGGAAAAGTAGTATTTAAAATTTTGAAAATATAAGACCAAACCGCTCCCATAATCTCATTACTTTAAATAAATGAGCCTAACACTGCAAGCAATACATCTATCTTGAAGGGTAGACACACTACTTATTGGTGAGGCTCGATTAAATAAACTAAAGAATTTATGACATGCATTTAAGTCTGCAAAAAACTATTTTCTTTGTTGACCGACAAATTCCCTTATTTAATATGAAAAATTGAATAAGGTTTATATTAAGCTAGGTTCTTAAAAGTTTCCTTTAAGAGAAAGCCCCTATAATTAATTACATCTCAGATAACTGAAGTCACTTAAGAAAACTGTCGAAAAAAATTTGGGAATATTGTCTTCAAGAATTCAAAGGAATAGGACTTTTCAAAAGATCAGACAAAGAGGTGTGAGGGGGGAATGACTCAAATTTGGAACATTTTATTTTGGAACCCAAATGAATAAGAATTAGGGGACGTCATGGATCTTGAGGAAAAACCTTGGTGACTTCCCAAGCTATCCTATGGTTTGGCTTCAGTTTCAGAGAGAAGAATTATTTAAATGTTACATCTTGTCAATTTTATTAATTAGAGCGTACATTTATGTGAGATGGTCGCACAAATAGTCTGGAATATGTGAGGTATTAGGTCGTGATTGTCTTCAAGAATTAAAAGGAATAGGACTTTTCAAAAGATCAGACAAAAAGGTGTGAGGGGGGAATGACTCAAATTGGGAACATTTTATTTTGGAATCTAAAGGAAGAAGAATTAGGGGAACCCCGGTCACTTCCCAAGCTATCCTATGGTTTGGCTTCAGTTTCAGAGAGATGAATTATTTAAATGAAGAATTATTTAAATGTTACATCTTGCCAATTTTATAAATTAAGGCTTACATTTTTGTGAGACGGTCGCAAATATATTATGGAATATGTGAGGGATTAGGTCGTGAAGAACGATAACTTTGGAATCTTAAAACGAGTTAGGGCTTATATTGCACAACATGATTGTGCAAATGTTTAAAGATGAGTTGGGGATTTCTGTCGCTCTAAATGGACAAACTTGAAATCCTATGGTTTGTTTTTTAATTTCTAAGGAAAGATGTGTTGTTATAGATCCTCATGTTGGAGAAGGCTGCCTACAAAGTTAGCTTCAAGTTCCTCGGTAACGTAGCGTCATAAAGTCTAAGGTTTAACCGATTTAAATGATAGGTTTAAAGTTCAATCAGCAGGGGGGTAAAGTTGATTAGAGCAACACCGGTTAGGATTCTATGGTTCCATCATTCTGATATCACTATTTTTTTTAAATTTACTTAGCTTAAATGAGTTGTGAAACCCATTGAAACTAGGGAGATCTCATTAGCAACCGTGGGTTACCTCCTCCGAGGGACTCCTGTAAATTCAAAAGGTCATTTTTAATTTAGTGACATTTTAAAGGATTTATTGTTACATTTGAAACAATTTTTTTTAAACCTTTGAAAATGTTGATTAATTTTTGAAAAGTGGTTTTGGTTTTTGCAAGTAAAAGTGCACACCCAAGCAGTTATACAATTTTTGTAAGAGTAAATTACAGTAAATGACAAAAAATAAATATCACTATAAAAGCGTACCTGTCATTTTTTTGGCATTCTTATTGAAAGTTAGCTTTTGGAACACGTATATAATTTTGCAGGAAATTAAATAAATGGCAAGAGTAGATGAAGATGTATCTAACAGACCCCAAACTATGACTTGTTGCATCCCAAAAGATCTTAGTGGATGATTTTAGAACAAAATAAAACAAGTTTAATGTTTCCTTCAAAATATCCAAGAGATTCCAAAGTGTTTGGGGAATGACCCTAAACTGCTTTAAAGATCTCTTGAAACATTTTGAGTTCACTTTAAACTTATCATAGAGTTCCTTTAATCATCCATGGTCAAGTTAAAATTATCCTGCTACTCAGTGAACTTTGACATTTTAATCATCCCAAGGACAGGGTACTCAATTAATTAGTTGATATTTCATTGAAGAGTTATGTAGGTGAATGCCCCTAAGGCAAATCTTAAGTCATTAAAGATAATGTGCCCAACACAAAAGTTGGGCCCATAGTGTTTGGAAGTGTTTATCATTAATCATGTTACTTCTTTTTCTAAATCCCATCAAATAAGTTTAAATATCAAGCCTATANGAATCCGTAAAACCTTTTTACATACATGTTAATCCAAATTTTTTGATGTTGTAAATCCTTTTTTGGTTTTCTATCTTTAGTTTGGATATGAGCTTATCAGTTTTTGTTGTGGTCATTTTTTTTCTTCTGGGAGAGTACATTCTCTCCCTTCTTACTTAGAAATGGTCATCATGCTTTCCCATCTTGATGCACATACTTATATTTGTAAGAATTACAGGATTTGATGATCCTCTGGTCCTCATTACATGAGGTTTGCTCTATGATCGCTCCCATAACCTTCACTCAAAGAGACTGACATAGATGGGCTTAGCTTAAAATCACAACAAAACCTAGAAGTATGTTGTGCTTGAATGTCTAAAACCCATGATAACTTCGAAAGGCCAAGAACTTTCTCAGTTGGAGATATGGCTCTAGTTCTTTGCCACCCCATCGTGCTCACCATCATGGGTAGAGGAAATCTGAGCCGAGAGAAGGGCCTTTTGTGATTGAACAAAATTTATGAAGGAGGTGTTTATTTTGTTAATTGAAGTAAATTTATCTTATCCAATTCCTCCCTATCAACAAAATATATTTGAAGAAAAATAATGCTTAGGCATATTTTGTAATTGATGTGTAAGATTTAATACACAAATCTTTGATATACTTTGTAGCACATTTTTTTAATTTATGACATATCTTTTGATATATCTATCAGTCGCCAAATTAGAAATTGTTAGTCAGTGGAATGGATATCCCGACGCTTGGTTTTATTTAATTTATATATTATTATTTAGGAAAATTAGTATTTTAAATTTTGAAAATACAAGACCAAACCGATCGCAAAATCCCAGTAGTTTAAATAAATGAGCCAAACACTGTAAGCAATGCATCTATCCTGAACGGTAGACACACTACTTACTGGTGAGGCTCGATTAAATAAACTAAAGAATTTATGACATCCATGTAAGTCTGCAAAAAAATTATTTTTTATATTGACCGACAAATTCCTCTATTTAATATAAAAAATTAAATAGGGTTTATATTACGCTAGGTTCTTAAAAGTTTCTTTTAAGAGCAAGCCTTTATAGTTAATTACATATCAGATAACCAAATTCACCTAAGAAAACAATCGAAAAAAATCTGAGAATATTATCTTCAAGAATTCAAAGGAATAAGACTTTTCAAAAAACCAGAAAAGGAGGTGTGAGGGGGGATGACTCAAATTTGAAACATTTTATTTTGGAATCCAAAGGAATAAGAATTAGGGGACATCATGGATCCTGAGGAAAAAACTTGGTGACTTCCCAAAACAATCAAACGACTTCAGTTTCAGAGAGAAGAATTATTTAAATGTTACATTTTACCAATTTTAATAATTAGATCTTACATTTATGTGAGATGGTTGCACAAATAGTCTGGAATATGTAAGGGATTAGGTCGTGATTATCTTCAAGAATTCAAAGGAATAGGACTTTTCAAAAGATAAAAAAAAAGGTGTGAGGGGGGAATAAATCAAATTTGGAACATTTTATTTTGGAATATAAAGGAAGAAGAATTAGGGGATGTCATGAATCTTGAGGAAAAACCTCAGTCACTTCCCAAGCTATCATATGGTTTGGCTTCAGTTTCAGAGAGATGAATTATTTAAATGTTACATCTTGCCAATTTTATTTTATTAGGGCTTACATTTATGTGAGACACTCACACAAATAATCTGGAATATGTGAGGGATTAGGTCTTGAAGAACGACAACCTCAAAATCCTAAAACGAGTTAGGACTTATATTGCACAACATGATTGTGCAAAAGTTTAAAGTTGAGTTGAGGATTTATTTCGCTCTAGGCTGATAACCTTAAGATCCTATGGTTTATTGTTTAATTTTTAAGGAAAGATGTGTTGTTATAGATCCTCATGTTGGAGAAGGCTTCCCACAAAGTTAGCTTCAAGCTCCTCGGTGAAGTAGCAGTCATAAAGTCTAATGTTCAACATATTTAAATGACACGTTTAAAGTTCAATCAGCAGGGGGGGTTAAAGTTGATTAGAGCGACACCAGTTAGGATTCTATGGTTCCATTGTTCTGGTATAACTATTTTATTTTGAATTTACTTAGATTAAATGTGTTGTGAAACCCATTGAAACTGGAGAAATCTCGTTAGCAACCGTGGGTTACCTCCTTCGAGGGACTCTCGTGAATTTAAAAGGTCATTTTAAATTTACTGATATTTTAAAAGATTTATTGTTACCTTTGAAACAATTTGTTTTAAATCTTTGAAAATGTTGATTAATTTTTGAAAAGTGGTTTTGGTTTTTGCAAGTAAGGTAAAGTGCACACCCAAGCACTTCTATAATTTTTGCAAGATTAAATTGTAGTAAATGACAAAAAATAAATATCACTATAAAAGCGTACCTATCATCTTCTTGGCATTCCCACTGAAAGATTAACTTTTGTAACATGTATATAATTTTGCAGAAAATTAAATAAATAGCAAGAGTAAATGAAGATGTATCTAACAGACCCCAAACTATGACTTATTGCATCCCAAAAGATTTTAGTGGATAATTTTAGAATAGAATATAGCAAGTATAATTTGTCCTTCAAAATATCCAAGAGATTCTAAAGTGTTCGGGGAATGACCCTGAACTACTTTAAAATCTCTTGAAACATTTCGAGTTCACTTTAAACTTATCATAGAGTTCCTTTAATCATCCATGGTCAAGTTAAAATTATCCCGCTACTCAGTGAACTTTGACATTTTAATCATCTCAACGACAGGGTACTCAATTAATCAGTTGATATTTCACTGAAGAATTATGTAGGTGAATGTCCCTAAGGAAAATCTTAAGTCATTAAAGATATTGTACCGAGCACAAAAATTGGGCCCGTAGTGTTTGGAAGTGTTTATCATTAATCATGTTACTTCTTTTTCTAAATCACATCAAATAAGTTTATATATCAAGCTTAGATCACTACCAAGCCCATAACAACTTCAATTGGAGAATTGATAATCATTAAAAGTTTACTTTAGGTGGCGTGTATCCTTAATAAAAGATCATATCATCATATCCAATTGTGGGCTTAAAATAAAAGAATTATTATCTCCCTAACTTAAGCCCATCACTTCAGAATCATTTGATTTTGATTAACTTCCCAATCCCGATAATATAGAAAATTATAATTTTGTGCTTTAGTGGAAAGGCGACAAATTGGTTTCTACCCTTTAACTCATTATGTCTCAATCATCCACAAGTACTTGTTAAGATCAAAATTACTCATTTTTCCTTTAGTTAATCCTAAATTTTGATCAAGGCACCAAAAATCTAAAATTACCATCTTGCCCTTGGGGCCCTTCACTTCATAACTCATTAAAAATAATTCAAATGACTTTCAAAATTTTAGAGTGCCCTCTCCATGGGTCAATTAAAACATGAGAGAAGAAAATATGGTTTTCAAATGTTAATTTAATTTAATAATCATTTTAACCTAGAAAATATGAGTTTTAATATTAATTTATTTAATCAATCAAAATAAAATATTTGGTTTATAAGAAAAATATTAGAGGTTCACCTTAGTCAGAGAAACACATTAACAAAATTCCATGATTTTGTAATTAAATTTTAATTCAATTTGATAATTATTTATTAAAGTTTTTGGTGATTTAATTAAATAAAAAATATATTTTAATTACAAAAATTATTTTTTTATTTTTTTCTTAAAGCACTTTTAGTCCAGGGAACTTGGATAAATAAATTTTATTTTTTGAGATTTTTAATTTATTTATTATAGTTATTTTAATGGGAAAATAAGGAAATAATATTTTAGGCCTTTAAAAATTTATTTTTAACTTAAAAAAGTTAGAAAAATATTTTTAATGAGTCCCAAGTGATTGGGAAACCATTAGACATATCTTAAAATATTTTTGTATTTTTGGAATTTTTAATTTTTTTAATTATTTTTAATTAAAAATAGAGTTAGAAAAATGAAATATTTTATTAAAAATAATTTTTAATTTTCTTAAGTGCCCCTAATCAGAAGGAACTCAGAAAACCACTTTTTATAAATTTTCTAAGTGTATTTAATTTAATATAATTATTTTTGTACAAAAATATAATTTTTCTCATAAAACCAACTTTAGTACCCAAACTTAATGAAATAATTTTCATATTTTTATAACAAGTTAACATAATCTTTCTACAAAATACGGAATTGATTTTATTATTATTTTTAATACTTAATTTAATTAAATTAATACAAGATATAGATATTTAATTAACTACATAATTGTACAAAATTATTCAAACAACCATGATATTTTGTCTAAGCTCCTCTAACCACAAGAAACCTACTAAAATTTATCTCATAATTTTTGAAGTAATATTTTAATTGATATAGTTAATTTATGTTAAAATAGTCATCCAAGCTTGAAAATTAGGGTTACGAACATAGGGATGCTCTCTGACCTTGAAAAAAACAGAGAACATCTCCTCTATCATCAGGAACAAACCCTAAAAATCTCAAGTCATGGTGAGCAATATTTAATAAAAAAATTAAAATACTTAAAAGAGTATTTAATCAATAAAAAATAAGAGGGTCAACTTATAATTTTTATTTTTGATTCACATTATTCTACTCTATTCACTGAGCAAGAGGGTATTGTTTTTATTTTTTTAGGCAAAGTTATGAATTTTTGAAGTTTTGGGATATAATTAATTTAAAAAAAATCCTATTTTTCTACTTAACCTAGTCAGCACCACCTCAACCTCGGTAGCTCTGAGCTTTACACGCGGCGCTCCGCTATTCAATGCAGCTAGCCATCTTAGCACCACGCGTCTTGCAGTTTCCATACCATCGCCCCACCCAGCTCCATCATGATTCTTCATTGAATACACGCAAAAATGGGCGACATCCGTTCATCATCCCCAATCTCCCAAACCCAAGAGCCGTTCAACTTCAAACCTTAAGATCTCTCTACATACTCATTCAAATCACATGGGGTTTGTTTCTACACCTTCATCTACTAAAACAGAACACATCCATACAGTTTATATGGTATGAAAGACACGCTATATGCATGGAGAATTGAATTAAGCTCGGTTTAGGTTAAGAGTTCAATACCTTTGTCTGAGAGGGGAAGCCTCAATCAGATGGTTGGAGAAGCTTTGAATGAGTCCAAAGAACCTTCAGATGAGCTACTGTTCTGTGAAGAATAGTCTAGGTATGATTTTGATCAAACCCATTCTCAGGTGTTGGTCTAGAGGTAGGTTAGAGGCTCTCTGTGATCGGCCTTTTGTAGGGGATCAAGTCCTCACACTCTAAGGATGGTGCGTGCAAGTTTTAATTGAAGTTTGGTGCACTGTGGTGGAGTGGAGAAATCTACCTTAGTTTTAGGGCAAATTTCACTGATGAAATTAGCCCGAAGCGGTGGTTATGGGTGGCTGAGAGCAGGGGGATTGCACTTAGGAAAGATTAGAGATGCTCTGGTTAGATTTTGGTAGAGTTTCCCCAAGGTTTTAAGCACACTCCCCTTTGTGAATGAAGAGGTCAATTTATAGCCATGGCTGTCTGGTGGAGGTCAGGGCTTGACAATGGGTGCAAAAGCTTGCTGAGGTGGAGGAAAGAAAAGCTCTAATGGGAAATATGACTCAGCCAACTCAGAGAAGTTTAATTTCTTGGGCTGGCTGTTTCCGGCAGCTGAAGTGGTGGCTGGCCAGAGTTAAGTCATTTCTGGGCTTATGGACGCTAGGGGGTAGCTAATGATGGTTAACTACTAGGGGCAATTGATGATGGCCATGATATTTAAGTTTAGGCCAAAAATGGGGTGAAATACCCTAAATCAAGGGACCGTTGGTCCATAGCTCATGTAGGGTAGACAAGGTGGGTTTAGCCTGGTCACTAGAGTCTAAATGGTGGCTGTAGTGGCTTTGGTTTGATCGATTTGGCTTGGCTTGGTCAACTTTGGTGCATTGGTTCAATTTTGGGCATTTTAGCTTGAAGTTGGGTTTAAGTTGGGCTAGTCATGACTTTGAAGTTGATTGATCAAAATGGTGTAGATTATTTTAAGAAAGAGTTTAGAAAAGGTTTGAAGTGATTTTGGATTGAATTGAAGGTCAAATTTAGTGAAGTTTGGACAATTGGACAATTCTGAGGATGTTGGGTTAGACTTGGGTTTGAGTTGGGCTAGAGTTTGGCTAAGTCCCAATTGATGGTTCAATTTTATGTAGGTGGCCTTATACAAAAGATGATGTAGGTGTCCATACTCCATTTGAGGTGGTCTTAAAATTGATTTTGAAAGATGAGAATAGGATGTCATACTCCAATTAAGGTGGCCTTATACCTATCTCGGAGAAATTAGGTAGAGAATAGGATGCCATACTCCATTTAAGGTGGCCTTAAAACTGATCTTGAAAGATTAGAACACGATGCCATATTCCATTTAAGGTGTTCTTATACCTATCTCGGATAAATTAGGTAGAGAGTTAAATGCCATACTCCACTTATGGTGGTCTTAAAACCAACCTCAAAAAGATGAGAATAGGGTGCCATACCCCATTTAAGGTGGTCTTATACCGATCCCGAAGGAAATTGGGTAGAGAATCAGATGCCATACTCTATTTAAGGTGGCCTTAAAAATAATCTTGAAAGATGAGAAAAGGATGCCATACCCCATTTAAAGTGGTCTTATACCTTTCTCAAGGAAATTGAGTAAGCAATCGAATGCCATACTACATTTAAGGTGGCCTTAAAACTAATCTCAAAAGATGAGAATAGCATGTCATACTCCATTTAAGGTGGTCTTATACCTATCTCAAGGAAATTAGATAGAAAATCAGATGCCATGCCCTATTTAAGGGGGCCTTAAAATCGATCTCGAAAGATGAGAATAGGATACCATACTATATTTAAGGTGATCTTATACCTATCTCCAAGAAATTGGGTAGATAAGCGGATGCCATACCCTATTTAAGGTGGTCTTAAAATCGATCTCAAAAGATGAGAATAGAATTCCATACTGCATTTAAGGTGTATTATACCTATCTCGGAGAAATTAACTAGAGAATCATATGCCATACTCCATTTAGGATGGCCTTAAAACCAAACTTCAAAGATGAGAATAAGATGCAATACTCCATTTAAGGTGGCCTTCAACTTCACTTAAAGGAAATTTGGTAGAGAATCAGATGCCATACCCCATTTAAGGTGGTCTTAAAACTCATCTCGAAAGATGAGAATAGGATGCCATACCCCAATTAAGGTTGCCTTATACCTTTCTTAAGGAAATTAAGGAATCAGATGTAATACTTGATACACCAAAAATATATGCATTTTTAGACCCATATTTTATACTTATTTTTTTGTGATATTGCACTTTAATGGAAGGTATTTTGATATTTTCTTGCAAGTTGTTGATTTTTAGGACTGAAAGCAAAAAGGAAGCAAATAGGATGGAATTTGGAGTCAAAATGTCTTTTTTGAAGAAATACTCAGCGCCGACCACGTCAAGGGCAGTGCCAACGACGTAGAAAAAAATAGAACAAATTGAGAATTTTACTCAGCGTCGACGGTGCCAGAAGAGCGCCGACGACGGCTTTAAATAGAGAGCAGCGAATTAAATTGTGTGACAGTGGAGTTAATGGCGCTAATGTCGGTTCAACCCCTATTTCTAGAAGATTTGACTTATTTCAATGACTTTTTAAGAGATTTTGGAGGCACCTCTTGGAGAACCAACCTTAGGCTTTATTTGGGGCCAAAATTCATCAGGAAACAGACTCCTTCACTCGTTCACTCCTAGACTCCATCACTCCTTCATGTTCCTTTTTGCTCCACAACTTTCCACACGCTCCTTTTTAACCATTCTTCATAATACATTTTATTCCACCACTACATTAGAGTGAATTAGTGAGTTTTCTTTTATAATTTAGAGTTTTTGTGGTGAGATTAAGTTTGAAACTTTCTGTAAGAGTGTTGGAGAAGGGAAAAAGTGAGAGATATCTTCTTCTTGCGTTTGTAAGGAAAGGCTACAAGGGATTTTCTTTAGAAAGAGTTTCAGATAAGTGTTGTTTGTTTATTACTGTTGTGTGAACTTTATTTTATATATGAAATTTGTGTTTTGTTGTATCTTTCTCATGAAATCTGAGTAGTTTCCTCTATCTTTCTCCCTATTCTGAGATATGGTGAAATGAAGAGATAACATGGATGTGCCAATATTAAAATATAAAATAAATACTTTATCTTTCTCCCTACTCTAAGATATGGTGAAATGAAGAGATAATATGGATGTGCCAATATTAAAATATAAAATAAATTGTGAATTTTTGAACTCTGAACTTAATTTAGTTTTTGATCTAGCCAATTGAATTGTTAAAATGTGTTGTGAAACATATAATATGGGAAATGGAGTATGAGTTCTACAACAGAGTGAGGATCACATTTGATTTCATGAAGGAGAAATTGTTTCAGGGAATTAAGTGTAAATAAATAGGTAAATATTCTTTGTTGGGTGTAGAATTAGAGAATCTTTAGGTTGACAGACTAAAAACCCAATTCGGTCTCAGTGTTTAAAAACTAAAGCGAGAGTTAGCCTTTAAGTGAAGGGAAGTGGGAGCCGGTATCCTCCTAGCCTAGCCATAAATTTAAGGACTAAACCTGAGGTTAGCCAATGATTTTTTATGCACTGTATCAAGGTAGAGAATTAAAATTGCTCTTATTTGGCACAATACATATTATAAACATTTATCTTATCTCATTTCACCAAAACCTCATTATAGTTGAAAGGATGCTTTTTCACATAAGTATAAAAAGGCTTTTGGATGGACTTTAGCTGATATTAAAGGAATTAGTCCTTCAATTTGTATGCACATAATTTTGTTAGATGAACAATATGAACCTAAAGCTGATCGTCAGAGAAGATTAAACCTAATAATGAAAGTTATGAAAAAATAGATTTTAAAATGGTTAGATGCTGGAATTATATATTCTATTTCAGATAGTGCTTGGGTAAGCCCAATTCACTATGTTCCGAAGAAAGGAGGAGTGACTGTTGAAGACAACAAGAAAAATGAATTAATATCAATAAGACAAGTAACTGGTTGGTGAATTTGCATTGATTATAGAAAATTAAGTATGGCTACTAGAAAAGATCAGTTTCCTTTACCCTTTCTTGACCAATTAGATAGATTGGCTTGGAATAAATATTATTGCTTTTTTGATGGATATACCGGTTATCACCAAATTCCAATTACTCCAGAGGATCAAGAGAAAATGACATTTACAAGCCCATATGGAACATTTGCTTTTCATAGAATGTCTTTTGGACTATGTAATACACCTGCAACATTTCAAATATGCATGATGTCAATTTTTAGTAATTTTATAGAATATGGAATGGAAATGTTTATAGATTTTTTTTTTCTATATTTGGGACTTCTTTTGAGTTATGTCTTAATAATTTAGAAACAGTTCTGGAAGTACATGAAAAAATCAACCTAGTGTTAAATTGGCAAAAATGTAATTTATGGTTATAGGAGGTATTGTACTTAGGCATAAAATTTCTGAAAATGGCATGGAGGTAGATCCTACAAAAATCCAAGTTATAGAAAAATTACCACCTTCTACTAGTGTTAAAGGGGTGAGAAGTTTTCTAGGACATGCTGGTTTTTACAAGCGCTACACAATTTTTTTCAAAAATAACTAAGCCGCTATGCCAACTTTTAGAAATTTGATTTTGATGAGGAATGCACAAAAGTATTAGAATTATTAAAGAAAAAATTAGTCACTGCACCTATAATAGTACCACCTGACTGAGAAAAATTATTTGAAATAATGTGCGATGCTAGTGATTATGCTATTGGGGCTGTATTACGACAAAGGCACGAAAAAGTTTTTAAAGTTATATATTATGCTAGTAAGACTATAAATGATGCTCAAATTAATTATAATACTACAGAAAGAGAGTTATTAACTATTGTTTATGCCTTTAATAAATTTAGACCTTATTTAATTGGAACTAAATGTATAGTGCATACAGATCATTTTGCTATTAAATATTTAATGCAAAAGAAGGATGCTAAACCAAGATTAATTAGATGGATACTTCTATTACAAGAGTTTGATTTTCTGTGATTGATAGAAGAGAAATGATAATCAAATAGCTGATCATTTGTCTAGAATAGAATTAGAAATATTAACTAATTTTGCAAATAAAATTGATTGATAGAAAGAGAAATGATAATCAAATAGCTGATCATTTATCTAGACTAGAAAGAGAAATATTAACTAATTTTACAAATGAAATTTTAGAGTTTTATTTAGAATAGAAATAAAAATATTACTAATTTTGCAAATGAAATTTTAGAAAATTTCCCTGATGAACAGTTATATAGTATTAATGAAATGGATGTGCCGTGATATGCTGATATAAATTATATTGTAAATAATATTTTACCACATGATATAAAAAATCCACAATTAAAGAAATTTATATATGATTCAAAAGATTATTTTTGGGATGACCCATATTTATATAAACAATGTAAAGATCTAATTATTAGAAGATGTGTGTTTTATGAAGAAACTCAATGATAATTGAAAGATGCTATGATTCTGAATTTGGATGACATTTTGGAACAAATAGAACTGCGTATAAAATTTTGCAAGCTGGATTTTATTGGCCTACTATTTTTAGAGATGTTAATAAATATATTAAAACATGTGATAGATGTCAACGACTAGGAAATATTTCTAGAAGAAATGAAATGCTTCTAAATTACACATTGGAAGTTGAAATTTTTATGTGTGGGGATTAGATTTTATGGGACCATTTATGCCTTCATTTGGAAATTTATATATATTACTTGTGTTGATTAAATGTCCAAATGGATTGAAGCTATTGCTATACCTAGATGTGATGCTCGGAGTGTTTCTAAATTTTTAATTAAGAATATTTTTACAAGATTAAATGGATTGAAGCCATTGCTGTACCCAGATGTGATGCCCGGAGTGTTTCTAAATTTTTAATTAAAATATTTTTACAAGATATAGAATGTCGAGAGTAATTATTATTGATGGAGGATCTCATTTCAGGAACAAGAGAATCAAAAAATTAATTAAGAAATAAGATATTATGCATAGATTCTCTACTGCTTATCATCCTCAGACTAGCGGTCTAGCAGAGATATCAAATCGTGAAATTAAATGCATTTTAGAAAAAGTTGTAAATCCTTATAAATCAGATTTTCCTGCTAGACTAGGTACTGCATTATGGGCATACAGAACTGCTTATAAAACTCCTATAGAATGTCCCCATACAGATTGATTTTTGGAAAACATGCTACTTACCAGTAGAATTAGAGTATAAAGCATTTTGGGCTATTAAAAAATTTAATTTAAATCTAAAAGATGCTTGTGAGAAAAGATTATTGCAACTTAATGAACTTGAGGAAATAAGAAATGAAGCATATGATAATGCAAAAATCTATAAAGAGAAAATAAAAATATGGCATTATCGGAAGATTATTAAGAAAAAATTCAAACCTGGACAAGAAGTTCTATTGTATAATACAAGATTGAGATTGTTTCCAGGAAAACTGAAATTATTGTTTCCAGGAAAACTGAAATCCAGATGGTTAGGACCATTTAAAGTTATTAAAGTTTATCATTATGAAACTGTTGTTATTAAAGATCCTAACACTGGAAATATATTTAAAGTTAGTGGGCATCAGTTGAAACACTATTATGAAGGGCACATACCTTAATTTATAGAAGTTTTAAGGTTAATTCAACCCAACTAAACAAATGGTATGTCGGGCTGACGACATTAAACTAAGCATTTTGTGGGAGGCAACCCGTACATATATGTTATGCATTACTACTTTCTTTGACAAGTGGTAATAATCCTACACAATTGCATTTATTATAAATTAAGTCAAATATTGGTATTGGAGGAAAATTTGAAATTAAATTGAACGAAAATGAAAGTCACAAATTTTGGCCACTAGCGCCGATGGCGCCCAAGAAAATGCACATCAACACCGGCAGCGCCAATCAGGAGCGCCGACGGCACGAAAAGCAGTTTGACGGTTCAGACGACTTTTGGTGGACTTTGGCGGGATTTTGCTCCGTAACAACCGCCGGGAGGTGTTTTTAGAGTCCTAAAAATTGCCTTGAATGACTAGAAACTTCATATTTTCATATTCCATGGCTTCCAATTCCAGAAATACTTCAAGGTATGGAGTTTTCAATAGAAGAAAGTATATTAGTTTCAACACGCATAAATTATACAACAAAATTATTATGAAGAAGAAATTGATTAAGAAGAGAGGTTTTGTTAATCATGGATTGATCAATCTAAGTGCTCCAATTGATAAGATCATTCTGGAAAGGCGATGGGAAGTTCTATGTTACACTACCGCTACAGTTGTTGTACCTGTGGTAAAGGAGTTTTGTGCAAATTTACATGGAATTAACCAAGAATTTGTCTTTGTACGAGGTAGGGCTGTACCATTTACTCCTGTGAGGATTAATGAGTTGTATATGATAGAAAATTTTTCAATCTGTCATATACAAATTTTTTCCCTACATGAGATTTGATGTAAGATGTTTATAATTTTCTGACGGATGAAAGTGATATGTGGGAAGTATGAGATGAGGGATATATTAGTTTCCATGCTTCATCACTTAATCCAATTTCAAAGCAGTGGCATTTCTTTATTTTTGCAAAATTACTCCCTACTATGAAGATTAGTAGAGTCACCAAAGAAAGTATTATTTTAAATTACTACATTCAAATGGAAAAACCCATTGATATAGGATCAATCATATTTAATTTTTTTTATGGGTATCATTATGACAGGGCTAATTTATGTACTTGGGCGTCCTTCTACAATTTTTCTGATTTGCAATCAATCCCAAGTGCCATATGAAAATTGGGAAAAAGTTTTACTTCCTTGTGAGCCCATGATCCCTATTGATGATAATTATGTTGGAAATGGAAATTGAGCATTAAATACTATTATAGATCATTCATCACATGCTTCAACTCCATTAATACCACCAATAATTGGAAGTTCATTTGCTTTGGAGAAGAAACTGAAGAAAATTGTAAGGGAACTTTAGAGTATTATGAATGCAACAGGAGATCTTAAGTACCTTTTTGATCACCTAGATGGAGAATGAAAGAAAATTTTGATCATACTGGAACTTTTAAAGTAGGATTAGTTCAAATGTTCAAGGAAAATGGGTGGATCGAAGAAAATTTGACAGATCAATTCCCATACCAATCCTTCTACAATCTATATGTTCATTACCAATCCATGGGAGATATTAGACGAGGAGAAAGCATCGAAGAAGAGGCAGAATAATTGAAGACTTTGGATTCTATATTTGTTTAAGAATATTTATGTATTTAATGTAATTGTGTGGATTGGATTTGGTTTGGCTTGTTTTTCTTTAGAATTCTGAACTTTTATTATGTGTATAGTTTTGTGTCAGCGTTTAGTGTTGCGACTTGATTTTGACGCTGATTTATACTTAGATTGCTTAATAGGTGTTAATGTTTAATTTGAAAATGTGCTTGTAAAAAGTGTATTTTAATATATAAAAGTTAGTTTTTTGTTTTTTTTTGAAAATGATTATTTGTGAAATGTTTATTTGTGAATTATTGTTAAATAAAAATTTGTGTTTAAAAATACTAAAAAAAACTTTGGAGTAAATTGAAAATTTGAAAGAATAAAAAATTGAATTTCAGGCCTTCAGCGCCGATGGAGCTGGAATGGGTGCCAACGACTCCTTCGACCCGAGAGCAGCCCTTAACCCCTTAAATGCACGATTTTCACCGCAAACCTCCATTTTTACCCCTTGAGTTACCTTCAACCTTCGGTTTTCACACCTAGGACTTGATTTTTGGCGGATTTGATGTGATTTAGAGGCAAAGAAACTTTAGATTTCATCTTCTCTAGGTAAGAGCTACACTTTAAACTTAAATTTTTTTTATTTTTACCAAGGATTTTTCTCACATTTCCTAGATCAGAAAGTTTGGAATTTTTTTGAGAGATTTTGAGAAAATGCTTTGGTGAAGAACTCTTACTTAGTGGATTTAAGTTTAAAGTGCTTTACATTTTGATTTTTAGAATTTTATAATTTATACGGATTTTTATCAAATTTTTCTTAGATTTCCAATGGCACCTAGAGCGAGGAAAAAAAAAAGATTATGACGAGCAAAAATTTGTTAGCTATAAAGCTAGTGCTCGATTTTATGGTCCTCGTGAAAATAAGAAAGTAATTATGGATCGTGGTTTCAAAAATTTGGGAGGAGAAGTTGAACAATTAATAATCGCTCGGCAGTGGGAAATCTTCTAGTATTTTACTACTGATGCGATAGTTGGGATAGTTATGGAATTTTATGCCAACTTTCCGGAGTCTTCTGATGATTTTGTTTTTGTTCGTGGAAAAAGCGTGGAGTTTACTCCAAGAAAATAAATGAGTTTTATCAGTTAGTGGATGTTTATAGATGCCAATATCATTCATTTTCTGCTACAAATGAGGCCTTAAATGAGGTAATTTATTTTCTGACTAGTGAGAAAGGGGCTTGGAAAGTAAAGAATGGAGTTAAAGTCAACTTTCCCCTTTATATGCTAAGTGTAGTATCTAAGGCCTGACATTATTTTATTTTTAGGAGAATGATTCCAACAAACCATCACAGTGAGGTGACCAACGATAGAGCCATCCTGAACTTCTTTATTCAGCAAGTGATGGACATAAATGTAGGCTCTATTATTTATATGAACACTCGATCTATTGCTTTGGGAGAGACCACTGGTGGATTGGCACACCCTTATCTTATTTACACACTTTATGAGTAGGCAGGAGTTGATTTCAGACCAGATGAGGAGATGATTGATCCACAAAAACCTATTGGGCATGCGACCATTAAGACTTATGAGTCCCATGTTGATTGGAGATCTGGAAGTAAGGGCAGGGAGATTCCTTCTACTTCTAGGACCCCTACTTTTAGTGAGCCTACTTCTAGTGACCCTAGTAACATGGAACTATTGGACCAGATGATGATTCAACTGGGGGATATTTTGAGGATGGGCCATAGATTACAAAACATGGATGCCAGAAAGGCTCATACGGATGATTTGATTCGGTAAAAGTTTGAATATGATGCTGCTTATGATGATGCTTTAGTGAGATACCTGAGGGGTGATCATTCAGTTCAGTTCCCTATTCACCTTGTGTATACTCCATATCAGTAGCAAAAGTTGAATGTTGATGAAAAAGAAGATGATGACTGGTGATCTTTTTGTTAGTTTGTATGTGATTATACTTTGTGACTATGTTGTGTTTTGTGATATTATTGAGACTGTTTATTAGATTTTGAGACTCTGTTATTATGTTGTAATGTGAAACTGTAATTTGTAAAATTATTTTCATTTCTAGAATTTAGTTTAGTTTTCTTGCTAATTTCAGCATTTTGTTATATGTATTGTAATTAACTCTTTCTCAGCAGATTTTATATATATTATGTGCACTTTAATGTTTTAAGCCTTATAGTATTTCATTTTAGCACCAGCAGTATTTCAGAAATTATTTTAAAAAATCAAAACCTTCAACAGGTATGTATTTTCTTTATGTATTTAATGTTTTCTTTCACCCTTTATTTTTAAGTTCTTCATGCTAAATCTTCTCAAAATTTA
>JXCR01119303.1:89471-103797 GCA_002079205.1 Phalaenopsis hybrid cultivar
TTCATAATGATGTTTCACACTAAACACAATAATTAATTTGAGCTTAGCCCAAAGCTAGTTCAAGTTTGACCTAAGTTTAGCCCTACATGCTTAACTTAAGTCTAAANTATTGAAAAAGAAACTTAAATGTTGTGCATTATTAATTTGAAGTATAAAACAGTAATTTCTTATTGACCTGCTCATTTGACGGGGTGTTTTGGCGCATGGATTTGCTCTATTATTANAAAAGCTACACCTATAATAGCGACACTGGTATTTTTCTGTAACTATATTCTAAATTCCAAGGATTCAATTGAATGAAGTGTTAAAATAGTCTCCTGGCTATTTACATGGATTCATTTTAGTCTCGAAGTCTATAAAAATGTTAAATTAGTCCCAAGATATGGGTTGATATAGACGTCCGGGAAAACTATTTTAGCCCCCATTAAACCTCGGACCATTTTAACACTTTTTTAAGGGATCTGTTAGTATTAATCAATCATTCAATACAATGCCCAATAATGGGTATTTGGGCCCACATAGAACTTCATATTTATTCATGCCTCCCAATTAACTTCCACCCATCATGACTGAAAGGCATATTCTCAAAACTATTATTGGCATCTGACACCATTATGTGGTATGATTACACTTTAAAATGTCATATCAATATTACACCAACATTCTTTTTTAGGTCCAAACCCATACATAATCAAGAAAGTTATATCATGGGGCTTTGCATTACATGAATTTATGATCACGATTAGATTAAACAATTAAGTTGACGACTTGAGTGCTTTCAATTTCTTGGTGGATAGATGATTCTATCTTCCAAATAATAGCATATGTTTTTGTGGTCTCAATAACTGTATTATAGATTAAACATAGACACCCAACATCCATGTGCGCTAAACGAGTATAACATACAAATAAGCTAACACTTGGTTTGGTTTGGTTTCCATAAATCGTCCTCTTTGGAACCCAAAATATTATCACAATAGTGACATTTCTGGTGTTGATGTTTGTAAAACTGGATATATTAATAGAAATATAACTCAAAAAATTAGTTTGAGTGCTTATTTGAAAGTATTTCAAAATTAAATAACTTAATGACATTAACATTTTGATAACCTACAAAATCAAGATATTACATGCAATTAACTTCTGTTTAGTGGACTGCTGGTTGATTATTACTGAACATTCATGATGTAGCAAATTGTTAAATTACTTGATAAACCTTGAGTAAACTATGCAAGGGTTATTTGGAATTATTGGGCCTTTNCATTCATGATATAGCAAATTGTTAAATTACTTGATAAACCTTGAGTAAACTATGCAAGCGTTATTTGGAATTATTGGGCCTTTTTTTACTTGAACCACTTGTTTAGCATCCATATTAGTTCTTTTGCTATTATTATTTATAACCGAGCTATTGTAGCTTCTATTTTAAAATGTATATTCTGTTTTAAAGCAATTTCTGGCTTTGATGGAAACTACTTTAACCTGAATGATGGCGTTAGTGGTGGTTGAGATTTTAAGATTTTTATGCTATTTGACTTTTTATTATTATTTTTTTATCATGAAATTAAATTTATTGTATACTATAATAGTTTATTATGCAATGTCACTTCACAATCATTTAATTGCTAATTATATTTCATTTTCTTGTAGGTGGNATCTTTGACTTTTTATTATTTTTTTTTTATCATGAAATTAAATTTATTGTATACAATAATAGTTTATTATGCAATCTCACTTCACAATCATTTAATTGCTAATTATATTTCATTTTCTTGTAGGTGGGTATAATAATGTATTTGCCCACAATGGATGCTCGTCAGAGGAAGGAGATAACCGAAGAATTCTTCCTTTATAGAGATCTAGCACAATCACGTTTGTGGGATAAATATTCTGCTTATGAGCACTGGGCTAAAATTGAGGTATTGATGTGTCACTTTGATATTCCTACATGCTGTCTAGTTTAACATATAGTTTTATCTTGTATGGTACTTATTAATTTATATATTCTCGCCCTTTGAGTTATTGAAATGATCCTTGACTATTCATTTGACAAGTTTACCAAAGTTGCAAAAAATTTTAGAAATGCTTTGAGGGTGTTAGTTTTCATTTAAGACCATTTCCATCACAATACTTTATCCTGTATTTGCATTATTTACTTTTTCATGAAATTTGTAAATTGTGAGATAAAATGAAAACCATACTTCTCTATGGTATTGGTCATATAGATAAATTCATTGTGAGCTTGAGAGGATTGCAGTGGTGCACATCTCACTAATGGCCTTTTAAAATTCATTGTGAGCTTGAGAGGATTGCAGTGGTGCACATCTCACTAATGGCCTATTAAAATAAATATTCTTGAAAGGATGAAGTGTTAAAAAAGATTTAGTTGCATTAGAATTTTACATTTGGTTTTGTTAAATATGAATATCCATCGTAGAGAACTCGAGAGATTTGACCATATCTTGTAACCTCCAATCGGTTGTCACTCATGTCTCACTTTTACAAACTCCGGACCAAAATATGATGACTATAATCGGCTAATTCTTGCCTTTGTGAACGCAATTAGGGAATAATTGTTTAAGATTATCATAATATGTGAACTATGAACCCATTAAACATGAAAAAAATCACTTTTTTTTCTTTTATCATTAATGAAACTGATGGAAGCTAGCCTTACTGCAGGTTCCCAAGGACAAGGAGGAGCTTATTGATCTTCAAACAAGACTAAGAAAGCATTTTCCTGTTGATGCTTATAACAAAGCTCGCAAGGAGTTGGATCCCAAAGGAATTCTCTCCAACCGCATGCTTGACAAGCTTTTCCCATCCTCTCTTGGCTGAACTACCTTTATCTTTCCACCCCCCACCCCCCCAAAAAAAGGAAGTTTTACATACATATCCATAAATTCTTATGTATTTACATATCTGTCATTTAAACTTTAATTTTTCCGTATACATGAAAAGGTGCATCTCACTTTTTTATAAAAGTGGTACTTTTGATGTGTATGGAAGATTTGGGTGGTATAATAAAAAAGTAAACTTTGTGTAAGATATGTAAATACATAGGAATTATTTGATATGTATGTAAATGCCCCAAAAAGTCATTTTATTTTTATTGGAAGGTAATTTGTAATGCCAAACTAATTGTTTTATACTTTATTTAGCTTTAATAAAAGCTATGGCTGGTGCCATATCAGTGTGGAGATATTTTTATGTAAAGTTGCTCTAAGGAAATATAATTTTTGTCACCTTGCTTAATGAAATGTACTTTACCTTGCAAAAAAAGAAAACGTTTGTCTGGGTTTTTCACTGCTTTATATTTGTGGGGTTTAAATGAGCCTGAGTTTGAACATGTTGGGTGCTTATTTGTGTTAGGCTCATTTGATATTTAGCTCGAGATTGAAATTATAGGTGAATGGTGCTTTCATATTTTGCTATTTGTTTAGGATTTTATATAAATTTACAAAATGAGAGGGTATCTTGTTTGGCTATTTGTTACTATTTTACTATTGCTTATATGTATATATTACTTTTTTAAATAAAATGGCCAAGTCTATTATATGAGCCCGAGACTTCAGTCATCCTTAATGTGTCTAACACTTTGATTACCACCTTCTTAAGGCTAACTGTGCCAGAGGGGATTCGAACCCCCTACTTAAGGGGTCTTATATCATGGATGCCAACCAACAGACTAGGGTGTGTCACATAGTTCTCATGTGTTGAATCCTTGTTTGTTTCGTGAATTGCATCCCAATGGATAAAAAAGAGAGTTCTAAATGTATTATTTCTTATTAACGTTCACCCTTTTCTCTCTTTCTCCTTTCTTATGTTTTATCTCTTGTGATGTGATCACTTTCAGGATGTTGAATTCACACATTTCAGTTGTTGAATCCTGATTTATGAGTCAATCAAATAACATAGAATATTAAAACGGAGATAAATCATATATTTATATCTAATAACTAAATTTTTATAGCATTTTGATATTATAATTTTGGCGTTAAATTGTGTATTTTATTTTTAAAAATTAAATAATAATATTTTGATGTGATATTAAAGATTTGTGTGTTGTGAATTTTAATATAAAATTTAAATCTTGAATATATAAATAAATAAATGTTGTGTGGGATGTGTGCAAATGCTCAGGACATTCAAAGTCAACAATCCATTCCCCTGAAAACTGGTAGCCTTATTAAAGCAGTAGGCTGCCGACTTAAAACCACACGCTATTCACCATTCATGCCTATTATTCGCATTTTATGTATTTATTTAAACAGTCACATCAAAGAGAGTATTTTATTTATGAATTTTATTTTGCAAATTAATAAATTAAAAAAAAAAGTGGGCACATTAATTGGAAATAAAATAAAAAGTTAAAAATATGAGAATATTTTGTAAACAAAGTGAGTACTGATACCAAACTAAAAAAGAATTTGCATGACAACTGATCAAATTGTTCCTCATTGCATTCTTATGTTGTAACATTATATTGCTAATCACTCATTGTTTTGTGGGATTGCAATGTCAAACTAAGCTTGAATCTTCCCATTCATTGAGCTTCTATAGTGTTAATCATAGTTGCCAACAATAATAGACATTCATATTATAAAGTATTTATGCATAGATAAAACCAATTATGATTTTACACCCACTCACTATTGATCTACAATTAAAAAATGAAGTACATAAGAAGAAGTAATAGTAATTAAGCCAGATCCACTAAAACATAGAGGTGATATATGTGTTCGTTTGTGATATATTGAGCACATCCTCTAACCCACAAACCTTCAAGAAAGCCAATCTATAGGCGAGCTCACTTCAGATCATTTTGGGTGCTTGGTAAGCCCCCAGCTCTTCGCTAGCACTAACCCATGGTGCATGGCTTGAGGGTGTTAATTTCCCTAGCTCACTTATTTATTTTAGAACCACGACAACTAGCGATTTACTAAGAAAAACTAGAGAGTTATGCGATGGCAACATCAATAAGCTTACCAACCGATCAGAAGTTGACCTAACCAACACCCCATCTATTCGCAAAATGACACATTGAGAGGCTACAAGATGCACTATACTACCACATAAGTTACGAGAAATATCATAACACACACATATTTAATAGCGCCCACACATTTAGATGTATCTGCTATCCAGTCATATACATGCTATATTTTTTGTTTATGTATTAGACCGATACGCTCTTCATATCTATAAAATGAAGTTAATCATAGTTGCATGTTACTCTCTTCAACATCTCTCAAGCCATCCATTCTTTCACATTTCTCTCTCTCTAATGCTATTGTAGTTATTTAATTATAATTCTCTTTTTATAAATATAATATTTCAATGCGAAATATTAATATCCACTCATCCATCTTCAAAAAAAATATTCACACATATTATAATCTCCACCATTTAAAAAACCAATTTATAAAGAGTAAAATAAAAATTAATTTCCAAAGAGCTTAAACCAGAAGCAATTCTCATAAATATAAAATTTTGCTATATGAACTCTATAACAATACTAAAAAAAAGTAAAAAAAAAATACTTCTTATGCACTTGAAACTAAGTCTGTAATTTTTTTAGATAACTAAAGAACTGATCATAAACTTTATTCTTCTACTGAATTTCTCATGTTTTACATATAGCTAATTTTAGGGTTTTGGTGATCAGTTACAGGAACAGAAGCAGGTTCCATCATCACATCTCGTAAGAGGACATGAATGACCACATAAAGATTCACAGTAATTGCTACAGATCTGTACACAATCAGTACTGTTTTGCCTGCAAGATACCTGCTGAAAAAAACCTTCAATCTTTTTATTTGCAGTGCTGCTCGAGGAAGAAGATGATTCTGAAACAAACCCTAGATTGTTGTGGAGTGCAGAGAAAGACTAATGATTATAGAGAGATTAGGTGCATACTAATTAACTAAGTTAATTAATTACCTGTGGGAATGAGGAAGAGGAAGAAGAGGGCTGCTATCAACCATGGAGGATTGTTGGCCATCAAAGAGAAAAGTAGGTGTGGACTGGTGGCTCTTGTTGGTAAGAAGGATGGACTAAAAATCTATTAGATGTGGGTCCATTATATAAATAGATGGAATAGACTTGTAATAAAGTTTATAAATTGTTGAATAAACAATTATAGAATATTAATAGTTGTGAGAATGATGATTCATGAGAAATATTTATAGTTAGGTGATGATCAATGGTTCATTGATTTGGCTATTCTCCTAATAATTAGAGGTGTGTTCATTATTAAATTGTGCAAGATGGATGATGGTCATTTATTTATTTATTTATTTTATTTTAGAGAGAATAATTAGAGATGTGGGTTCATTATATAAATACATGGGATTGTTGTGTAAAAGATGCTAATAATTCATGGATTAAATGGTTTAATATATTGTCTATTTGAAGCTTGCTTGATTCTTAGTTTGACCAAAATAGTACATGATATACATCTGTACATATGAATAGATACATACATACACATGAATAGACGCATGCATACATACATGCATACATACAAAATACACACATACACAAACATGCACACATATATATATGAATAGATGCGTACACATATACATAAATACATATGAATATATGCATACATACATACATACATACAAACACCCACACGTACATACAAAATCCGCACCCACACCCACACACACATACATACTTGGGAGAAAGCAATTAAAAATCAGTTCAATATATATAAAACTCACTTTCAAAATTCAACTCAAATCATTTTCTAACTCAAGTTAAATGAAGTCTTTGGTAGCCGTACACCATACTTTCATAAAAACTACTACTTCCCAAACAATTATTATTATATTCTTGGTAATTTAGTCAGAACAAAATTCAATTAAAAAATTAATTAATTAAATTAAATTCAAAGAATAAACAAAATATATGAGATGTGGGCCATGATCACCTACAGACAATTTAAATACTATTACTAATAATATATGAAAATGAAGCTGACATAACGGTAGCATACAAAATAAAAGCAAAATTTACATACATACCACTCTATTTTTATGTATTTACATATCTGACACCTATAAGCTGCTGCAAGATTACTGGTGAATCCATGTTGATAAGCATGTACTGTCGTTCTCTCTATATATATTTTAGCCTTTGATGATGTGATTAGTGATAATTTAATCGAATAAGTTTTTAATTGTTTCTGTAAGAGATTAACATCAATTTCAGAAAACTTACAATCAAATTGACCAGCTCAACTTGACAGACCCGATGACACCAAACTTGGTCTAATCCGAGTCAAATCAAGTTCAGATCAAGCATTAAGCTATTTTCAGAAGTTTATGCAATATAATTGGAAATTCAAATCAATTCAAAAATTGACAAACTTTTAGTCGAACCGAGCGTCTCAACAAGACGAATCCAGGGAGTCCAAGATCACTCAGTTCTAACATCATTAAGTTTATTAGTATGTTAGTATATTAATGTTAAGAAGTTAAAATATAATAATAATGGGATTATGTCAGAATATTTTTTCAACNTACATACAAAATACACATATATACATATGAATAGCTGCATACATACATACATACATACACACACATACATACAAAATCCACGCCCACACCCACACACACATACATACTTGGGAGACGGTGACTCTCTCTTCCCACAATCCACTTCTTCTCTCTCCTTCTTTCTCCCTTTTCAGCGCAATGCTAGTAGGGTTTCAGTATAGCTTATGGTCATTACGGGACCCTACGTCCTCAAAAGATTCAACAGATACATTATTAAAATCGAAAATCATTGAAGTCGAACAAACATTGCATGCAATTGTGTTCATAAAAAAAAGAAAGCAATTAAAAATCAGTTCAATATATATAAAACTCACTTTCAAAATTCAACTCAAATCATTTTCAAACACAAGTTAAATGAAGTCTTTTGGTAGCCGTACACCATACTTTCATAAGAACTACTACTTATTATTTTCTTGGTAATTTAGTCAAAATAAAATTCAATTAAATAATTACTTAATTAAATTAAATTCAAAGAATAAACAAAATATATGAGATGTGGGCCATGATCACCTACAGACAATTTAAATACTATTAGTAATAATATATAAAAAGGAAGCTGACATAACGGTAGCATACAAAATAAAAGCAAAATTTACGTACATACCACTCTATTTTTATGTATTTACATATCTGACACCTATAAGCTGCTGCAAAATTACTGGTGCATGCATGTTGATAAGCATGTACTGTCGTTCTCTCTATATGTATTTTAGCCTTCGATGATGTGATTAGTGATAATTTAATCGAATCAGTTTTTAATTGTTTCTTTAAGAGATTAACTCCAATTTCAGAAAACTTACAATCAAATTGACCAACTCGACTTGACAGACCCGATGACATCAAGTTTGGTCTGAGTCAAATCAAGCCTAGATCAAGCATTAAGCTGTTTTCAAAAGTTTATGGAGTCTAATTGGAAATTCAAATCAATTCAAAAACTGACAATCTTTTAGTCGAACCGAGCGTCTCAACAAGACGAATCCAGAGAGTCCAAGATCACTCAGTTCTAACATCATTAAGTTTATTTGTATGTTAGTATATTAATGTTAAGAAGTTAAAATATAATAATAATGGGATTATGTCAGAATATTTTTTCAACTTTAATCAATATTTAATAAAAAATTTTTATTTAATATTAATGCTGTAAACAATTTGATTTATTAGATGATGAATATTTATATCATGAAAAATGAATGTTTGAAGTTCTATTTTAGATAGAATTAATATGATTCATATATAAACATAACTTATGAAGAAACAAAATAAAGTTAGCATTCTAGAAAGATGTCGGCAAGCCGTGTGATACTTCACCTCGCCATGCATAGTGAAATTTCGATACATAAGNCTTTCCTTAGAAGCTAAATCTCACAATATGTTGCTTCATGCACCAAAAATCATAAGTGATCACAAGAAACTTCTACCCAATATGTTATGTAAATTTTGGATGCAACTCCAGAAATTTACGATGACATGTTGTTGTATTTGTTCTCTATAAAGTTGCTTGAAGATTCAACACAGAGAGAGTTTTTATAACGATGCTCTTTGATCGTAGGGTGGATTACCTAAATTATTTTCATAGGAGTAGAGACATTTGCTGGACAAATTTTTATTAGATTCTTATGGGATATTTGTATTTATTTATGGTTTTTCATGATGCTTTTGGATTGACTTGAGAGTTTTTCATTTCTCGTTATTTTTTTCTATTTACTTTTATGACATTGTTTGCTTATGTTATTTTTGTTTGTAACCTTATATGATTGTAGTTGATTCATTTATGTTTATGTGTTAGTCACTTTGATATTGAAATATATGGNTGGCGCGTTGTGTTTTGAAAATGTCGGATGAAGCATTTGGAAACAGCGGCTCCGTCTTTTTAAAAAATTTATGTTAACACAGGCCACAGGTTCGACCTAGCGGCCCGCATTTTTTCTCGAGCTTATTACTGACCTATCCTTTCGAGCTCCCCTCTCACTGTTGCCCTCTCTATCGTGTTTCTTCTGTTTTTTTTTTCTCTCTCGATTGCTTTTCTAGATCACTCCTCTCTCGCCCCTCTCTCCGGTGGGAACGAGTTACCTTTCTCATTTCCCTCTTCCCTTCGATCTCTGGTGGTAATGGGTTGCCTCTCTACTCTCGCTCTTTCTCCAATCTCCTGCTCTCTCTCTGTTTAGTGTGCTCTCTGTCCCCCCACAATATCACCTTTTTTTTTGTTGGAATGAGTTTATCTTTGTGATTTGCGGCTTTCTCATTTGTGGTTTAAAGTGAGAATTTGGATTTTGCTCTTTCCGGCTTTCTCATCTGCAGTTTGAAGTGAGAAATTGAATTTTGCGATTTGTAGCTTTGTCGTTATGATTTGAAATTTAGATTTTGTGAATTGTGGCTAAATGTGATATGGAATAGGGTTTTATCTTTACCTTTGATGTTTGAGTGAGAATTTGAGATATGGCTGAAAGAGGGTGCTTGATTTGTTTATAGCAATGTTTTGGGTGCCTTGTATGCAGTAGCCTCAAATAAAAAATCTGGGGTCGGGTTTTATCTTTACCTTTGATGTTTGAGTGAGAATTTCACAAATGACTGAATGAGGGTGCTTGATTTATTGATAGCAATGTTTTGGGAGCATATATGCAACTACATCAAATAAAAAATATGGGGTGGGGTTTAATCTTCACCTTTGAGGTGGATGTTGGTTTGTGTGTGGAGGTGGTAGTTTGTGTGTGGTTGTGTTTATATTAGAAGATGTGTTGAAGAATGAGTGCAAGTGGTGGTTGGTGTGTGGTTGTGTTTGTGTTAGAGGATGTGTTGTTGGATGTGTACATGTGATTGTGTTGTAAAGGTGGTGGTTGGTGTGTGGTTGTGTTTTTGTGGAGGTCTTGGTGTATGGAGGTGATGGCGGTGGTGTTGTGGTTGTGTTGGTGTGTAGAGGCGGTGGCACTGGTGATGTGTAGATGGTGTTGTAGTGTGGTATGGAGGGACATTGGTGATGATATCATGAAATTTTTATTTTTCTTTGAGTTGCGATATTGTAACATTGTTGTTTATGTTAATTAGTTTTTTCACGCTAGTAATACAATGGTTAAGACAAAAGAGGTTGGTTCATCTGCAATGTGGGATAAAGAGACAAAATTAATATTTTGCGATCTATGCCTCATTGAGGTCTAATTGGCAAATAGACCGACAAGGAAGGCTCGCAAAATATTAATAGAAAATTTAAGGAATGTATATGAGAGAGTATGATAGGATGTAGTTAAAAAAATAAGTGGGGTCAATTAAAGAAAAATTGAAAAATCTGGAAGGAAATGAAGTGAAGATCAACATGTTTGAAGTGAGCTTCGATAAACCGAGCGATTGATGCTTTCAAGGAGTCATGAGTAAAGTGACAGGCAGTGAACATTTTTGAAACGTCTCCTATTTCTGTCAATTTTTAATTTATTTTCAAATCCAACATGTTATATGAATTTTTAGCTGGTGCATGCTGCAAGAAAGTTTAAATATAGTGGAATCAATCCTGAGGAGAAGTTGGATTGTATGTTTGGAGGTGTCATGACAATGTGAAACAATGCATGTGCCCCCATGGGGCAGGGTTTGGTGGCATCCCCGAAAATTTGGGAGCTGATCAAACAGGTGAATCCAATGAAGGCCAGCCCAAGCCTCCATGAAATTGAGTCCACAAGTCATTAAAAACATCCCCGGGTTGAAAAAAAAAAGAGGAAGTTGCTTTCCTTAGAAGCTAAATCTCAGAATATGTTGCTTCATGCACCAAAAATCATAAGTGATCACAAGAAACTTCTAACCAATATGTTATGTAAATTTTGGATGCAATTCTAGAAATTTATGATGACATGTCGCTGTATTTGTTCTCTATAAAGTTGCTTGAATATTTAACACAGAGAGAGTTTTTATAACAATGCTCTTTGATCGTAGGGTGGATTACCTAAATTATTTTCATAGGAGTAGAGACATTTGCTGGACAATTTTTTATTAGATTCTTATGAGATATTTGTATTTATTTATGGTTTTTTATGATGCTTTTTGATTTACTTGAGAGCTTTTCATTCCTCGTTATTTTTTTCTATTTACTTCTATAACATTATTTGCTTATGTTGTTTTTGTTTGTAACCTTATATGATTGTAGTTGATGGCTCATCCATAACAACTTCACAAGAGGGGCTAACAATAACTCTCTACATATTATCACATAATGAATCAATGCAAAGAGCTATAGAGTGTTTTCAACACTCTTTCAAAACTATTTGTAGATACTTCTAAGTAGGATTGGATGCACTTATCACTTTTTTTTTCACAGTCATAAAACTAACATATCCTACATTTGAATGGACATCCACTATGATTTCGCACGATGTGGGTATATGTCATTCTTTAAGATAATTTATCATATTTATTACATTCAGTTTTCATATAAATATCACAATTACACAACCTTTTCTAGAATTGTATTGGAGTAATCGATGGAGCACACGTTAATGCACATGTTCTAAATAATAAGAAGAACCATTCATCGACCGTTGAAGGTCCGCAACGCAGAATGTCATCGTGGTATGCGACTTCAACATGTGCTTCACTTTTGTCATGCCCGGTTGGGAGGGCGCTGCATAGTACAAACAAATATCTAAATCTGCATAATGGAATAACAAGTACAACTTCTCACATCCGCCCATAAGTTTGCTTGAGAATAAGCAACTCTCCTAATTCATTTTTCTTTCAACGCTATTCATTCAATTCACACCAGGTAAATACTATTTGGTCAATGCAAGATATCCATTGTTGTGACGGTATCTCAAGCCCTATCCTGATAGGAGATACGACATACTTGATTTTGAGTGAGCCAACAATATCGCGGGGAGGGGGGGGGGGGCAAGAAAAAAATGTTCAAAAAAAGACATGCCTCCTTACTGGGTGTTATTGAGATGACTTTTGGTATTTGAAAGAAGAAATGTGTTATACTTCGTGATATATAATCTTACCTGTTTCCCAAACATGTGTAGATTGTGATTGCCACAATGAATCTCCATAATTATATTCAACAACATCTTTCTAGCAACAATATCAACTTTCGTAAAACATACAAGGACCATGAACATGTCTCTATTGAGGCATATGAGTGTCATCATGTACAACCTTTGTCATAGGAAAAAAATGATGTTCCTGAGACTTGCACTAAAGACGAGGAAGGTGTAAACGACATGACCGCATTGAGTGAACTAATTACAAATGCGATAATTGGAGGGTGATTGGAGGAAATGTTAGTTTTCATAATATTATGAATTGTAATAGTTGTTGAAAGCAATCACTGTTTATTGTATCAATATTTTATACAATTTATGTTTATTTCTGTTTCTTATGTAGTTGATATTTAATATTTTAATTTTTTATGCAATTTGTATGTGTTTTTTTATTTTTTTTTCTTTTGGTGGGTTTTAGATGTCTATGACGAGACGTTTGACCTTATGTGTTCTTCTGGATGGTCTTTATATTGTTATTGGTTTGTGTCAAATGTGAAATTCTAATGAATACAATCAAGTTCCTTTGACGACATTTTTTTTTGTTGATATGCATACGTGACAACACGAGCTTGGTATTACGTGGGTTAAAGACAATCAAAAAATTTTTTTTATAAGGCCTGATGTCTTCATGTAGTGACCGATTCATTTGTTTATATATTAAGTTCTATGAGAGCTCACATCTACATAAAAGTATAATTAATTTTGTATGTTATAAATTTTTACTTGTGTTGTGCTTAAGAATATATTTTTTTAAGAGTTTGAGGATTTCTGATACCTTCAGAAAATTGCACTACTACTGTGGGCTTCAAAGTTTTCTGCTAACTTCATGTCAGCCACATATCTACATGAGATAATTTTACAGATAACCACGGAGAATCATGAAAAACTGTGATTATTTTCCGTGGGCAGATAGGCTAGAAGCTTATACCGTTGAGAGTGACCGGACATGAAAAGTATCCACATATGACGTCTTAGCTAGTGATATACGTTGTCTGCATTTTAAAAATAATATTATCATATTATTAGTTGTTATTTTAATAGTCATTTTCTTAATTTTAGTAGTCATGCTACTCACTGTTAAGTGAGATGTCTATCTTTATTTTGTTATGTTTTGCACTAGATATTTGCTTTTAAAATATAAAATGTACTGATATGAACAGTTTTGTTGCAAACAACATTACTATACATGGGCAGAATGATCATTTGTCCAGAAACGGTTGTAGCACAACTGTTTTCAAATTGCAAAAAAACAAATATACGGTCAGATTTTCCACAACAGTTTCTACGCAGCAGCTTCCTACGACATCCAATATGCAACAACTTATTATTAATCTGCAACTGCCCCAAACATACACTAAATTTCCTAAACTACATAATAAAAAAAATGTTAAATTTTAGGGGTTTTTAGATACCAATCACCCAAAACATTAAATATAACTTTTTAACTATCCAAACATTAAATATAACATTTTAATCACTTTTTCTCATTTTAACCACCCTCTTTTACCCGCTAGTGAAGGTTTTGGATGGTTAAATTTTTTTATGATAAATATTTATTGGGGAATTTCTTACCCAATATTTTATGAAGCTAAAAAGCATGATTATGTTCATTGTTAGAAACTGTATATCCTTTCTTTTATTTTATCCTTTTTATCAAACTAGTTGTATTTTTTCAGATAATCAAGTTTATATAACAAAATTGGCTTCTTCTTTTTTTTTTCCTTCCATGCTCTTCATGTA
>JXCR01119303.1:103969-125544 GCA_002079205.1 Phalaenopsis hybrid cultivar
TTTTGCTAATATTTAATCCTAATTTTTTCCAATATAAAACAACACAAAACCAATATGCAAGTGTCAAGCTTCAATCGATGCTTCCATCATAGCAAGTTATGGAATGTTCCTCTTATGTTCATTTCATGTTTTTACAGCTTATTAATTTTTTTTTTTACAGAAATTTTGAATTATATGTTATTTGTGAATCACGCCCAAAGAGTTCAATCGTAAGAAGTGAAAAGAGAGACAAATATAGAAATAAACAATAATAAATGGTAAAACTACTTGTCTATTAGCTCTCATAGAATGATTTTCCTATTTATAGAAGAAATATGCAATATATGATATTATATTTCTGTTACTACTTTAAAGGGGGCTATTCATGATATTCTATATATTTATATGTCTGAGCCTATTGCTCGAATGCCCTATGACTCAGTTGGCTAGGCTAACATGACTTTAACTGGTAAGCTAGGCTCAGTCGATGCATCCGATTAATTGGGCTTAACTTATGGTCAGCAGGATTGACTTGGTTGGCTAGCCTTTGTCTATCAGTTGATTCAAGTCTTGTTTGTTTTAGCTTCGGCATTAGCTTTTGAAACCGCGTTCGCTGAACGTGCATTTGCTTTACGCGTTCGCACATTGGGTTCCTGAACTATGGTGCACCTTTCTCCCTTCCAGCAACTTCGGCTTGCACCTCATGCCACTCGTTCGTCGTGAAAAATTCCTTATTTTCCCATACTTGTTGCTAATTTGTTTCCCAATTTTTCGCTAAAGTTGATTATGGACTACCAATGTAAGTGAATTAAGGATTACATAGGTGGATTACGAATTACCTATGCGTTTGCTTCCCTGTTGCTGTCCTATTATATTAATTCCTTTATCTCCAATTGTTGGGGGCAAAGTGCACTTAAAAGTAAGCACATCTTTATTATTAGTGGATATTTATTTTTTTTTAATTCGGATAAAAATGGTCTCAAATCCAACCCTTAAAATATTAGTAGATTATTTATTTGGGCAAATGATTATTTATCATTTATTTAATTTTATTATAACATAATGAACTATAATATTAAAAAAAAACATAAATGCATATTTAAATATGGGAATTACACACATCTATAAAAATTATGAATTTTATATAGTATGTGCAGATGAAGATTTCATACATTTATCCATAGACAACACTTTCAAAACTGAATTTTTCAAACATATCATTTCCTTTTGAAACAAGAGCTTTTGAACTGAGATTTAATACATGCACAGTCAAAATGAACACACCCTTAATCTAGTCATTGACCTTCGATACTTGAATGACGGGCTCATATCGTAAGGACGAGACTAGATTGTCTGACAGAGACTAAATCACCATAACTCATTTCTTAACGAAGAGATCCTTCGAAAAGATTAGAAGCTAACCAATTCAAACCCAGAGATGAAAAACTAGCAAGTTCCATTGCAACTTCTAGATGCTACTCAGACTCTCTAAAAAAACAAAAAATAATAAATGAAAAACAGAGCAAAAACTTTCAGTCCAGTCATCGGATCCTTCCACTGCAACGGTCAGACAAAATCACCTCACACATTTTCCCCTCCACTTTCTTCCATGTGATGTCCATTGACCTTCCCCACTCAACGGTCATATCACTAACGGTCACTTCAGCAGCTGTCCTCCATGAAACCTTCTTGCATACATCTTTCCTAATCTCCATTAGCCAGGCCATTAAGTTAACTAACTCCCTAATTCTCATTTGAGAAGGAGGTAGATAGTGGTGTGTTTGTTGTCTGGTAGCTGAGTGATCTCACACGCTTGGTAGGAGGTACAGTGTTACAGGAGAGGAGGCATNCAAGGGCAGAAAGGTCAATTTTACAGAATCAGTTGTTTTCCAGACGCACTAACCAAACAACCTGACAGCTTATCCGGATCAGCTGGTCATCAGCAGATTATCTGGATAAGCTGCTTATCAGCAGAAGCTGGATAANTCTTATTATAATCCATATTAGAGTTTCATAAATGTGTAATGAACTTTCATATATGTCACTATGTTTTTTTGAGTTATATAAATATTATTAAACTTTTTGCATTTTCATTTCTTGACATTTGAGAAAATAACATTCTGCTACATAGATTATTCATTCAACTAAAAAAATTTGCAAATAAGCTGTTTACAAAACGCACTAACCAAACAGCTAAACAACTTATTCAAAACAAGGGCAGAATGGTCAATTTTACAGAATCAGCTGTTTTCCAGACGCACTAACCAAACAACCTGACAGTTTATCCGGATCAGCTGGTCATCAGCAGATTATCTGGATAAGCTGCTTATCAGCAGAAGCTGGATAAGCTGCAGCTGCTCCAAACAGACCCTAAATCACCGTAACTCATTTTTCGAAAAGATTAGAAGCTAACCAATTCAAACCAAGAGATGAAAAACTAGCAAGTTCCATTGCAACTTCTAGATGCTACTCAGACTCTCTAAAAAAACAAAAAATAATAAATGAAAAACAGATCAAAAACTTTCAGTCCGCTCATCGGATCCTTGCACTGCAACGGTCAGACAAAATCACTTCACACATTTTCCCGTCCACTTTCTTCCATGAGATGTCCATTGACCTCCCCCACTCAACGGTCATATCACTAACGGTCACTTCAGCAGCTGTCCTCCATTAAACCTTCTTGCATACATCTTTCCTAATCTCCATTAGCCAGGCCATTAAGTTAACCAACTCCCTCATTCTCATTTGAGAAGGAGGTAGATAGTGGTGTTTGTTGTCTGGTAGCTGAGTGATCTCACACGCTTGGTAGGAGGTACAGTGTTACAGGAGAGGAGGCATGCACGTAGGAAAGAGACAGAAGTGACGTGTGGGGGAGGGCCGGTGCCCGGCCTTGTTTCCTGCTGTACTGGAGAAAAGCCTCATTGGCAGCCACTGCCACCGCACATGGATGCTGGGCTAGCACGCTTTTTTCCTTTTTTTGTTTTTTTGGTTGTAAGGCTTTTTAATTTATATAGTTAATTATGTCCTAATTTTGTTGCTCCATTGTAATGAGTATATTGTAGTTATAAACAAAATGAAAAGTTTTTAGATGTTAATTAGTCTATTTAGAAAAAAAATTGTTATTTATTTATTTATATAGCATTTAAATTTATAATATTAATAAAATATATATTTTATGTACTTGAAATACGATTTTGATATTGTCTCAAACATCACTTTCAGACACGGTGGTGGACAAAGAATGAAGAAGTTGCATTGGAGCACGCTAGGGAAATGCTCCAATCATGCAGAGTTCCCTAGGGCAAGACATTGATGTCATTGGAGAATGGAAAAAGAAGTTGTAGTGGAACTTATTAGTGCAAAGCATCAATGGCACCAGTATAGGAAGTCGTGTTGGGATTTGCTAGGGCAAGACTGAAGAGATATAGATGAGGAGAGAAAGTAGAGGAAGATGGTAGGAAATTGAGCCCAAAAAATCTAAGTATTCAATGCACTACTCTATTCATTATAAGTGTATTACACTTTTTTATTACTTGTTCTGATCTTTATATAGGTACTATGTTATGCATGAGCTCTTTTGCCATTACATGGATAACTAAATGACATATAAATGGTTATGTTTGTTACAACATCTGTGCGCTAATCTCTTAGGTTGCCTTGAGGACCACTATTATGGTGGTGAGATGAGCTTTGCAATGGATCATGTGAGGTTTTTGTGAGGTGAGCTCTTTTTTGCCCCTCTCAAGATAATGATTTAGGCGTTGGATTGTCAAATTGTTGGTTAGGAGTTGATGTCAAGTGGCTGGTAGGGTTTTTGTGAGGATGTTTGTGGTTGGTTAGGAGGTGATCGACCGATCATGTTGGGGCGGCCGATCAAACCGAAGTGTTCACGTGATCACGCATACAATATGTGACATGACCCTCATGCAAAAATGCAACAATTGAACACATGCAATGCAACCCAAAACATTAAACAGTACATTGAACTCGTCCTAATGATCTCATGTAGGTTCTAAGGTTGAATCAATGGAAGAGGTGTCAACGTCATATTGCACGAAGCAACGTGACCTTGCCACCCATTTGACCGACATAGAGCGAAAGATTTACACGTGAGGAGAAATCTTCGTGATCTAAAGAATGACGACAAAATGGGCATCATCATACGTTATGACACAATACGTATGAGAGAATCCAAGGAATGCCACTAACCTATCAACCTCTTCTAAGCACAACAAACAACCAAAGGGACTCTAGAAAAAAGGAAAATGCAAAGCTTGAGGAGGTTATATCCTCGCGATGGTTGATCGAAGTTCAGACATTGCTCTGGAAGAAAATCTTTTCATCACGAAGAGATTCCGACAACACTTCAAGTATTGATATGTGCTCCCCTCGGGTGATGAAGCTCTCCTCGCAAGAGTTTTCTAGCGTCGATGTAACACCATACTTAGCTCTTCCTCTCTATTTTTAGAACCAATACTGTGACCGAGAAAGAAATTGTGAGAGGAGTAAGAGAAGAATGAAGAAGAGGAAGAAGAAGAAAGGTGAAGAAGCTCTCTAAGCACACTCCAAAACTCTCCTCCAACCTCTTTGGGATGGCTCCCTAGCTCCATCCAAGTGAAATGAGCGCTCTCCCCAAATCTTCCCCTGTAAGAAGGATATTCTTACAGTTGTTGAGATTTGAATGATGAACTGCCTCTTTTGTCAAGCACCCAGGTTAGTTTAGAGGCCTTTTTGGTTTATGACTGATCAAACGACTTATCTAGGCTCTTGGACGACGTCCGGACTGAAAAATGGGGATCAGGAAATGAACTGAATTAAAACAGAAGGCTAAGGTACGTGGCGTAGCCACACCCCAAATGGAGCCTGGTCACGCCCTCAGGTGGTGTGGCCATGTCTAGGTATGATCACGCCCTATATGGGCTTTGTCATGCCTACTCTGTTTGGGGTTGTTTGGTAGTTTTGGTGAGTTAAGCCGTGTGGCAATACTTGAAAGGTCCTCCTTACATGAAAATGATGTTCTAGACACATTTGAGTTGTTTGTTCCGCCATCCGAAGCCATATAATGAATAATTCTTTACAAGTAATCCAATTTAGGGCATGACTTATTCGCGTTGCGTCGAACAAAAAATCATTCAGTCGGGGTCGTCTCATCATTGTAGTGTCGGCCGACCCTCATCTCATTGAAAACCAAAGCCTAGCAAAATGATCTTGGCCATGTGCTAGAGGGTCAAAGACGGATATCTCGAGCCTTGGAGATTCATATGTGTGTGAGCATACCTTAGGATCGTTCGAGTGGACATCCTACGTCCGTGACATCAAAAGATGATGCCAAAAAGCATCATAGGGAGTGAGATAAATCACTTAGAAGTGAGCCAAATCCCCCCAAAGTATGCAAATGTCTATCCCAGTGCATACAATGTCATATGTGGGGAAGACACTTACATGTGTGAGCGCTCAAAGATGCTCCCCAAGCATGGATGCTCGAAGAGACATCTAGCTCATGGATGCTCAAAGAGACATCCAAATATACCACTTGTCGTCTGACTCTAACAAAAAAAAGTGTAGAGAAAAATAAGCATGATATGAACTCTCGTCTCCCTATTAATAAAAATAAGATGCTTCAAAATCAAGGAGAGTTCAATTATTTAGTCATTAATTAAAATAGAATTAGAAATTTTTTTTTTTTGCATTTAATTCTTTCATTTTGATCACAACATCACTTTTAAGAAGTAAGAGAATTATGAAACTAAAATATGTACATCAAAAAGATATTTGTACTGATCATATAGAGATCTACTAGTTCAAAGGAGAATAATACAATTGAGGCATATTCCGTGCAAAGAGATTGTGAGGCTTACCAAGTCAGACGAGCCAAGTCAATTAGGCTAACGCTGACGTAGTAAAAAAAATGGACTAGAAAACAATTAGGTGGACTAAGTATAAGCCATCCGAACATAAATGAAGGAGAGAGCGCCTAAGCCATTAACTGTAACAAAAAATGACACCTTGCAATTATCTTATGGAGAACTAGCATTTTATAAGAGAAGTGTATGATGGGGACAAATCCATTGTAAAGTGATCTAGAGACCCACCAAGCCAGACGAGGCGAGCTCGACGAGCAAAGTCATTTAGGCCAAAAATCGTCCAAGTTAAAAAGTGAACAACAAATGACTAAGCAATCCAAGTATAAGCCATCCGATCAAGAAATCAGATAAGATAGCATTCAAGCCATCAACTGCAAAAAAGCCAACTCCATGTAGTAACCTATTCCACAACAGAGTTCATTCAATTGAAGAGTCAGCTCAACACATTATCTTTGACCATTCATTGAAGTCCCAAAGACTTTATCAGAGATTGAAAATAGTCAATCAGATTGGATCAGCCAATCGTGCATGCACCCTTCCGACCGAGCGCAGCTAATATCGAGCTGATTTAGTCAAGCCAAGTCAACTAAGCTTATTCAATCAAGCTAAAAGGAAACTAGATGATACGTTGTAAAATACCAAAAAATACATCAGTACAGACCCTAGTACGGGTAAAAATGTAATATCACTATTATACTACATTCTCCATAAATAGCGAAAGCATTTAATGAAGGAACAACACTATTTGTACTATTCATCTCCCTCTCTCTCTCTCTCCTCGTTTATGTTCTATTCCTTGGGCGTGATTCACTGAATATATCAGATTCAACAACCTTGAATTTGTTAGATTTACTTTAAATTTTTCATGAGTTTTCACCTCTCAAATTATATGTATGCAAAACATTTAATAAAAGGGACTTTTAGATGCATACCGCTCAATTCCTCTCTATTTATATATATAACATCAAAACTTTACATTTTACATTTGTACCATCCAAATCTTTCATGTCACATCAAAAATACTAGATTTCAATCTTCCTTAATAAAATTTTATGTAAGGATATATATATATATATATATATATATATATCTTGTAGTTGAGCTCGATTGATATGGGTAAAAAATATATTGAATTTTTGAAGTTAACCAACTATTATGGCTAGGTTGATTAATAAGGGCACTTATTTTCTAAGATGCCCTACACAACACTTTAAGATAGTCACTCTCAGCTCTCTCTAGACTCTATTAACGCCATATATCACTACTCCTATTGAGAAACTTCTAGAGGCCACTTTGATCAACCCTATTTACATTAAATGTATGCATGCAACATATTGATTGATACCAAGGTTTGATTTTTAACTTCACTATGCATGTTAATTAAAGTTCTTTTGAACTTAATCATGTTATTTCATCCTTAAAAAATATTCTCTGTACAATCATGATCTTATGACTAGTATACATTTTTATTTTCTTATCTGCACCCTTTTGATTTACTTTTTTACTGAACTAGCCATGTTTGTTTACATAGTCTACTTGTCGTGTTGCCAAGGCTTTTCGGTTAACTACTTACCCTTTTGGTCAAGTTCTTACGACCAAAATTTTATTCTAATTAAATCATACACTTTTGATTAAATCTCTCTTGATTTGTATTAGGTTTGACCAACCTATCTCCAATTTTTTTTTTTTTAAAAAAAAGCTACCTCCAATTTTATTATATATATTTTTATTAGGCTTGCCTTCAACTTAGTTAAACTCTTTTAGCGAGACCACTCTCCAATAATCTCATGCTCCCCTGACCTTACAGTACCTGTTTTAATACCTTTTAGGAATCCTTTAGATTTAGCCATACTACATTTAGTCATGTTTTGACAGTCATACTTTTTTGACCTTCATCCTATTGCTTGGTCTTATCATGTGGTTTAACCTTTTTTTATTTTATATTTTAAGCATAAAGTTATATCCAAATCATTTATTTCCTTTTCAAGTAAACTATCTCTATTTGGATTAGTCTTACACTTTAAATATCTTGAGATTTTTCCTTAATGCGTGGGACATCGATCTCTAACTTTTTTGTAATTGTATCTCATCAAACCACTTAGATCCTAACCATGATGCTTAATGATCTCAACTATCTTTTTAATATAACATCGTATCTATAAGCAAAGATTATCTTAGAAGTAATTCTATTAACTTTAAGACTTGCAAACTTATTCGTTGTAGGACGATTATCATTATTAATTGAAGTTTCATCTAACAATGAGAAACATCTTATCTTAGTCAAACTTCATTTGAAAAAATCAAAAATTCAAATATTTTAATTAACATTTAAAATTTAATTAACAAGTTGACACAACTCATACTCATGGCCAATTTTTACCAAATATTTTAATTCCCATCCTTCTAGAACTACAATTATTTTTGTATTTACTTCTAAATTCTTCTCAACCCCATCAAATTCTTATTTCAAAATTAATTTTTTAACATCGACTATCAACATAATAAACCTAAAATTGATTGAATTCCTAAAGTGAAAGCCAATTACTATTACATGTGTTTACCTTTTAACTTACTTGAGACATTCAAACACACTCTTGTGCAAGAACTTCTCCCTCCACACAAGTCCCATAAGTTTCCCTCAAAATCTGATTCCATGCCAAGCTTTTATATTTTGCACTCCACCTCTTCCTCCTTAGCCACCCTTACAATAACTTTATGAGGAGATATGCATCCACCTTACAACTCTCTGCACCATCACTACAGCAAATAGGAGGGAGTCCCTCACTTAGATTCTCCTTGTCCTCTTCTCCTTTATTCATCATATTTCTTTTTAAATGTCCCTACAAGTCACCACATGCTCTTCCACCCGCACTAAAAATGGCTAAAAACCCCTCATAAATAGATATACAGATGGAGGAAAGAAACATAGTATTTAAGCTTAAGAGGTAGGGTTAATGAAATAAAGAAAAACTGTCAATCAAAACAGCAGCAACTACTCCATGCAACACTTATTTGATGAGACAGTTAGTCTATATTTAGATCCTGTAATAATGTAACTATCATCTAGTAATACTGCAGTTGCTGTTAAACAGATGATTTATAATCAATACTTTATTTAAAAAGTATTAATGAATATTATTATTGTAATTAAGAAATTAAAATTGCCTTAATTAAGCTGTAATCTTAATTTTATTCACAATTTATGCTGAATTGAATATCAGAAGTTTAGCAAAAGACTATTGTTCGGTGCAACCAAATGTTAAGTGTGATTATGGCTAATTAATAATTTTAGAAGTAAGCATACATCATAAGAATATAGATAATTAATACATACTAAAATATAAATCAGCACGTACATAAAATATATTTATAAGAGATAAAGAGAGAGAACAGTTCCCATTGGTTTGAAGAAGAAGAAGAAGGTATCTGTTGTGGGCTGCAGCTATGGGAAATGGTCAGGCTGAGAATAAATGGAAGACAAGCCTATCCCACCACTGCTCCCTTGAGTCCTATTTCTGCTACCATCACAGTCCATCCTTCCCACAGCCGCCATTCCAAGATTCAGATAAACCATTTTTGAATCCAAACTTGGGCTACTATCCACATTTTCATTGCTAATATCTCCACCTTCAACACTCATTAATGGATGGTAGAATGAGCCAACTGCATTATTACCGTTACCGCTCCCCGCTGCCGCCGCCACCTCAGCCTCTTCCCTCGAAAGCACCATTACCGCCGACTGCACAAGCTCAAGGCAAAGCCTGAGCTTGTTAGGCTCAATGTGGGAGAGTCCCGGTAGAGCACCTTTGAAGAGGAAGTCTGAGGTGAGGGAGCGAAGGATATCTAGAGGTGTAATATCGTCGCTTGTTCGGGCATTGGGGTCGGCGTGGTGGTCGAGTAAAACAGCCACCATGTCGGGACATACCATTTCAGCAGCGAGGTGCAGCGGAGTCTTGCCGGTCGGACCGGCGGGCAAGTTAACGTTCGCTGCACCAAGCTCCAACAAGGCCTTCACTATCTCACGACTACAATTTTGAACAGCGTAATGGAGGGTGAGGGCCTCGTCAAGGTTGAGGCCCTCTCCCATTACCATAAGTTTGACAAGCTCGACGTCAGAGGACTCTAATGCGCGACGCATTCGTCGAATTTTGTGATGATAATCGTCAGGTTTGGGGATGGCCACGGCGATGTCGAGGGGGAGGTGGTGGTTATGGAGGAAGGAGGGGCGGCGGGATAGCGAGAATTCGATGCGGAGCTCTTCGATCTTTGCTACAATCTCGATGGGGAGGTGCTTGGCTAATACTTCAGGCGGGAGGCCGGATTTGGCGACGAGGTGCGAGCAAGTGCTCCACAATTGATGCATTTCTTGTTTGCGAGAAGCAAGTAGAACTCTCATGGTGTCTTCTATGGAAGCTTTCTCCACCATGTTCTCCAACTGCTTCTGCATTAGTTAAGCACATAGAGATAGCTGATCATCAGGTATCAACATTTATATTATAGATATTATTACACAACATTTATATTAACATAAAAGTCATGAGTTAACAGAAAGGAAATTAATTAATGAAAAACTTCACACTTCCAATAATAAAACTTAGTGAACAAAATTAGGGTTTGAATTTGAAACTAAAATAACCTAATCATAAGAACAGTCTTGCAAAAGTAAGCACTGTATGGTGTAAGAAATTAGTTGTGGGAAAGTAGGGAGAGACAAAGTGTGGGCAGAATACTATAGACTCATTTCCATATAACAGTATAGATTGGGATCATCTGCACAAAAATTTCCAAGTAAAAAACTAGACCCCCCTCCTTCAATTAACTTCTAGTTTATAACTTTTAAGAAAGTTTGTATTCCACCATTAATATATACTAATTTGAATTGAGAGATCTATGAAGAATCAAATAAAAATACTAATGAATTGACCCAATCAATTATGATATATATATATTTATATATATAAGAAGCAGGGCTGACCTGTGTGAGGAAGACGAGCTCCTGGACTCCAAAAGATCGTGCGGCTGAGAGAGTATCAAGCGCGAGATCAACGGCGGAAGAACAGTGAGTATGCCAACACCCTGTATCAGCGCAGTTGGGTCTCTGCTCGTGCTTAAGAGGAATGAACGACACTTGTCCGCTATAAATGAACTGAAGAAGGAGGAGGAAGACATCATATCGAACGGAGTTGACGGGGATAACGTTAACCGAGCTGGCGCCGCCGGAGGAGTTTGTTCGGCGGGGCGGGGAGTCGAAGAAGCGGCGGAAGAAGGGGCTGCGGGTGGCGAGGATGCANACCCCCCTCCTTCAATTAACTTATAGTTTATACCTTATAAGCAAGTTTGTATTCCACCATTAATATATACTAATTTGAATTGAGAGATCTATGAAGAATCAAATAAAAATACCAATGAATTGACCCAATCAATTATAATATATATATATATAAGAAGCAGGGCTGACCTGTGTGAGGAAGACGAGCTCCTGGACTCCAAAAGATCGTGCGNNNNACACTACAGAGAGCCAATTTTGAGCTCAAACTCTTGCCCGAAACCAGGACAAAATCCAATCTCCACCTACACANTTTTGCAGTTCATTTGAGAACAAATAAAATTCAAGTTTTGAAAATGTTTTTCATCCCTCCCCTAAACTTTTTTTTAATAGATTAAACAGTTTAGCATCATAATTATATATGCAGGAATGAAAATTTAAATAACATGTTAACAAAAATTTTTACATCCTAATTATACAAGTATAAAACTAAAGGAAGGAGTAAAATTAATTTTGATCAAATTTTCTAGTATTTTATTTTAGTTTAACATGTAGAGATTTAATAGACTTTTAAACAGTGAGTATAAAAGCAAACAACATACTAACATGATAAAAGAAAAATACAGGGTAGCAGCTTCTGAATTTTAAAATTAAGATCTAAGCTAGCAAGATTGTTAACTTTTTTTAAAAAAAAGACATGGAATTAAGTTAAGTTCTAAATTAACCTATCCACATTACTAAAAACAAAAACAGTTACTACCTTAAAATTTTAAAAACAAAATACTATCTAACACAACAATCACAACAACAATAGTACATTAAAATTCAAAACATAACATAAAACATAGTCCACAACATCACATAACTGCATCTGTAGCAGTACTACATCACAGAGTCCATAACAAAATACAAACATAACAATACATCAAACCAAATCAAGTGCAACACATCATCTCTCATCTCTACTCCTCTCCACTCTTAGAATCGTCATTATACCATTTTTCTTTAGGCTCATACTCAAGACAATCAGAATATTGAGGAAATACTACTCCTGGGTCACCTCTAATCAGACCCTCCATAGCTGGGTATAATTTCTTCTCAAAGCCACTCTTTCTCCTATTATACCTATTTGTATGCTCAGCAAATTGTTCTAGATTTTGAACTTTATACAGTGGTAAAGTGGATATGAGTCATCATCTTCTGTAATAACTGCTCTCGAGTCTCAGTTGACTAACCTCAATATGTAGAAGCACGTGAAGCAGATGGTCTTGATGAAGATGCAACAGAGGTAGATGCAGCAGACGTCTTTAATACATAGCACCTGGAAAATCCTCCTCTCCAGCCAAAAATCGAATGCTCTGAATAAGTCTTCACATTCACTTTTGTAATGGGCTTCAGAGACAACAGAACTTCCTCCCAACTATCATACTTTACTCCAGCATGCCCGCATAAAGAAAATATCAAGGAAGTAAATCCCATACTTGTAGTAGTAGCAGCATCAACTGAACTGATGATAGTGTGATAGATCAAAGCCCCTATGTTGATGGGTTTTCCCTCTTGAATACATTAAATCAACGTCGCTCTCTCTCTGGTCACTTCACTGAAATAATTTGTAGGAAGCAGACGAGCAGATATAAAATAGTGTCAAGCCTTTGACGGTGCACACAACTTTGATGTTAGAAAATTTACTCTCCTCTCATTTATAATCTTTCAAATTCCTCTTCCAACAACCAAATAAGATATGATTTCGTTCAATTCCGCTTTTGTAGGACTATAATTCACATAAAAACATAAAGTCTTTGGTGGTAAATGGTAAAACAAGTTGATTACCTCCGGAGTAAAAGGTACCAACTTCCCTCGAACCATAACTTGAATGTCCTCAGCCTTTGGGATATTTGCATAAAACTCCCTTACAATAGAAATTACAGCGACAACAGAGAAACAATAGAACTGTTTCCACAGTCAGCGGACTATCAAGTCTACCTGGACTCTTAAAACATTGCTCCTGAATCAATTTTCGTGACTGTAGAGCGTCACTATATCGATCCTGAGCTTTTGAACTGACAAATTTGCTTGAATTAAATGGGCTCTTTCCTTTGGTCCTTTTCATTCTTGGTGTCATTCTATAAATTTGATAAATTCCAAAAATAACTTTAAAAATCAAGGTTAAATCACTAAACTAAACTTCCAAAATCACTAACTAAACATCTCAAGCAATTTCCATAGATTTTCCTTCACTTTTCACCATGAATAGTAAATTTTTGAAATCTTCCAAATGTGCTTAAAATATATGGGAAAATCCAAAATTTTGGCATACAAGTAAAGCTCTTACCTCATCTAGCAAATCTCACTTGATTCCACCAAGAAATCTCTAAGTTTCACTTGCCCTAGCCCTTAAAATCGCGAACTCGAGTAAGGGAAGACGATAGGAGGCGGTAAAAATGGCATTTTCAGACCAAAAATTCACTTTTAACCGTTTGCGAACCAATTTTCGTGAACCGGCGCTTAAGCGCGTGTAAGTAGCGCTCAGGCGCCTGCCTCTCGGGTTGGCTCGCGCTTAAGCACGAGATGTGCCGCTTAGGCTCTAGTGCACAATTTTTGAAATTTTTAATTATAAGTAAAATGCACTATTAGCCTAAGTAAACCACCCCTAAACGGTCTCATAGCACTTGAATGAAAATTTTTACTTCATATAACTCCCTTCTCTCTCAAAATTCTCCATAATAATTATTTTAATTTGAGGCTAAAAATAACATAAATTTTCACAAAAATAAACTTATATTAATTCACAAACAAGTACAAACACATTTAACACTTAGTTCTCTCTCCAAATAGTCTTGAATGAGAAATTTTTNCTGAAAATTGCATCTTTCTTCAGTAAATGGCATAAAGGCTAAGTAATCTTAGAAAATTCTTTAATATATCGCATGTAGAATCCAACATGTCCTAAAAAACTCTTAATTTCCCTTACATTTATTGGATAAGTAAATTACTGATCACTTGAATTTTAGCAGGATCAACTTCCATACCATTTTTTGATATTTGATGACCTAATACAATTCCTCCTGCTACCATAAATTGGCATTTTTCCTAGTTAAGGACTAAATTTGTTTCTTCACAGCGCTTAAGAACTTTAGATAAATGTTATAAACATGAGTCAAATGACGTTCCAAACATTAAAAAGTCATACCAAAAGACTTCAATCCCTTTTTCAATTAAATCACAAAAAATTGCTATCATACATCTTTGAAATGTAGCAGGGGCATTACATAAACGAAAGGCATTCTTTTAAAAGCAAAAGTACCATAAGAACTGGTAAATGTTGTTTTCTCTTGATCCTCAGGAGATATTTGAATTTTGTGATAACTGGTATAGCCATCCAGAAAATAAAAGTATTTATGCCCAGCTAGTCTATCCAGCATTTGATCTAGAAAGGGTAGTGGAAAATGATCTTTCCTAGTGGCAAGATTTAATTTTCTATAATCAATGCATGTTCGCCACCCTGTAACTTGTCTAGTAGGTATTAACTCATTATGCTCATTCACAGTTACAATTACTCCTTCTTTCTTAGAAACACAGTGAATTGGACTAACCCATGCACTATCTAAAATAGGGTAGATAATTCCAGCATATAACCTCTTTAAAATTTCTTTCTAAACAACCTCTTTCATAATAAGATTTAATCTCCTATGTGGATCAGCCCTAAGTATGGAGTTTTCTTCTAGATTAATTCTATGCATACAAATTGAAGGATTGATTCCTTTAATATCAATAATTGTCCATCCGAAGGTTTTCTTAAAATTTTTAGAATTTTCATCAACTTTTCTTCTTCTTCCTGTGTTAACTTTGAAAAAATTATAACATGTAAAGTAGAGGAATCTCCTAAAAAGACATATTTTAAATAATCAGGAAGTAATTTCAACTCAAGTTCTGGAGGTTTTTCAATAGATGGACAAAATGATTTATCTTTATCTATCGTGTCCAAAATTTCAAATCTTTCTTGAACATAACTTGAATCTTCCTTAAAAAGGTTTACACATTGATCTAATTTCTCTTCTTGCTCATGTTTGTTGACCTCACTTTTGGTTGAGGTCTAGAAAACTTCTTCAGTAGCCTAGGTCTAGCCATAGGACTTTCNATTTTGGGATATAAACTTATATATGGAAATTAAATGTATATGTTTTTTTTAGTTATGATGATATTTTTGATGTGATGTTAAAATTTATTTAAAATAAATAAATATAATTGAGTTTGAAGGTTTAGGTGTTAGATATTTAAATACATGATTTGTGATGCATGTTTGTGAATGTACATACAAAAATGGATGAGGTTACTTTATGAGTATTTTTCTAATTTTATTTTAAAATTTTATTGGGAAAAAGAAAATGGATTATTTAGAGAGAGAGAGAGAGAGAGAGAGAGAGAGAGAGATGTACTGTTGGATTGTAAGGTGTGGTTTTTAATGAGAAGGGAAAGTTTTTGAAAAAGAAAGTTTTGAATAACATCACATTTTAATGGTTATATTTCTTTTTTCATCATTAATTTTTAATTATGTATATTAGATATAGAATAAATTTAATAATTTACTTGTGTTTACATAAATGAAAACAATATACATAATAACAATTCTTTTATAGATTTGTTTTTAAGCTAGTGATGAAAAGCAAGTCTATCAATTGTATTTAATCAAATTTATTTTAAATTAAAATGAATTATTATTTAACATTTTTATTTTTCAATAATTAAATATTTTTNTTATATTTATTTTTTCATCATAAATTTTTAATTATTTATATTTGATATAAAATAAATTTAATAATTTACTTGTGTTTACATAAATGAAAACAATATACATAATAACAATTCTTTTATGGATTTGTTTTTAAGCTAGTGATGAAAAGCAAGTCTATCAATTGTATGTAATAAAATTTATTTTAAATTAAAATGAATTATTATTTAACATTTTTATTTTTCAATAATTAAATATTTTTTTTTGATTTTTACATTCTAAGACATTAAATCAACGAGAGCATATATATATATGCTGATTTTTTTTTAAAAGGAATGGTCAGAGGCTATTATACGAGCCCCGACCATCCCTCATGCACCGAATAATTCAAGTACCGCACCCTACACTCAAGAAGAATCAAACTCCAGATCATAGGGGACTTACAACTGACAAGCAGATGCATGACCAACTGAATGAAATAGCAACACCTTAATGCGAAACGAAAAAAAAAGTTTGATCCAAAAAGCTCCAAGAAGAGAGAAATGCACAAAACAGTAAGGACCGAACAAGTCCCGAGAATACAAGAAAAACTAACCAACAAACAGAAATCCATCAAATAAGCTCACTTCCCCAATGAAATACCAACATCTTAATGTAGAAGCATAAAAACTTTCTGATTCAAAAAGCTCAAAGGATAGAGAAATGTACAAATTGCTAAGGATCAAACAAGTCCCAAGAATACAAGGAAAACAAACCATCCAACAGAAATCCATCAATTAAGCTCAGTTCCCCAATGAAATAGCAACATCTTAATGTAAATGCATAAAAAATTTCTGATCCAAAAAGCTCAAAGGATAGAGAAATGTACAAAATGCTAAGGATCAAACAAGTCCCAAGAATACAAGGAAAACGAACCAACCAACAAAAAACCATCAATTAAGCTCAATTCCCCAATAAAATAACAACATCTTATGGTAAAAGCACAAAAAAATTTGATCCAAAAAGTTCCAAGGACAAAGAAATGCACAAAACAGTAAGGATCAGACAAGTCTCAAGAATAAAAGGAAAACAAACCAACCAGTAGAGATCCATCAATTAAGCTCTTTCCCTTTCTAAGCAGAAAAATTGCTAAGCCATAAAAATAGAATTACACCAAAGGTGCTATGATAACAGCAAAATCAAAGTGTATATAGAGGGTTTTTTGTTTTTTTTTTATAATTTGTAAAGCACACCTTGAGATTCATAAACAAAAGTAGCTCGTGATATAAGCAGTCTATGGATGAATATGAAACTCAGATTGCCCGAGAGGTATATAACAATGCAAATAAGGAAACAATATTAAGAAGTTTAAATCAAAATCATACCTCAAATTATCCAACATATATATTGAATCATTTATAACAAGAAAACCACATATTTAGCCATTTAAATTGAAGAAATGAAGACATACATCTAACAAGAATTTAATCAAAGAGCAGTTGATAGAGCAAGAATATCCTTATTAGCTAAATAAGTTTGTTAATTAAAAGAAAGAGGCCATAAACAAAGAAGAGATACATCCTTACCTCCTGATAAACAAAAATTTGAGCGCATGAAACCTCAATCCCAACAATTATATGCACAAAACCAACCAAAATAGAACCCCAAATTTCCTCCCTCAAAGGGATTTTTATAGCTAAAGAAGAGAGCGTTTGACTACAAAACTTACCAGCAGTGAGGTGTGGGTGATGGAAATTGAGGGAGTGGCGATCAGAGAGAGCGAGGAAGCGATTGAATCCCTGCAAGGAGATTGTCCCGCATGAGAGGGGCTCGACTGGGACTCAAAGAAGGGAGAGGGGCGAAGGGCTTCATGCTTGTGTCAGTGGGGAGTGTGTGTGTGTGTGTGTGTGTGCTTATGGTTATTATTATAATCATAATCATCATTCAATTATTTTGTAGTATATGAAATTATATCACCGTATACATCTTGCCTAGGTAAAATTAATGTTTCGGATGTGTCTGCGCAGTCCGTTTCGTCATTCGGGGTCGTCTGAACAATTTCGTCGATGATTGTACTAATTTAACTATGATTTGCGCACGATGGGACGAATGAAATCTTTCAATCCGATCAAAGCCGTTCAACAAGCAAAATGCTGACTAGTACTTGCTCAAGCAACAGTTAAAGTCAAGCATAGCGCTTGAGGCAGCGAGTCACTTGTCACATGCTAAGGGGTCTTCTTATGATCTTTCTCAATCCTATGGGAACTCGACTTGAGTTTCAACATGTTTGTTTTATTCCACTTAATTAAATATTGAGAATTTGAAATCACCCATATGAGACTACAATGAGTTAAGAAATAACTCGAATGTCTAAATAGCGGTGGCCCTAGTACTAGTCCTCTAGGAGAGTCAAATAAGAAGATCCTAGGACTAGATCTTATGTTCTTTGGAAGGAGAAATGAAGACCTCGTAAATTGAGGGCAACAACTGTCTGATCAGTTCTAGGTAGACAACAAATCCCAAGAGATACGGGTAATTCACTAGATTAATTAGTATAAAATTAAAATAACTATTAAAGTTTATTTAGTATCTAAATTTCAAAAATCTTATTTTCTTAGGAAGTCTACCAAAGGCTCAAGGAGAGCTGATCCCAGCAGTTGCATGGTGGTTCATGCACATCTCATAATTCTTCTGAATAATGGAGTTCAATTTTTTTTTTCTGATACTACAGGTCTGCAACAGCTTGCCGACGGTTTTAAGAGTGTCTAATTATGTTCCGACGGTTATTCAATGGACTATCAACGGCTAATCAACGATTGTGCTACACTTTGCCGACGAAAAGCGCGACACTTTTTCGACAGATGTGCAACGCTTTTACAACGAACATATACATTGTTTATATTACCGACGCTTAAACACAGTTTGGTTTGAACCAACAACAATAGTTAATATTCATCAGATAACTGTCGATGTTAAAAGAATCTTCAGTAAATCAATAGGTAATTATATTGCTAACTAGTGCTTTCGCTGCATCAAATAAATCGTTGACTGACTGTAGGTAATTAATTTAACTACAGTTTTTTACCGTCAGTAATAAACAAAATTCCTATAGTGAAAATTTAGCCACAAAATTAATTTACTTGGCCCGAATGTGGCTTCCATTAAAAATTNTTTGTCATATTGTAGCCTCTGTCAAGGGGACATTCTCTGATTTTTCCAAAGTCAGATGAGGCTCCTATACAGAGATCCATATTTTTCAAGTTATTTCACATCATTTCCTTATAATAATCATGGAAATTAGAATATTGGTTATTAAATCCCAAGAAAATTTTGGAAAGTCCACCATGACTAGGAAAACCTTTGGAAATAATTTCATAGGTCAAGTCATTTAAAACATCCTTAAAATTTCCAAATACTGAATCACTAAAATAATTAATTTTGAAAAATATAAACATTTAAATGACTTGATTTTTTAGCTCCACTGTGATTTATGATCCAGAGAACTCATCATAAAAGTTTTAAAATATTTTGAGTTCATCAATAACTTAAATTGATTTTTAAAGACAAATACCACTCTTAACATTTAAATGATTTTTAAAAATCATATCTCCGCTGTGATTTATGATCCAGAGAACTCATCATAAAAATTTTAAAATATTTTGAGTTCATTTGACCAGAGAACTCATCATAAAAATTTCAAATTATTTTGAGTTCATTTGACAACTTAACTTGATTTTTAAAGATAGTCATCAAAGTTTCAAAATATTTTGAGTTCATTTAATAACTTAAATTGATTTTTAAAGATAAATTTATGATCTAGAGAACTCACTATAAAAAGTTCAAAATATTTTGAGTTCATTTGATAACTTAAGTTGATTTTTAAAGATAAATATCCACTCTTAACACTTGAATGATTTTTTAAAAATCAAAATATAACTCAAAAAATTATGAAACTTAGTTTACTTAACACTTAAATGATTTTTCTTAAAATCAAAATATAACTCAAAAAATTATGAAACTTAGTTTTTTTAAGTTCTCTATGATCAGGGATATTTTATAAAAATAAAATAATATTTAAAATAAAAACTTAATTTTTGGCCTATNCGTTGATTATAGCAACATCGGTTAGGATCCCACGGTTCCCTCGTTCGTGCACCATAATTTCTATTGGATTCACTTAGTCTAAATGAATTTACTAAACTCAACTTAATGAGTTCCATAATTTCATTTAGAACGTGGGAAGCCTCATTAGCAACCGTAGGTTACCTCCTCCGAGGAATTCCCGATCATCCGATAGAGACGTCTTAATTGTTTGTGTGATGTTTGTGATTAAATTTTGAGTTGTTTTATATTTTGAATGTTGTGGCGGTGAACCGTGGGAAGCCTCGTTAGCAACCGTAGGTTTCCTCCTCCGAGGGATTCCCGATTATCCAATAGAGACGTCTTAATTTAGTTGAAGTTGTAGTTTTTTGAGGAATTCCCGATCATCCGATAGAGACATCTTAATTTAGTTGAAGTTGTAGTTTTGTGTGATGTGTGTGTCCTTGAGTTGTTTTATATTTTGAATGTTGTGGCGGTGTAGTTGTGATTTTGTGTGATTTTCTTGATTATATTTTGAGTTGTTTTATATTTTGAATGTTGTGGTGGTGAATCTTATCATGGTTGATTTTAGTTTTTGTTTTGGCTTTGGTTTTGCGGCTATCTTGACAGTTTTAGTTTTCATGCAGGGCGACATCGTTGTTTACAATGCAAGTTTAAATTTTATTCATACTGTTGACCTCACTTTTGGTTGAGGTTTAGAAACTTCTTTGATAGCCTAGGTCTAGCCATAGGACTTTCCCTATTGACTAGTCTTAGAAAACTAGAAAAGGTACGCCATTAGAAACTCAAAACTCTCCTATTGACTCAACTTGAAATTTCACATATTGATCTTAACCTCCAACATTTAGTAGGTAAGATCATTATAAAGAGAATTCAAGAAGTCCCTATAGGATTACTTGGCTTTAGGGTCAACTCTAGGTGTTGACTTGGAACTAGGATACACCACCCATAGGATTACTTGGCTTTAGGTTGACCCTGGGTGTTGACTTGGAACTAGGGCACACCATATCTTCACAATACATTAATCCATGGTTCATTTAGAATGGATATCTATCCAATTCTACCCTGGGTGTTGATTTGGAACTAGGGTACACCATATCTTCACAATACATTAATCCATGGTTAGTTGACTTGGAACTAAGATACACCATATCTTCACAATACATTAATCCATGGTTCATTTAGGGTGTTGACTTGAAACTAGGGTACACCATATCTTCACAATACATTAATCCATGGTTCATTTACTTGGAACTAAGTACACCATATCTTCACAATACATTAATTCCTGGTTCATTTAGAATGGATATTTATCCAATAATATTTGAAAAGCCTAATTTGGTCTTTTGCCCCTAGGCACCTCCAAATTACCTAACTGCCCTTGGGACCCAAANATCATCTTTTTCAAAAATAAAAATTTTTAAAGCGCCCTTCCGAAGCAGGCAACGGGATTTCAATTCCGATGACCGATAGCTTCTTAAGGGCAAACCCCACACCAAAAATAGTGCTGACACCCTGGGTGTTGACTTGGAAATAGGATACACCATATATTCACAATACATTAATCCATGGTTCATTTAGAATGGATATTCATCCAATTATATGTGAAATGCCTAACTTGGTCTTTTGCCCCTAGGCACCTCCAAATTACTTAACT
>JXCR01119306.1:0-11314 GCA_002079205.1 Phalaenopsis hybrid cultivar
AGGGCTATAAATCAAAGGTTGAAGGTGATCAAAGGGGTAAAAATGATGTTTTTATTGTGCAAATCACAGAATTTTAAGGTAGACTTTCGGGTTTCGAGCACCATCGGCGCCCATGCAGGCCCCGTCGGCGCCAGAGCCAAAATTTTAAATTTTTTTGACTTTTTACAAGTTCAGTTGTTTCCAATTCACTCAAACGTCAATTTAGTCTTTTCAAACAATAATATTCATCCATAAATAGTCCACAAACAAATGTTTTACAAACAACATAAAAACTAACTTTTATGTATGAAATTCCAAGCTTTTGCAAACATAGATTTTCGATCACACTCACGCATACATAGAACAAATCACACTCTAATTCAGCGTCAAAATCAAGCCACAATACTAGAACGTTGAAAACTAAACTAAACATACAATAAAGGTTTTATGAGTTCAAAGCAAAGTAAATTCAACATAATCACACAAAGTTTTAAAGAAAATCCAACACAATTACATTAAAAATATAATTAATTTTAAACAGTAGAGATTCCAACTTATTCAATTAGTCATCTCAATCTTCAGTACTTTCTCCTCCTATGATATCTCTCATAGACATGTAATAGACGTACAAATTGTAGAAGGGTCGGTACAGGAATTGATCAGTTGAATTTTCATCGATTCATTCATTCTTCTTGAACATTTGCACCAAACATGCTTCAATTATTCCTGTATGATCTAAGTGTTCCTTCATCCTCCAATCTAAATGATCAAAAAGGTAATTAAGATTTCCAATTGCATTCATGATACTCTAAATTTCTCTTTCTATTTTCTTCATTTTCTTCTCCAAAACTATTGAACTTCAAATTGTATAGGGCATTAAGGGTGTCAAAGCATGTGATGACTGATCTAAGTTAATATCCAACGCTTCATTTCCATTCTCAATATAATTTTCATCAATAGGATCCATGGGCTCCCAAGGTAATAATACTTTCTCCCAACTTTTATATGACACTTGAGATTGATTGTAAAGAAAGAAGACTGTAGAAGGATGCTCCATTCTATATAGGCCCATTCATAATAATACCCATAATAAATTTGACAATAATTGATCCCACATAAATGGGCTTTCCCATTTGAATGCAATAGTTTAAAATTGCACTTTCTTTTGTAACTCTACTAATTTTCATTGTAGGGAGTAGTTTTGTAGAGATGAAGAAATTCTATAGTTTAGATATTGGGTTAAGCAGTGAAGAGGAGAAACTAACATGCCCCTCAGCTCTGATTTCCCAATTATCATTTTCATCTGTCAGAAAGTGGTTCACATCATCCATCATATCATTTGTTGGTATAAAGTTCGTATAATGACAGATCGGCATGCTTTCTATCATAAATATATTATTAATTCGAGATGGAGTAAATGGTACACCCTTACCTCAAAAAAAGACAACTCCTTGGCTAATTCTATGTAGGTTAGCAAAAATTCTCTTACCACTGGAACAAAAACTTCAGTGTAGTGTAGCATAGAACTTCCCATCGCCTTTGTACTGTGATGTTCTCAATCCGAGAACTTGGATTACTCAATCCATGATTGACAAAGCCTCTCCCTTTGATAAGTCTCTTTTTCGTGATGACTATTTCGTATAATCTCTGCGCGTTAAAACTAATGAACTTTCTTCTATTGAAAACTTCATACCTTGAAGTGTTTCTGGAATTGGAAGTCATGGATGTCGAAATATGGAAGTTTTTGGTCATTCAAAACAGTTTTCATGCCTTTAAAAAGACCTCTAAGTTGTTATTTTGAAGTGAAATCCCGCCAAAGTCCGCCAAATTCATCATGAACTACCGAAACTGCACTGGGCACTGACGGAGCCCCCGATGGCGTCGTCGACACCCATGCTGGTGTCATCGACACCAAAGCCAAAGTTACGTGTGTTTCATTTTTTGGTTCAATTCATTTTCATATTTTCATCCAATACCAAAATTTATCTTGGTTTATGATATATAAGTTTGTTTAGGATTCTAAAGTTTTATTATTTTCTACTACAAAGAATAATTATCAAACAAAAATACTAAAATATATAGGTATATATATACATCATCAACCCGACATACCAATGTTTAATCCAGATGACTCAACATTAAAATTTCTTTAAGTTGTGGCATGTGCCCTTCATAATAATATTTCAATTGATGCCCATTAACTTTAAATATCTTTCCAGTTTTAGTAACTTTAATAACTACAATTCCATAATGATAAACTTTAATCACATTGAATGGTCCTAACCATCTAGACTTCAGTTTTCCTGGAAATAATCTCAATCTAGTATCATATAATAGAACCTCTTGTCTAGGTTCAAATTTTTTTTTTATAATCTCCAGATCATGCCATATTTTCATTTTCTTTTTATAGATTTTTGCATTATCATATGCTTCATTTCTAATCTCCTCAAGTTCATCGAGTTGCAACAATCTTTTCTCACCAGCTTCCGTTAGATTAAAATTAAATTCCTTAGTAGTCCAAAATGCTTTATGTTCCAATTCTACTAGTAAGTGACATATTTTACCAAAAAATAAGTCTATATGGGGACATTTCAATAGGAGTCTTATAGGTAGTTCTGTATGCCCATAGTGTAGCATCTAATCTAATTTATAAGGATTTACAGCTTTTTCTAAGATTCGTTTTATTTCATGATTTGATATATCTACCAGACCACTAGTCTGGGGATGATAAGCAGTAGAGAATCTACGCATAATATTATATTTTCTAACCAATTTCTCAATCCTCCTATTCCTAAAATGGGATCATCCATCCGTAATAATTACTCTCAGCATTTCATATCTTGTAAAAATATATTTATTTAAGAATTTAGAAACACTCTGAGCATCACAATTAGGTACAGCAATAGCTTTAATCCATTTAGACATATAATCAACATCAAGCAATACATATATAAATTTTCTAATGAAGGCATAAATGGTCCCATAAAATCTAATCTACATTCATCAAAAATTTCAACTTCTAATGTGTAATTTGGAGGCATTTCATTTCCTTTAGAAATATTTCCTACTTGCTGACATCGATCGTATGTTTTAATATATTCATTAACATCTCTAAAAAGAGTGGGCCAATAAAATCCATCTTGCAAAATTTTATGTGCAGTTCTACTAGTTCCAAAATGTCCTCCAAATTCAAAATCACGACATCAATCAATATTTGTTTAGTTTCTTTGTAAGGTACACATCTTCTAATGATTAAATATTTACACAATTTATATAAATGTGGGTCATCCCAAAAATAGAATTTTGAATCATGAATACATTTCTTTAGTTGTTGATTCTTAACATCTGGTGGTAGAATATCACTCACAATATAATCTACTATATCGGCATACCATGGTATATCCTCTATATCAATATTATACAATTGTTCATCAGGGAAAGTTTTCAAAATTTCATTTACAAAATTAGTTAATATTTCTTGTTCTAATCTTGACAAATGATCAGCTATTTGATTATCATTTCCCTTTCTATCTACTACCACAAAATCAAACGCTTGTAGAAGAAGTATTCATCTAATTAATCTTGTTTTAACATCCTTGTTTTGCATCAAATATTTGATAGCGGAATGATTTGTATGCACTATGCATTTGGCTCTAATTAAATAAGGTCTAAATTTATCAAAGGCATAAACAATAGCTAATAACTCTCTTTCAGTAATAGTGTAATTAATTTGAGCATCATTTAGCATTTTACTAGCATAATATATAACTTTAAAAACCATTTTACACCTTTGTCCTAAAATAGCTCCAATAACATGATCACTAGCATCACAAATTATTTCAAATGGTTTTTCCCAATCAGGTAGAACTATTATAGGAGCAATGATTAATTTTTCTTTCAATAGTTTAAATGCTTTTATGCATTCCTCATTAAAATTAAATTTTATATCCTTTTCTAAAAGGTTGCATAATGGCTTAGTAATTTTTGAAAAATCTTTTATATAACTCATGTAGAAAACAACATGTCCTAGAAAACTTCTCACCCCTCTAACCGTAATAGGAGGCAGTAATTTCTCAATAACTTGAATATTTCCTGGATCTACTTCCATGTCATTTTCAGAAGTTTTATGCCCAAGTGCAATTCCTCCTGCAACCATAAATTGACATTTCTCCCAATTTAGTACTAAGGTGATTTTTTCAAATAATTCCAAAACTTTTTCTAAATTATTTAAACATAATTCAAATGAAGTTCCAAATACAGAAAAATCATCCATAAATACTNTCTAAATTATTTAAACATAATTCAAATGAAGTTCCAAATACAGAAAAATCATCCATAAATACTTCTATTATATATTCAATTAAATTACTAAAAATTGACATCATGCATCATTAAAATGTTGTTGGTAAGTTACATAGTCCAAAAGGCATTTTACAAAAAGCAAATGTTTCATACGAACTTGTAAATGATGTTTTCTCTTGATCCTCAGAAGCAATCCAAATTTGATGATACCTGGTATATCCATCTAAAAAATAGTAATATTTGTTTCCATCCAATCTATCCAATATTTGGTCTATANCGTTACATAGTCCAAAAGGCATTTTACAAAAAGCAAATGTTTCATACGAACTTGTAAATGTTGTTTTCTCTTGATCCTCAGAAGCAATCAAAATTTGGTGATACCTGGTATATCCATCTAAAAAATAGTAATATTTGTTTCCATCCAATCTATCCAATATTTGGTCTATAAAGGGTAAAAGAAAATGATCTTTCCTGGTGGCCATGTTTAATTTTCTATAGTCTATACAAATTCGTCAACCAGTAACTTTTCTTGTTGGAATTAATTCATTTTCCTAATTTACTTCAATTGTCACTCCTTTCTTTGGAACACAATGAATCGTACTTTCCCAAGAACTATCTTAAATAGGATATATAATTCCAACATCTAACCATTTTAAGATTTATTTTTTAACAACTTTCATTATTGGGTTTAATCTCCTCTGAGGATCAGCTTTAATTTCATATTGTTCATCTAATAAAAATTTGTGCGTACAAATTGAAGGACTGATTCCTTTAATATCTGCTAAAGTCCATCTAAAGGCCTTTTTATATCTTTTCAACATTTCTACTAATTTTTATTCTAGAATTTTAGTTAAATGAGATAATAATAGGCANTAACCGGTAACTTATCTTGTTGGAATTAATTCATTTTCCTCATTTACTTCAATTGTCACTCCTTTCTTTAGAACACAGTGAATCGTACTTTCCCAAGAACTATCTTAAATAGGATATATAATTCCAACATCTAACCATTTTAAGATTTATTTCTTAACAACTTTCATTATTGGGTTTAATCTCCTCTGAGGATCAGCTTTAATTTTGTATTGTTCATCTAATAAAAATTTGTGCATACAAATTGAAGGACTGATTCCTTTAATATCTGCTAAAGTCCATCCAAAGGTCTTTTTATATCTTTTCAACATTTCTACTAATTTTTATTCTAGAATTTTAGTTAAATGAGATAATAATAGGCAATGTAGATGAATCTCCTGAAAACACATATTTTAAATGAGCAGGTAATACTTTCAGTTCAAGTTCAGGTGGTTTAATACTTGAAGGAATAAGATTTTTATTATCATTTTCCAAAAGGTCTAAAGTTTCAAATTTATCCTAAACATAATCTAAATTCTCTTTTTTTTATTTCATTCTCATTCTCAAAATACTCTGCTTGTCTTAATTTTTCTTCAAACATTCCTTTAAATCGCTCATTACTTGGATAATCAGTAACTTCCATTCTAAAACACTCATTATTTTTTTCTATCACAGGATATTTCATAGTTTTTGCTATATTAAACGCTACTTCTGGATCATTGACTATCATTATTAATTCTCCTTTTTGCACATCTATCACAGCTCTCCCTATCACAAGAAATGGTCTCCCCAAAATAATAGGAATCTCTTTATCTTCCTCCATATCTACTACAATAAAGTCTACAAGAAAAAAAAATTATCCATTTTCACTAATACATCTTCTATAACTACTTTAGGATAACTTATTGATCGATCAGCTAACTGAAGAATTACAATAGTAGGAAAATCTCTCCTCAATCTAAACGCTTAAAAATTGTTAGAGGTATTAGGTTAATACTAGCTCTTATATCACATAAGGCTTTTCCAAAAAAAAATTCACCAATAGCATAAGGTATAGTAAGACTCCCAGTATCTTTTAACTTTTCAGGCAGCTTTTTCTGAATAATAGCGCTGCACTCTTCACTAAGTGCAACAGTCTCGTGATCTACAAACTTCCTTTTTCTTATTTAGTATATCCTTCATAAATTTTGCATAACTTGGCATTTGTTCCAAATATTCAATGAAAGGAATATTTATCATTAACTTTTTAAGGTTTTCCAAAAATTTTGTAAATTGTTTATCTTTATTCTTCTATTTCAATCGTTGAGGAAATGGAGGTACATTTTTTCTAAAGGAATTTGTATTGATTTATTTTCATCATCTTTGCTTTCAATTTCTACCTTCTCTTCCTCAACTCTAGTTTCTCTTTGATTCTTATTTCCACTTCTTTTTCACTTCGTAATTGAATAACTTTAACCCGTTCCATATTCTGATCTTTTGGATTAACTTCAAAAGTACTTGGAAGAATTCCCAAAGGTGTGTTACTAAGTGCAGTAGCAATATATCCTAATTGATTTTCAATATTCCTTATTGCAGCCCCTATATTTTGTATATGATTTCCCATGTTTAACATTACTTCTTCCATAGTCAACTTGTTCTCTTTAACTTGTGAGTTATTGTTAAATCCAAAAGGATAATAATGTTTATAGTTAGGATTATCTTGGTTATTTGAATTTCTTATGGGTTTACCGAATTGTTATAATTATTCCAACTAAAATTAAGGTAATCTTTTATCTAAGATTATAATAATAAGAATAGGGATTATTATTTTGATTTATAACATTCAAAGTTTCATAAGATGATTGATTATCACTTATCTGTCCTAAGGAATTTTCCTCTAACATTGGTAGTATTTGAGAATAGTTCACTCCAATTTGATCAATCTTTTTTGATATAGCAGTAATTTGAGATGCTAAAAAGACATCCCATCAGAATCATGAATACTAGCTACTATCTTTGGATTTACCCATTCAGAGGGCAATTGAAAATTGTTAGTAGTCATTTACTCTATTAAAGAATATGCTTCATCAAAATATGTTAACATTAATGATCCATCTGCAGTAGCGTCTACAATAGATCTAAGTGATCCTACTAATCCATTGTAAAAGGTTTGAATTATTAATCAATCTGGTAAAACATTGTGTGGACATCTTCTAAGGAGATCTTTAAATCTTTCCCAGACTTCATATATTGATTCCCCTTCGAACTGACAAAAAGATGTAATATCATTTCTAAGCTTAGTAGTTTTCGGGGGTGAAAAATATTTAGCTAAAAATATTTGAGATAGTTCTCCCGGAGTTCTGATAGATCAATGTGCTAATGAATTTAACCAAGCTTTAGCTTTATCCCTTTTATGAAAAAGGAAAAAGTCTGAGCCTGACATCATCATTAGACACTCCATCATATTTAAAAGTAACACATATTTCAAGAAAACTGGCAAGATGTAAGTTAGGATCTTCAATAGGTGTTCCTCCAAACTGATTATATTGTACCATTTGGATAATAACAGGTTTAAGCTCAAATGAATTAGCAGCAACATCAAGATTTTGAATAATCAAGTGAAGTTCATCTGCTATATGATTAGCATAATCTCTTAAAGGTTTTTATCGATTTTCATTTATTGAATTATCTAAGTTATTCACCATTTCATTTAAATTTCTAATTTCTTTTTGTTGTTTTCAAACATTTCTAATAGTACATTCTAATTCTGAATCGTAAGATACTAAACCTTCATATCTAATACTACGCATAATCAAATATAATAAGCAAAGAAAAATTTCTTAAAAATACTCTTAAATGATTTTTTATTGAATATATATATATATATATATATATATATAAATTTATCGCTAAATTTCTTAATTTATCAAATTTATTTAATTTACCGTTACCTTTCCCTGCAACGACGCCAAAAACTTGATCCCGAAAATTATAGTTGTGTAAAATTAAAAAATTTGACTCCACTTTGTAGCAATGCCAAAAATATGGTTTGTTATTTATGAATAGGAAATTAAAGCAATTTATGTTGGGATTCTACGCAAGTATATGTATCGTTATCAAGTAATACAAGAATTTCTGTTTAAGCCCCAAATAGTAATCCCAGAGGGAAGGTTTAAATTTGAGATGGTAATTTATATTAGGAATTTCACAATAATAAAGAAAGTATACTATACTAATTTCAAATGATTAAGGTGCTATCAAAACTAAATTATCAACTACTAGCAAGACTGTAAAGTCAAGTTAAACAATAACTATCAAACTATGCTTCTGTGATGAAGTTTCAACTATGTGAAAGCATCTTTCCCATTACAATGAGTTTTTGGTTAAATGAGAGAGATAAATGGTTTGAATATGTATTGTGCCAAATAGGAGCAATTTTAATTCTCTACCCTTAGTCAAGTGTTATAGACAATCTTTGGCTCATCTTAGGTTTAGTCTCTAAATCTATGGTTAGGCTGGGAGGAAACTGTCTCTCACACCAGAGCTCCCACTTCCATTCCCCTGAAGGCTAACTATTTCTTTAGTTCTTAAACACTAAGACCAAATTGGGAGTCTGTCACCCTAAAATTTCCAATTCTTCACCCAATAATATATATTTCTCTATTTATTGGCACCTAATTCCATGAACAAAACACTCCTTCATAAAATTGAATATGATTCTCACTTTGTTATAAAACTCACACTACATTTCCTAGATAATATGTTTCACAATAGATTTTAACATCTCAATTGGCCAGATCAAAAATCAAATTAAGAATAGTGGAAAAATCATCAAAATTTTTTTAAATTATAAAATTGGCACATCCAAATTATCTCTTCATTTCACTATATCTCAGTGTAGAGAGAAAGACAAAGAAAACTACTCAGACCTCATGAGAAGATACAATAAAATATAAATTTCATAAATAAAAGAAAGTTTACACAACAAAAATGAACAAACACCCCTTATCTGTAACTCTCTCTTAAAGCAAATCTCTTGTAGCCTCTCTTGGACTCTTTTCCTCTTTACAAGACTCTTGATTTTCTCTTTAAAGATGTATGAAAGAAAAAATCTCTCACTTCTCTTCCCCTCTTAACAACTCTTAAGAGAAAATCACACTTAAACTCACCACACTAAATAATAGAACACTCAAGTAAACTCAATTACACTCTAGCTCCCTCTAACTAATACTTTTTCTGAGTAATTTTTGCTCTAAATAAAGCATAATGTCGATTCTCTAAAAGGTGCCTCCAATAACTCTTCAAAAAGTGTCCAAATTCATCAAATTTTCTAGAATTTCTCCCAACACCAACTTTGACGCCGTTGGCACCCACGATGGTGTCATCGGCGCTCGTGGTGCTAATTCAATTTTGTACTCTCTGTCAAATGGCGTCGTCGGTGCCCAATCTAGCGCTGTCAGCACCCCTGCTATTTTGGACTCCCATTTCATGCTGGCACCGTCAGCGTCCTTGCTGGCGTCGTCGGCGTTCCTCTGAAATGCCATTTTCACTCCAAATTTCATCCTTTTTGCCTCTTTTTTTCTTCAAGTCCTAAAAATCATCAACCTGCAACAAAACATAAAAATTATCTTCCTTTAAAGCGCAATATGACCAAAAATGAGTATAAAATATAGGTCTAAAAATGCATATATTTTTGGTGCATCAGCATAAAGACTTAGTAATTTTTTTAAAAATCTTTAGTATATCGCCTGAAAAATCTAGCATGTCTTAGAAAGCTCCAAACTTCTCTTACTCTTTAGGTGGAGGCAAGTTAGATATAACATGTATTTTTGTAGGATCTACTTCCATGCCATTTTCTGAAATTTTATGCCCAAGTACAACTCCTCCTACAACCATAAATTGACATTTTTCCTAGTTTAATACGAGATTAATCTTTTCACATCATTCTAGAACTTTCTCTAAATGATTTAGACATATTTCAAATGAAGTTCTAAATACAAAAAATTGTCCATAAAGACTTCAATCCCTTTCTCAATTAAATCTAAAAATTGCATCATACATCTTTGAAATATTGCATGGGCATTACATAATCCAAAGGGCATTCGCCAAAAAGCAAAAGTTCCATAAGAACTAGTAAATGTTATTTTCTCTTGATCCTCTAGTGTAATAGGTATTTGATGATAATCGGTATATCCATCTAGAAAACAAAATTATCTATGCCCAGTCAGTCTATCCAACATCTGGTCCAAAAAAGGGTAAAGGAAAATGATCCTTTATGGTGGTAGAATTTAACTTTCTATAAGCTATGCAGATCTCTCATTCAGTGACTTGTCTTATTGGTATTAATTTATTATTCTCATTTGTCACTACAGTCATACATCCTTTCTTTGGAACACAGTGAATTGGACTTGCCTAAGCACTGAATTGGACTTACCTAAGCACTGTCTGAAATAAGATATTTTATTCCAGCGTCTAACTATTTAAAATCCTCTTTCTCGACAGCTTCTTTCATCATAAGATTCAATCTACTTTAAGGAACATCTCTTGGCTCATTTTGATCTTCCAATAAAATTCTATGAATGCAACTTGAAGGATAAATTCAAACGACTGTTGCTCTTGTGTATCAGTTAATTATGAGGATACTATAACAGGTAATGTGGATAAATCTCCTAAGAATGCATACTTTAAATCTGTAGGAAGTGTTTTCATTTCTAGTTCAAGAGGTTTTCAATAGATGAAATTAAACTCTTATTATTATCTGTAGGATTGAATATTTCAATTGTTTCTTGAACAAAATCCAAATCTTCATTACTCACTTCCGTAGATTCATCTTGAATTTTACCCTCATCTTCATATTCCATATATTCTTTTTCAAATTTCTTTTTGAATGTTTTCATGAAATATTTATGGCTTAAATATTTTTTGATATCCATTCTAAAGCATTTAATCTCTTGCTCTTTTGCAGGGTATCTCATTGATTTTTCAATATTAAATGTTACCTCTTGATCACTAACTCTCATAGTTAGTTCTCCTTTCAGCACATCTATCAAAGCTCTTCCAGTGGCAAGAAATGGTCTTCCTAAAATAATAGGAATATCTTTATCTTCCTCCAAATCTAATAAAATAAAATCCATAAGAAAGATAAATTTATCAACTTTCACTAAAACATCTTCTATAACTACTTTAGGATATGTAATCGAATGAT
>JXCR01119317.1:21217-56029 GCA_002079205.1 Phalaenopsis hybrid cultivar
CTCGGAGGAGAATAAGGAAATTAGTCTGCAATAATATAAAACTGTATGAACAACTTCATAAGTAAACTTTCTAATTTTGAATATATACATTAGATATTAAATCTAGAGCTTCTTAATATGCTTTCCATGCTAAAATAGATTTGAGCGTTATGATGGAATCTGTTTTTTTTTTTTTTTAAATTAGGATGAATTTGTGTTATCCTGATTTTCTTTATTAGCTTCAATCCATAGGATTTTATTTTCTTGCATGAATTTGTTTGCTCCGGCAATGTGTAATTTACGAACTTCGAAACCAACTAAATCACATAAAGTAACGACTTTGTTTTAGAGAAAAAATTTTAAAAAAATAGAATAATTATGAAATAAAAGTTTAATTTTTGTAATGTAATAATTATTCATGTATTTCTTAGATCATGATAGTGAGAAGGAATTCTAGCGAAGACAAACTATTGGTCAACAATAATTTAACATGTATTATTCCTATGTAATCTAGTAGCTTCAATTAATTGGGAAACCTTGAAAGGAACAAAGATAAAGTAATGAAATCTAAACAAAACAATTGCATGTGCTTGTTTTAATTTTTATCCATACATCATTGTAGATCTTTCTTTAACTTGTCAAGAAGAAAAAAGAAAAAAAAATGCATACAAAATAAAAATATAGTTAATCAAATTTAAGCAAAAGAAAAGTATAAAAAACTTGATCATGTCTTGAAGTCTGAATATTTAAAATAAAATTATTATGATCTCGGTATTTCAAATTTAGACGTGACCCATATTATTTAAAAAGGTCTTTTGAGGCATACTCCTCGCAAAAAATGCATCTAATTCTAAGTTCATTGTCACCAGGAAGATTAACATTTTATTTGTTCTTAATTTACCCCTCAACATTTGTGTGCCTCAATCTGTTTATGTAAAGAAATGCATTATATTATATTATATTATATATAATTATATTTGATTAATCTAATATGACATATAAAAAATTATAAAAGTAATCTAAGTGTGATTACTTAATCGTGTTATTAATTTGTTATTTTATTTTAATTTTATTGGATGTAATGTTAATTTATATATGGAGCAAGAAAAAAAGTATATTGTTTAAAAAAGATTTGGAGGAAAATTAAATTATGATATATCAATCTAATACGACATATAAAAAATTATAAAAGTAATCTAAGTATGATTACTTGATTGTGTTATTAATTTGTTATTTTATTTTAATTTTATTGGATCTAATGTTAATTTTATATATGGAGCAAGAAAAAAAGTATATTGATTAAAAAAGATTTGGAGGAAAATCAAATTATGATATATGATGATTTTGAAGAAGATGAAAGTGAGGACAAGGCTTCTTAGGATCTTGATCTTTGTAACACATTTAAATTTAAATGAGTGCTTACTGTGTTTTTTATTTCAAACTTTATATTATATAAATATTAAAATTTAGAATTATGATCCATCTTTCTTATAAGAAACTAAATCAAAAATCAATGTATCGAATAGTTTATGCTATATTTGTGAATTATTTTATTTTTTATGTGCTCTTTTTTTATATATATTCTGAGTCATACATCTCAATTTGCATCAAGGCTTACGCTTCAATCTGCTAAGGAAAAAAAAATCTTATTTTTTTATTTCACCTTTTTCAATATTTATGGTATGTTAACTTTTTTAACTGATATTTGGCGGTTGAAAACGTTGTTTTNAATCTGTATATGTAAAGAAATGCATTATATTATATTATATTATATTATATTATATATAATTATATTTGATTAATCTAATATGACATATAAAAAATTATAAAAGTAATCTAAGTGTGATTACTTGATCGTGTTATTAATTTGTTATTTTATTTTAATTTTATTGGATCTAATGTTAATTTATATATGGAGCAAGAAAAAAAGTATATTGATTAAAAAAAGATTTGGAGGAAAATCAAATTATGATATATCAATCTAATACGACATATAAAAAATTATAAAAGTAATCTAAGTATGATTACTTCATCATGTTATTAATTTGTTGTTTTATTTTAATTTTATTGGATCTAATGTTAATTTATATATGGAGCAAGAAAAAAAGTATATTGATTAAAAAAAGATTTGGAGGAAAATCAAATTATGATATATCAATCTAATACGACATATAAAAAATTATAAAAGTAATCTAAGTATGATTACTTCATCATGTTATTAATTTGTTGTTTTATTTTAATTTTATTGGATCTAATGTTAATTTATATATGGAGCAAGAAAAAAAGTATATTGATTAAAAAAGATTTGGAGGAAAATCAAATTATGATATATGATGATTTTGAAGAAGATGAAAGTGAGGACAAGGCTTCTTAGGATCTTGATCTTTGTAACACATTTAAACTTAAATGAGTGCTTACCGTGTTTTTTATTTCAAACTTTATATTATATCAATATTAAAATTTAAAATTATGATCCATCTTTTTTATAAGAAACTAAATCAAAAATCAATGTATCGAATAGTTTATGCTATATTTGTGAATTATTTTATTTTTTATGAGCTCTTTTTTTATATATATTCTGAGTCTTACATCTCAATTTGCATCAAGGCTTACGCTTCAATCTGCTAAGAAAAAAAATCTTATGTTTTTGATTTCACCTTTTTCAATATTTATGGTATGTTAACTTTTTTAACTGATATTTGGCGGTTGAAAACGTTGTTTTTTGAAACAAATAAAGATCATTTGTTTAAATCATTAAATTTTAATTTCTAAAGAAAATACTATAAAAAACATGCAACTAGGCATACTTCTTTGAAACTTAAATGTTGAGTACGACGATAAGTTCTCCATAGAAATTAGGACAACGAATAATTTTATTTCACGAACACCAACATGGTACANGGTTGAAAACATTGTTTTTTGAAACAAATAAAGATCATTTGTTTAAATCATTAAATTTTAATTTCTAAAGAAAATACTATAAAAAACATGCAACTAGGCATACTTCTTTGAAACTTAAATGTTGAGTACGACGATAAGTTCTCCATAGAAATTAGGACAACGAATAATTTTATTTCACGAACACCAACATGGTACAGATAAAGGATAAACACCCACAATTCGAGAGATAAGAGATCTCTCCCAATTCCTGCAATTCGAGAGGTAGGAAATCTCTCACAAACATTAACCGTAAGACTTAAGGCCCAATCTGATTCATAGGGTTGTTAACAATCCGATTTTGAGGCGAGCTGGGGTCGGCTTAAAAACGACATGAAAAAAAATTCGATCCAAAATTTTGGCTCGTAGCTCGTCTCGTTTATTTCGATTTGATCTCTAGCTAAGCCAAAATTCAAATCAATTTTCGAGCGATTAACAATCTTCGAGCTAAATTTGCTAAATTCATAATGATAAGATATTATAGATCTGATTTCGAGCTGAGTTGATGTTGGCTCAAAATCAGCGTAAAAAAATTTGATTCAAAATTTTAGCTCGTGGTTCGACTCATTTATTTCAATCCGATCTCGATCATAGCCAAAATTCGAATAAGTCTTCGAGCGATTAGCGTTCTTCGAGTGCATCCCTCTAACCTTAAACACATTAGACTTATTTATGTTAAACAATAATAAATGATAAAAGAGAAAATCGCTCTTAGGCTCACAAAATACAAAATTGCCCTTAGGCTAGGCACCGACGTAATAATACTTCCCTGCCAACAAACACATTTTCCTAAAGGTGAAAAAAAAATTGATCAGATTATATTTAAGGCTTTGTTGTTGTTGTTGTATGATTTCCACATGGAATTATCATCTGACAATCTTTTCCATTTAATTAGAAACTTGTAGTAACCATCACCATCTTGAAATATTTTCTTGTGCGCATTCTTCGGCCGCATTCGAATCTGATGCCACCCTCCGAGATCCTACGATTTGAGAGGTAGGAAATCTCTCTCAAATCCTAACCCTAAGGCTCAAGACCTAATCTCTTGCATCCCCCTAAACTCTAAATATATTAGCTCTATTTATACTAAATAATACTGACAATCAACTAAATTACCTTTAGATGCATAAAAGAAAAAATTGCCCTTAGGTTAAGCACCTGCATAACAATACTCCTCTCCCAAAGGTTAACTTATCCTTAAAATGGAAAAAATTGTTGTTGGAATAGGTTATGTGGTTTCATCTTCTGACAATTCTTTCCATTAATCAAAAACTCATAGCGATCCTCATTGTTTCCAAATGTAGTCTTATGTGCATCTTTCAGTTACATATGAATTTGATGTTAAAGTCAATCTGAGAGAATATTGTCGTGCCAAACAACTCATCCAATAGCTTAGCGATCTCCGGAATCTTTGTCAATTCTGTATCATGTGTCTCTTCTATGATATGCAACTTGATCATGAATTTCAACCCTGCGTTCTGAACCACCCTTATCATAGCCTTTAGTTTCACCAACATCTTGCATAAATTGGGATCACTGCGAAACACCAAGATCTGGTCGCCCACCTGAACACTACAATGTCCGAATTAGTACCTTACCTCCCTTCTCCATTTGTCTCGTTTGTATCATTACTTATGAACCGTCTTCTGTTTGGAAGGCTTCCACAACAATAGGCACTCTCGCAGTTGGATGCAGTTTTATGTCCGGGTTCCACCCACCCTGATTATAAACTCTCCCGCTCTTTTTCACTTGTCTCGTTCGCATCATTTACTTCTAAATCGTTTTCCGTTTGGAAGGTTTCCACAAAAATAGGCATTGGCGCAATTGGATGCAGTCCTATGTCGGGGTCGCCAACCCTGATTCTTAGGATGAAATTCTTCAAAGAAATTTTTTTCCAGCTCTGAATCGCACATCGTTTTGATCTGTCTGTTGCCGCTCGTCCTATACCTCATGATGTCCTGCAATTTCTGCTACTGTTCTCGCTTGAATTTGTTCCCGATTCTTTCGTTTGATACCCGATCTTCTGGTGAGTCTAAAGCAGCCATGCTATCTTGATGTCGTGCGATTCATTTTGGTTGCTGCTGCCCATGTCCGTTCATAACACTTGCTTAATTTCGTGGTGGACGGAAACGGTTTGTATGGCTCTCGTTGATCTTCATTTCTTCAAAGGCTATGAATCTCTAATCCAACGATCGTTCCATGGACAAGATACACTCATAAATTTCAAATTTGATGCGTCTTATCTATTTCTTTTTTTTTCCTCCAAAGCTTCCACTTTCTTTGCAGCCACTATTCCCAGTAAAAATTTTTATCACAAAAGACGAAAATAATGTATGCTGAAATCTCGCCAATCGCCTCCAAGCNTCGTGAACAATGAGCCAGATTGGCAGACCTAATCTCGGTGTAGAGTTTCTTCGGTGTATCCCGGTATAGAGAGAGAAGAATAGAGAGTGAGCAACGAAGAGTGAGAGATTCTTCTTGTAAGTCGAGGTGATCGACTGATATAAATTTCTCGAGTGGTAAAATACTCTGGAATTCCGTGGATGTAGGCAATTTGTCGAACCACTTAAATCTTTGTGTTCCGCTGTGTTGTTCTTTTTCTGGTGTTATTTTTCTCGTTCTATTTTTCATTTCGTCGATCGTTCTCTTGTTTTATTCATATATATATCACATCAACTCATATATCTGATCTCGCAACAATAATAACTGGTATCAGAGTGTGGTTTCAGATCTGAGGAAGAATGATGGTTGTATATGAAGTGAAGTTTTCAGGGATTAAGAAGTTTCATGTCACAGATTTTGGTTATTGAAGAATGCAGATAAAGGATTATTTTTATGTGAAGAAGTTTCATCTTCTGTTATTGGAGAAAACACCTGAAAGGATGGATGAGACTGAATGAAATTTGTTAGATCGACAAGTTCTAGGGGCTATTCGAGTAATCATATCGAGGTCCGTTGCACACATCGTCGTTAAGGAAAGGACGACTGCATATCTCATGGTAGTCTTATCAGGTATGTAAGAAAAGTCATCGGAGAATAACAAAATGCACTTAATGAAGAAGTTATTCAATTTGAAGATAGCGAAATGTGTTTCTGTTGCTCAACACCTGAATGTTTTCAATAATATCACAAATCAATTGTCGTCTGTGGAAATTGATTTTAATGATGAGATATGTGCATGTCGGCACTATTTTTTGTGTGGGGTTTGCCTATAAGAAGCTATCGGTCATCGGAATTGAAATCTCGTTGCCCGCTTTGGAAGGACATTTAAAAATTTTAATTTTGAAAAAGATGAAGTCAAACTGACCCCATAATTTTCATAGTTTAAATGAAAGAGCGTTTTACCTCAAATCCTGTATCTATCCTGAAGGATGAACACAAGAATTGAGGGTGAGGTTCGATCAAATAAACTAGAGGAAGTTATGACATCCGTTTGGTCTGCGAAACCAATATATTGGCCGACAAATTCCCCTATTTAATATAAAGAANTGGAATCTCTGTCAATTCTGTATCATGTGTCTCTTCTATGATATGCAACTTGATCATGAATTTCAACCCTACGTTCTGAACCACCCTTATCATAGCATTTAGTTTCACCAACATCTTGCATAAATTGGAATCACCGCGAAACACCAAGATCTGGTCTCCCACCTGAACACTACAATGTCCGAATTAGTACCTTACCTCCCTTCTCCACTTGTCTCGTTTGTATCATTACTTATGAACCGTCTCTTGTTTGGAAGGCTTCCACAACAATAGGCACTCTCGCAGTTGGATGCAGTTTTATGTCCGTGTTCCACCCACCCTGATTATAAACTCTCCTGCTCTTTTTCACTTGTCTTGTTCGCATCATTTACTTCTAAATCGTTTTCCGTTTGGAATGTTTCCACAAAAATAGGCATTGGCGCAGTTGGATGCAGTCCTATGTCGGGGTCGCCAACCTTGATTCTTAGGATGAAATTCTTCGAAGAAATTTTTTTCAAGCCCTGAATCGCACATCGTTTTGATCTGTCTGTTGCCGCTCGTCCTATACCTCATGATGTCCTGCAATTTCTTCTACTGTTGTCGCTTGAATTTGTTCCCGATTCTTTCGTTTGATACCCGATCTTCTGGCGAGTCTAAAGCAGCGATGCTGTCTTGATGTCGTGCGATTCATTTTGGTTGCTGCAGTCCATGTCCGTTCATAACATTTGCTTAATTTCGTGGTGGACGGAAACGGTTTGTACGGCTCTCGTTGATCTTCATTTCTTCAAAGACTATGAATCTCTAATCCAACGATCGTTCCATGGACAAGACTCATAAATTTCAAATTTGATGCGTCTTATCTATTTCTTTTTTTTTTCCTCCAAAGCTTCCACTTTCTTTGCAGCCACCATTCCCAGTAAAAATTTTTATCACAAAAGACGAAAATAATGTATGCTGAAATCTCGCCAATCGCCTCCAAGCTAATTTGAATCATGACTGCATCACAATATTAAGTGAATGTACGGCCCCAATCCCGTCATTTCCAGATAGGTTAAATCAAGCGAATGTTCACTCTGTACGTTGTGATCCCTTCACATGATCTCAATTTTGCTTCCTTGCAATCTCGATGCTGCGATTTGGCTTCCCTACGATTCGAGGTAGCTCGATCATGACTATAACACAACAAGCCTTACCTGTTATTCCATCTCTATCTAGTTAGCTCTATTGAGATCGTTTGAGCCATTGTAGGTTGCGATCCTTTCTCCTCCTAGCAAATGCGATCCAATCGGACTTCCCCAACTAGTGCGATTCGCAACTGTATTGTAGGTTGCAATCACGAAGGAGCGCCTAGCGAGAGCTGTATGCCACAATCCTCTGCCGTTGCTTCCCAATTAGTTCAAATCGCCATCGGTGTCGAAGGCTGCAGTAGTACACAATTTCACGGTTGAAATGAAATGCGTATTAATTGTTGTGTATATTATGAAATTAAACATATTCCGTTTGTTTTAGAAAAGAGTGCGAAGCCTTTCAACATCAATCATTGCTGAGAGGAATTATTGATGCGAAAGCTTAAGAATAATGTAAAACTATCTTCACCTNAATAAAGGATAAACACTCACAATTCGAGAGATAAGAGATCTCTCCCAACTCCTACAATTCGAGAGGTAGGAAATCTTTCCCAAACATTAACCGTAAGACTTAAGGCCCAATCTCATTCATAGGGTTGTTAACAATCCGATTTTGAGGCGAGCTGGGGTCGGCTTAAAAACGACATGAAAAAAAATTGATCCAAAATTTTGGCTCGTAGCACGTCTCATTTATTTCGCTTTGATCTCTATCTAAGCCACAAAATTTTGGCTCGTAGCACGTCTCATTTATTTCGCTTTGATCTCTATCTAAGCCAAAATTCAAATTAATTTTCGAGCGCTTAACAATCTTCGAGCTAAATTTGCTAAATTCATAACAATAAGATATTATAGATCTGATTTCGAGCTGAGCTGATGTTGGCTCAAAATCAGCTTAAAAAAATTTGATTCAAAATTTTAGCTTGTAGTTCGACTCATTTATTTCAATCCGATCTCGATCATAACCAAAATTCGAATCAGTCTTCGAGCGATTAGCGTTCTTCGAGTGTATCCCTCTAACCTTAAACACATTAGACTTATTTTTGTTAAACAATAATAAATGATAAAAGAGAAAATCGCTCTTAGGCGCACAAAATACAAAATTGCCCTTAGGCTAGGCACCGACGTAATAATACTCCCCTGCCAACAGACACATTTTCCTAAAGGTGAAAAAAAATTTGATCAGATTATATTTAAGGCTTTGTTGTTGTTGTTGTATGATTCCCACATGGAATCATCATCTGACAGTCTTTTCCATTTAATTAGAAACTCGTAGTAACCATCACCATCTTGAAATATTTTCTCGTGCGCATTCTTCGGCCGCATTCGAATCTGATGCCACCCTCCGAGATCCTACGATTTGAGAGGTAGGAAATCTCTCTCAAATCCTAACCCTAAGGCTCAAGACCTAATCTCTTGCATCCCTTTAAACTCTAAATATATAAGCTCTATTTATACTAAATAATACTGACAATCAACTAAATTACCTTTAGATGCATAAAAGAAAAAATTGCCCNCACTGATTTTTAGATGCAATTTTACATGCCGCGGCCGACATTTTGTCTTTTTGTAGTTAACAATTTTTTTTTGCACAAATGTGAGGGCGATGTTCGATATATTAAAGAAAGAATGTGAGGGGATGGAAATGCATGATATATTGAAGAAAGACGAAAGAATGTACAAAAGCTCTTAGGCGGTTTTGTTTAAAGAAACAGAAGAGAAAAGTTGCTGTTAAGGCAGTAGAAACCCAATACAAGTCTGAGCAATAATCTAATTTTCGAAGATCTTCACAACTTCCTTTGAATTGTCAAAACTCAAGTACATTGAGAATTTTGTTGCAAATTTCTTTCTATAAAAGTTATTGTAATTCTCTCAGAGATTGGCAATGATGTTATTGACCTTATTAAAATGGAGGCTTGAGCCTATTGATGTCAAAACGACTTGTTGTTCCCAATTGGTTTTGTGTTTGAGTCATTAAAAAACTCGTGTTCGATTCATTCTCTAACCAAACGAGCTGAACACGAACAATTTTTTGTGCTAGAAGATTAAAGATTTGTAATAAAATAAAATAATTAATTAAGAAATAGGGAAAGTTTATATTAAATATATTTAAATAATGTATTAATATAAATAAAAAAGATTTAAATCTCGCCTCTAATCTTAATATCCTACAGCTGTGTGATTGGTTGTTAAAACGGTTCTTTGTTCGTGAATGTTCGGCTTTCTAAGCAAACATGCTGAACAAGAACAATTTTTTTGTGTTCAATATATAAATGAGCCAAATAGAAACATTGATAGTTTTTAGCAAGCTGAACATAAGCTAAGCCTAGGCTCGCTCATGTTTAGCTCGTTTACACCCTTCCTTAGAGTCTTCATCTCACGTTTACAAATGTATATCCGGGCAATGAATACATCATTATTGAATCCAGCCTTATCAGAATCAAATTTTGGAATTATATCAAAAGAAAGCGAGGCACCAAGTAGGTAGGAGATTTGGAGATTGAATATGGAGCCTAAAACGGAAGACCCTTTTATTTGGATGATTTGAATGCATGCCATTCAATTCCTATGTATTTACATATCTAACATCTAAATTTAGTATGCATACACCCCTTTTTGGATGTTCTTATTTTGCATACACCCCTTTCTGTATGTTCTTATTTTGCATTTAGAAACAAAAATCAATTGGCGTTTACAAATATTAAGAAAATTATTAGATCCTTTGAGAGTTTTAAAAGTAAATAATCATTAAAAATATTTTCTTTTAAATTTAAATATAAATATAATGAAAATATGTTATCATCATTCAAAATTGTTTTTTCCCCCCTCTGATTTTATATCTAGTGATGCCATATTATCCTTCTCATAGCCTTAAAAAAATATTGATATATTAATATTCAGAATTTACAAGAGAAATATAATTTCTTCTTTTTTTTCGAGAGAATATTATATGTGTAATCTGTACGTGTTGATTAAAGAAGTACGCTTGAATACCCCTTTGAGTACCCACGAGTATTCTCAGATTACCACCATCTGTAAGGATAGTTCTTATCCGCATGTAATATTTTTTTCCCTTCTTTCTCTTCCAATTAAGCGTTGAAATAAGTTTGCTGATCAATCAAGCAACCAGTTCAAAATAGTCAAACTCTTAAATTTTATTCAAATAAAATTATGAGAACGGAACGAGTTGCTTAAGTTAATCTTACGCCTCGTTTAAGGCAGCTTATTTGGCGCAATGCGTTTTGAAAACTCACTCGGACCCATTTGGGTAAACCACGTTTTGAAAAAAAAATTATATTTTTAAACAGCTAAAATCAGCATTTTCACACAATTCATGACTAGAAGCGGTGACAACTTTCGAGCTGCGATCTGATTTTTTTTTTTTTTTTTTAAAANTTTGCTGATAAATCAAGTAACCAGTTCAAAATAGTCAAACTCTTAAATTTTATTCAAATAAAATTATGAGAACGGAATGGGTTGCTTAAGTTAATCTTACGCCTCGTTTGAGGCAGCTTATTTGGCGCGAAGCGTTTTGAAAACTCACTCGGACCCATTTGGGTAAACCATGTTTTGAAAAAAAACTATATTTTTATACAGCTAAAATCAACATTTTCACACAATTCATGACTAGGAGCGGTGACAACTTTCTAACTGCGATCTAACTTTTTCAAAAAAAAAATGTAATAGCCACCACAATTTATTAATAAGTATATTATTTTTCAACATCTTATAAATAACTTATTAATAAACTGCAATTGCCCTAAACAGACCCTTAATCTAATCTAAAGATTATAATAATCCTTTTTTTTTTTCATTAAAGATTATACCATGCTTGATTCCCACATTATAACCAGACAAAAAAGGCTCAGGTTTTCATNCAAATAGACTCTTAATCTAATCTAAAGATTATAATAATCTTTTTTTCTTTTCATTAAAGATTATACCATGCTTGATTCCCACATTATAACCAGACAAAAAAGGCTCAGGTTTTCATTGACCAAACAATCCTTTGTATTATCAGCAAATAATTTTTATGGGGCATTTACATACATGCCACCCAATTCCTATGTATTTACATATCTAATTTCTAAACTTGATTTTTATATTTATACCAACCAACTTATACTTATCACATTAAAAGTAACACCGTTTCAACTTTATAAAAATGAAATATATCTTTTCATGCATAGGTATAGTGACATGTCCTTAAAAATAGAAGTTTAGGTGTTATATGTGTAAATACATTGTATTTATGTGTGTAATGTATGCAAATGTTTCTAATTTGATTAAGAGGAAACGGAGNATGGGGCATTTACATACATGCCACCCAATTCCTATGTATTTACATATCTAATTTCTAAACTTGATTTTTATATTTATACCAACCAACTTATACTTATCACATTAAAAGTAACACCGTTTCAACTTTATAAAAATGAAATATATCTTTTCATGCATAGGTATAGTGACATGTCCTTAAAAATAGAAGTTTAGGTGTTATATGTGTAAATACATTGTATTTATGTGTGTAATGTATGCAAATGTTTCTAATTTGATTAAGAGGAAACGGAGCCCTACATAAGTGAGAAGATGGACAGATTACAATAGAATTTATAGGCATAATTAATAAATATTATGATAAGAAAATGATGTTCTGATTCTCAATTAATGCGACAAAAGCTGTAATAATAATTATTTTCTTGATTTTTCTTTTCCAAATTTAAAACGAATAACTAATTCCTAATATTATTTATTTATTTTTTTAAAAAAGGTATCTTTTTCTAATCTTATAATCGTTTAAGAAATTTATGTGATTGGGTTGGCTTGTTTAAATAAAGCAGGATAAAATGCTACATCATATGAATTTAATAAGGCAAGGTAGGCAGCCACACCGAAAGAGAGGAGTTCATAGGTTAAGAAACTTGAATGAACTTGACTTTTCTACCACTTTGACCAAGAAGCTTTTTGTTTAATTTAATATTATTCATGAAAAAAAGAAAAAAAAAAAACCATATCCCTATGTAACCATCATAGCCTTTTTGAGAAATTGACGAAAGGAAAATGAAAGTTGAAAAGTCCTAANGAAAAAGAAAAAAAAATCATATCCCTATGTAACCATCATAGCCTTTTTGAGAAATTGACGAAAGGAAAATGAAAGTTGAAAAGTCCTAATTTGACATTGATGACTTGGATTGATTTGGAGTGATGATTTATAAATTACATGAATATTTTACACATGGTTGATACAGCAACAATAGTGAGGGATCACGATTGATTTTAAGGTTCTTTTTTACTCATGCCTCAAACATCATTCTTTGTTTTAAAATTGTTCCTCGGTGCTTTACTTTAGCCAAAATGAAGTGAATCCCTTCTAGCCTCCATCATTGATACCTAAAAGTTAAATCCAAAAAGCTGCCCATAACCAGGGCTTTCCAATTTACTCACCAGTTTTCCTAGATTCATCAATTTCTTTAGTTAACAAATACTCCTTAGCTTCACCTTTCTTATCACTACTTGGAGTCTCCCCGCTTTATCTTGATGTCTTCTTCGAAGTTCTCGATGATCTTCTCTATGTCGGTGGCAACATCAAAGAACTAAGATTTTTCAATGGCCTCTTCTAGAGAACCTAGTCTCCTCGATGCCTTCTCTTAATAACTCAGCTATTCATGCATCCTTGTATAAAGAACTTATCATCTTTTTCACTAGAATGATCTCCATATTCTCTAAGACCCACTGGCACTAATTCCATGAGTAGGAAATCAGCCTCATCATCTCATTCATCTTATTTCTTTCCCCAAGCTCAGCATCATCCAATTTATCACAATATAAACCAAAAGTCTGACTTCCATTTCATGCCTTAATCCAAATGGCAGCNTATCTTCTCTAAAACCCCCACTGGCTCTAATTCCATGAGTAGGAAATCAGCCTCGTCATCTCATTCATCTTTTTTCTTTTCCCAAGCTTAGCATCATCCAATTTATCACAATATAAACCAAAAGTCTGACTTCCATTTCATGCCTTAATCCAAATGGCAGCTTTTTACTCATGGCTCATTAGGACCACTAAGCTTGAAAAAGTTTTTAGACATTAAAAATAGCAACGCATTACAACAAGAATGAGGTGGCGGACCGGCTGGTATCAATTAGCATTGGCATACTATTTTCATGTTGGCTTGGGGAAAGCTCTTTTTGAGAAATTTTGGTGCCTAGTTGAAATATCAATTTTGTACCTGCCTTTCTCAGCTAAGTCGAATTTGATCATTGGTGAGCTTAAAACAATGGATAANCTTCATGTTGGCTTGGGGAAAGCTCTTTTTGAGAAATTTTGGTGCCTAGTTGCAATATCAATTTTGTACCTGCCTTTCTCAGCTAAGTCGAATTTGATCATTGGTGAGCTTAAAACAATGGATAAATATGTGAATGAGGAGATTTTTGCTTTGAAGGCTTGCAAGTTGTGTGAGTTTACATAGAAAATCGTAAGCATTTCTGTTTTTCAATCTCCTTTTTCTTCCTCCTTCCCATCTTCTCTTCTATCTTAATATTACACATTCTTTATTTAATCAACCTCTAATATTTTCTTTGGCCTTTAAAAGCTCCATTCTTTTAACATACCAATAAAGAACTTCCTTGCTATTTGATACAAAACTTATTAAGAAAACAAAAACTCTCAATTTAAGAAATTGATTTGAGATTATAGAAGTTAATCTGAAAGAACATTTTTGAAAAAAATAAGAGAATCAGTTAAGCTACCCAAGGAATGCAGGAATTAGAGGCTCCGGGAGCATAAAGGAGTAAGAACTAAGCANGGCAGCATGCAGCTCCGGCGACGTCGTATTCTTGATGAAATGCTGATCAAAGAACATATAAACCTCAAACCTCAAAAGACAGCTTACTTGATAATACCTTCCCCCTTCCATCCTGATCGGCAGCTTGGACACCCCAGATAACAAACACAAAAAGCAATTATCTATGGGCAAATTCCAAATGCACCACCCCATTCCATAAATCTTCTGCTTCTGNACAACAAAAATTAGATTGATTATTATTCTCTGTTAATCAACAAGGCTGCCACATAATTCCATAAAGAAACATACAAATGATATATTTATGCTTACAGAACTTAGTAGATTGACAGAATCCACTGATTCATCAAGGCAGATGTTCCTTTGCCCAGTGACAATTTCTAGTACCAACACCCCATAACTATACACATCTGATTTGTTGGAGAAGTACCCACGCAGTGCATATTCTGGTGCCATGTATCCACTACAAAAGAAAGAAAACATAGATGTTTCTATCAAATCCATTTTTAAGTGATCTATTAAAGGAAGGATTTTGAGTTAAAATAGAATGTCTACAATGTGCCGGCGATTCTGCTTGTGTTTCTTTGTGCTTCATGTGTGCCAAAGAGTTTTGCCAGTCCAAAGTCAGAAATTTTAGGATTCATGTTGCTGTCTAGCAAGATATTGCTCGCTTTCAAATCACAATGTACAACTCTAACACGTGAATCTTCATGGAGATAAAGAAGACCTTGAGCAATTCCTTCGATGATCTTATACCGTGTTCCCCAGTCTAAATGCATTTTACAAACCGGATCTGTTTGATTGGAATGATAGTTGTCAACATAATCAAACTATAGTATTAAGCATTAAAACAGTAGTGATTTCATCTCTAAATTTAGCAGGCCAGTATCAAATATGTTATTATCTTCAATTTTACGAATAAAATTTTACAAAGTTGATAGATGAAGATGAGAAGCATACCAAACAAGTGTTTGTCGAGGCTTGTATTAGGAAGAAATTCATAGACAAGTAGCTTCTCCTCCTTTTCCATACAGCATCCCAGCAGACTCACCAGATTTCTGTGCTGAAGCTTAGCCAGGAAAGCCACCTCATTTTCCAGCTCCACCACACCCTGCCCCGAGGTTCTGGACATCCTCTTCACTGCTATTTCCCGTCCATCTTTCAGAATCCCCTGTTTCAAATTATTTGGCTCAGACAACCATGATGCAGAATCAAGTATAGCTTTCATTGTTTTCTCACCTTATAAACTGGCCCAAATCCGCCCTCTCCCAGCTTATATACCTCAGAAAAATTACTTGTTGCCGCATTGATGACACCAAAATTTAGCAGTAGTGCTTTTCCCCTCCCCATCTCCTTGTCATTCGCGTCAAGTTCTACAATTTAAAGCAACATCATTTATTTCGTACACAGAAGAAAAAAAAAGTTTACAGGATGAGATCTGGATTCAAATGAGAGAAATGGGGAAGAACTCTTACTGATCGACACTATCGATAACTTGGCCTTCCTCAGTAGAAGTATAATGATGACGAAGGAAGAGAACATCAATGCCACGCCTTCTAAGATAACAACAATAAGAAGCATATCTATTTTGCCTTTTTCTGCTGCATCAAAAACAAAACTGTAACTTTCATAATTGCTGATGATCAATATGAATAGAATGTTAATTCAGAACATTCTCCTAGCTAAATTTAGTTCAAGCTCGATACTAGACTCGCCTTGTCCACCGGTACCGCCACTACCATTTTCAACATCACCGCCGGCAGCATACAGCTCCGGCGACGTCGTATTCTTGATGAAATGCTGATCGAAGAACATATAAACCTCAAACCTCAAAAGACAGCTTACTTGATAATACCTTCCCCCTTCCATCCTGATCGGCAGCTTGGACAGCCCAGATAACAAACACCAAAAACAATTATCTCTGGGCAAATTCCAAATGCACCACCCCATTCCATAAATCTTCTGCTTCTGCGCATCGCCGGCCTCCGCCACCCCCACCACAAACTTATCCGTCGACGTTGACGTCTCAAAAGCGATCCGCCCCATGAGCTCAACAACCCGCCGCCCGAAGTCGTCCGGATTCGACGATGTCACCGCNAGCAGCATGCAGCTCCGGCGACGTTGTATTCTTGATGAAATGCTGATCAAAGAACATATAAACCTCAAACCTCAAAAGACAGCTTTCTTGATAATACCTTCCCCCTTCCATCCTGATCGGCAGCTTGGACACCCCAGATACCAAACACAAAAAGCAATTATCTATGGGCAAATTCCAAATGCACCACCCCATTCCATAAATCTTCTGCTTCTGTGCATCGCCGGCCTCCGCCACCCCCACCCCAAACTTATCCGTCGACATTGACGCCTCAAAAGCGATCCGCCCCATGAGCTCAACAACCCGCCGCCCGAAGTCGTCCGGATTCGACGATGTCACCGCACTAGCGGAAGACCCTACAACCCACTCCGAAAAGAAAAATGCGTAGCTATTGTTGCTGTAGGAAAGGAGGCATAAATCCTGGTACAGGACGGCGGAGATGCTCTGTCCGCAGCCATCGTTGGAGCTCCCGCCAGCGGCGGCCAGCCTTGAAGAGGAATCAAGTAGACAATTTGCACATGTTAAGTTGGAGGCGTCTGGACGGCACTGAGCGAAACCAAAGATTCCAAAGCTGTACATGGCGGAGTACAGAGGGTGGGCTTCTGGGGCTGAGGCAGTGATATTTGCAAGGAGGAGGCGGAGATTATATTCGTAGGCGCTTGAAGAGTTGTAAAGCTTGGTGGAGCATGTCGAATAGATGGGTCCGTTCTGCGAAGCAATTCTGGTGGCCAAGAAGAGGATGATGAAGGAGATGGGAAGATACATGAGGGAGAGAAGAAGAAGAGAACGCAGAAAGGAGAAAAAGGAGGAATCTTGAAGCTTTAAGGGGAGCTCCCAAAACAAAGCAACAAAGATGGAGGTGCGATGAAATGAGACTATGACTGAATTGAGAATCGGTCAATAGCTGGTTCGAACTCTCATGCTGCCATACGCAAACATATAAGAAAATTTGTTGTGACTAATTTTTTATTTATTTATAAATATATCATTATTATTATTTTGATGATTTTTAGTTACCAATCTTTTAAAGAAATAAATATAATATTTTAATCATTCAAATTTTAAATATAATAATATAGTGATCCAAAATTTTACTTGGAATCTTCACTAATGGATGAAGGAGAGTGACAAATGAAAAATAAAATAAAATAAAATGTTATATTTAAATTTTGGATGATAAAAATGTTATTTAATATTTTAGGGTTTGGTAAGTAAAAATCCTATTGTTTTATTATTAATCAACAAAAATTTAATTAGTTATATAATTATATTCGTACAACTTTTTTGATGGTGAATGGAGGTGTAATAAATTGATTCCATATGCCAATACAACTCAAACTTGACTTGAAAAATCCTTGAAAAATCCAAGTTAGGGTAGACTCAAATATTTTTTAAAGTAAGGTTTGGGTCAGATCATTCAGTTATGATTGTGGATGAACCCGAAACCCAAAAATGACTCGAATAAGCACAAAAGTTCGGGTCGGGTTCGGGTTAGCGAGGAGTTAAGCTCAAGTTTGGGTCAATTTCAGGATCGGGTCTTAATTTTTAACCTGTTTATTTTTCCGATCCGGTTTAACCTTGCTCTGGTCGGGACATTTTCGAGTCAGATCCGAACACAATCAGCTGACCCCGAATTGTAGAGAAATTTTAGAACAAAGTATTTCAATATTTAATATTTTTTATTTAAATTAATATATATATATATATATATATATATATTAAAAATAAAAAAAATGAATNATCGGTGGAGCTCCCGCCAGCGGCGGCCAGCTTTGAAGAGGAATCAAGTAGACAATTTGCACATGTTAACTCGGAGGCGTCTGGACGGCACTGAGCAAAGCCAAAGATTCCAAAGCTGTACATGGTGGAGTGCAGAGAGTGGGCTTCTGGGGCTGAGGCAGTGATATTTGCAAGGAGGAGGCGGAGATTATATTCGTAGGCGCTTGAAGAGTTGTAAAGCTTGGTGGAGCATGTCGAATAGATGGGTCCGTTCTGCGAAGCAATTCTGGTGGCCAAGAAGAGGATGATGAAGGAGATGGGAAGATACATGAGGGAGAGAAGAAGAAGAGAACGCAAAAAGGAGAAAAAGGAGGAATCTTAAAGCTTTAAGGGGAGCTCCCAAAACAAAAGTAACAAGACGGAGAACTCATTAGGTGCGATGAAATGAAACCATGACTGAATTGAGAATCGGTCAATAGCTGGTTCGAACTCTCATGCTGCCATACGCAAACATATAAGAAAACNTATGACTGAATTGAGAATCGGTCAATAGCCGGTTCGAACTCTCATGCTGCCATACGCAACGATATAAGAAAACAAGAACTCCTAATTTTCCTATGATTTTGTATTTTTGATTAGTCTATTAAAAAATTTGTTGTGACTAATTTTTTTTTATAAATATATCATTATTATTATTTTGATGATTTTTAGGTACCAATCTGTTAAAAAACTAAATATAATATTTTAATCATTTAAATTTTAAATATAATAATATAGTGATCCAAAATTTTACTTGAAATCCTCACTAATGGTGAAGGAGNCAAGAACTCCTAATTTTCCTAATTTTCCTATGATTTTGTATTTTTGATTAGTCTATTAAAAAATTTGTTGTGACTAATTTTTTTTTATAAATATATTATTATTATTATTTTGATGATTTTTAGGTACCAATCTTTTAAAAAACTAAATATAATATTTTATTCATTTAAATTTTAAATATAATAATATAGTGATCCAAAATTTTACTTGAAATCCTCACTAATGGTGAAGGAGAGTGACTAATGAAAAAAAATAAAATTAAAATGTTATATTTAAAGTTTGGATGATAAAAATGTTATTTAATATTTTAGAGGTTGGTAAGTAAAAATCCTATTGTTTTATTATTAATCAACAAAAATTTTAATTGATTCGCACAACTTTTTTNTAAAGTTTGAATGATAAAAATGTTATTTAATATTTTAGGGGTTGGTAAGTAAAAATCCTATTGTTTTATTATTAATCAACAAAAATTTTAATTGATTCGCACAACTTTTTTTATGGTGAATGGAGGCGTAATAAATTGTTTCCACATGTCAATACAACTCAAACTTGACTTGAAAAATCCAAGTTAGGGTAGACTCAAATATTTTTTAGAGTAAGGTTTGGGTTAGATCATTCAGTTATGGTTCCGGATGAACCCGAAGCCCAAACATGACTCTAATAAGCACGAAAGTTCGGGTCGGGTTTGGGTTAGCGAGGAGTTAAGCTCAGGTTTGGGTCAAGTTCAGGATCGGGTCTTAATTTTTAACCTCTTTATTTTTTTGATCTGGTTTAACCCTGTTCGGGTCGGGACATTTTCGGGTCAAATCCGAACACAACCAGCTAGCCCGAATTGACAACTCTAATGACAAAGGTCATACAAAGTGGAGAAATTTTAGAACAAAGTATTTCAATATTTAATATTTTTTATTTAAATTAAGAAAAATATATATATTAAAAAGAAAAAAAATGAATGTGTACTTTCATTCAAAATATATTAATTAAATTTTGAAAAAAAACTTTAAAAAAAAATTAGGCCTTCATTGTTTCCTCTAAAACTCCCAAATAATTAACAATAAAAATTGGTCGACATGCCCGAAGATAAATAAAATAAGTGCGGTCAATGGATTAACAATAAGTGTTAATAAAATAATCAAAATAATTTTATTTAAAAATAATTACCTATTCCGAAATTATTATTATTATTATTATGTCTATTCTAGCTCATGACTTCACGGTGAGATTACGGATATACACAACTGTTCTTCTCTTTACACAAATTTTAACAAAAATAAATAAATAAATAATGGAATTACTTAACTACTACTAAATTTTTAATGCTCGCATATTTAACATAAATTAATAATTTATTTAAATTTAATTCAAAATTAAATATTTATAGCTTGATCCAATTCAATTTTTAAATTAATTTTCAGTAGGGCTGTCAAAACTGCTCGTTGTTCGCGAACAGCTCGTGCTCGGCTCGATAAGAAGCTCGTGTTCGGCTCGTTCGCTAAGTTAACGAGCCGAACACGAACATCACGAATAAATTTTTGTTCGTTCGTGTTCGGCTCGTTTTGGCTCGAAATACTACTAATCAATTATATATATANTAGGGCTGTCAAAACTGCTCGTTGTTCGCGAACAGCTCGTGCTCGGTTCGATAAGAAGCTCGTGTTCGGCTCGTTCGCTAAGTTAATGAGCCGAACACGAACAACACGAATAAATTTTTGTTCGTTCGTGTTCGGATCGTTTTGGCTCGAAATACTACTAATCAATTATCTATATATCTTAGTTATTTTAAAATATTGAATTGACTACAGGACTACAAAGATTCATAATCAATTAAAAGTATTAATAAAGAAAATATAATAAAAATTATTAAATTAGATTCAAATGATATTTTAAATCTTGCTCCAATCCTTAACATCTTAAGACTACGTGATTAGGGTTGTCAAAACGACTCTTTGTTCGTGAACGGCTCGTGTTCGGCTCGCTAAACAAACGGGCCGAACACGAACACACTTTTTGAGCTCGAAATATAAATGAGCCGAACATAAGCTAAGCCTGGGCTCCTACTTTTCAGCAAAACAAAAACTATCGCCCTCCTAATCTTCATTTGTATTTGCAGCCCCCACCGCTCTGACCTCATTTGTGGTATGCATGTAAATTATGAGAATATATATATATATATACGTAATAGGGATTCCTTGCACTTTTCATATATGATAGTTTAAAAATCAGACCAAATTAACAGACGAGAATTGAGGTTAGAGTATTGAATTGATAAGACCATCTAGAGTTTGGTTAAATAGTTTAATCTATTTCATGAACAAAATCAATATTTGATATTGCCATCTAGGGTTTGATTGAGCTGAATCATTAGGACACTTAGGTTAGCATATTCAACTTGGCTCAGTAGATCATCCTACAAACCCTTGAAATCATTCCAAATTAAAACCTAAAAAAGCTAAATTTAATTTTAAATTAAAGCTAAATCTAAATCAAATTCTAAACTGCACTACTTAAACATAACTAAATACAACATCACTTAAAAAATACTTAAAAATAAGCAACTATAATGTTTGCTTGACAACAGACAACCAAAACCTAAACACAAATATAACCAATTATAACACAACTAAAACCNTACAAAGATTTATGATCAATTAAAGTATTAATAAAAAAATAGAATAAAAATTATTGAATTAGATTCAAATGATATTTTAAATCTTGCTCCAATCCTTAACATCTTATTACTACGTGATTAGGGTTGTCAAAACGACCTTTTGTTCGTGAACGGCTCATGTTTGGCTCGCTAAGCAAACGAGCCGAACACGAACACACTTTTTGAGCTCGAAATATAAACGAGCCGAACACAAGCTAAACTTGGGCTCGCTCATGTTCAGCTCGTTTACACCCTACTTTTCAGCAAAACAAAAACTATCGCCCTCCTAATCTTCATTTGTATTTGCAGCCGCCACTGCTCTGACCTCATTTGTGGTATGTATGTAAATTATGAGAAAAAAATTATATATACGTAATAGGGATTCCTTGCACTTTTCATATATGATAGTTTAAAAATCAGACCAAAATTAAAAGACGAGAATTGAGGTTAGAGTATTGAACTGATAAGACCATCCAGAGTTTGGTTAAATGGTTTAATCTATTTCATGAACAAAATCAATATTTGATATTGCCATCTAGTGTTTGATTGAGCTGAATCATTTTAGCCTTGTTTTGCCCATAACTTTCTTCCTAATGGTTCCGCTAAATTTAATAATATAGATTTGCTTTCTCCTCAACTGTCATATATCAAATGCCAAAATATACTAACCTCTCTATACTTCAATTTTGGTCTTAACGCAACCTTATCCCAACGAACTCTATACTCAACATCAATAGCCCACTTTTCAGTACATGTATGTTTACCTCATTTTTTTCATGAGGTTGATACTTCTTCTTATGCAGTCTACCCCTAGCTATTAAGATCCATCTTAGAAATTCCTTAAAAAAGGCTTCCTCGGAGGACTGCTTAATGATTGGACCTAAACTTAGAACTCAGATTCATACCTGTCATCTCCTTGGTTTAATATGAGTTCAAATTGGTCTTCAACTCATTGAATTAAAGTCAAATTGACAATGACTAAGTTATTACTAATTGGGAGTCAAACAACTTCATAGGACACTTAGGTTAGCATATTCAACTTGGCTCAGTAGATCATCCTACAAACCCTTGAAATCATTCCAAATTAAAACCTAAAAAAGCTAAATTTAATTTTAAATTAAAACTAAATCTAAATCAAATTATAAAATGCACTACTTAAACATAACTAGATACAACATCACTTAAAAAAACACTTAAAAATAAGCAACTATAATGTTTGCTTGAAAACAGACAACCAAAATCTAAACACAAATATAACTAACTAAAATCTAATATATAATGATCTAAAACTTAAAGTAAACACACAATCAAATATAAGCTTAACACACAACTTAAACAAAAATAAACTTAAAATTGAAACATTAATTAAAAAAAAAACTAAGCAAAATTTAAATTTAAAATAAACTAAAGCTAAACTAAATCTAAATTCAAAACTTAAAACTAATCTTATAATAAAATCAAACGAAACTACACTAAAGTATAGTTTAAAATTGAGCTTAAAACTCCAACTAAAACATAAATTTTAATTAAATCTAAAATTAACTAAATAATAAATAAATAAANACTAAGCAAAATTTAAATTTAAAATAAACTAAAGCTAAACTAAATCTAAATTCAAAACTTAAAACTAATCTTAAAATAAAATCAAACGAAACTACACTAAAGTATAATTTAAAATTGAGCTTAAAACTCCAACTAAAACATAAATTTTAATTAAATCTAAAATTAACTAAATAATAAATAAATAAATATTCAGATTAAAATAAATTAAATACAACTTAAACTTAACATAAATTTAAAAATAAACATTAAACAAAACTTAATCTTATTTTAAAAATTCTCTTAGTTATCCTAACCACCAATGCTCAGCATCACTATCAAGTAGAGAAATTGTTGGGTACCTTACAATTCCCTTAGTATTAGATGCTGCCAAAAGACTTCTTAAGTATGGCGCCTAACTTCAACTACTTGAAGCTCCACTTCTTCTTTGAAATGAGATGGCATCAATATAAAAATAAATGCAAATATGTTTTTTTCCTCCTCTACTCTCAAAGATGACAATCTGTTCTAAGCATTATCCATTAAATGAGACACTAAACTAACAAATTGTGGCATGAAATCTTATATTATAGCTCACATTGTTCTATGTACCGTCTCAACATGATCGAAACTCTATCCATCTATCAAATCTTGATCTCGGGGATTCATTGTTTCATAATTCTCACACCCAATGACTTAATATTATACACACTAAAGAAGAATAAAAATAAAATAACCTTAAGATACTCAAATCTCTATCATTTATTTAATGATCATTTATGTGATTGTACAAATCAATTTCTCGAAAACTATTATTCTAACATCAATAAAATAATCATGGAGACCCGACTCAACGCAAATTGTCATATCAATGTGTGTCGTATCGTGTGAATGTCATAAAATCTTAAATTCTGGAGATTTATTTCAACAATGATTTTTTTTTTTTAATTTTTAAAAACACAGCCACTAATATCATTAAAATATCATAAATTAGAAGCAGTCAACATCCATGTATATANCTGCGCGGGGGTGAATATTCCCCGTGTTACTGCGCCGTTTTTTTTTCTGCGTCGCGCGGGATATCGTGACGTGATTTCATTGGGTACGCACGTTACTCTACGTGCGTAGTACTGATGTAATATTTTTCCACCGCTCTGACCTCATTTGTGGTATGTATGTAAATTCCTTGCACTTTTCATATATGATAGTTTAAAAATCAGACCAAATTAACAGACGAGAACTGAGGTTAGAGTATTGAATTGAGAAGACCATCTAGAGTTTGGTTAAATATTTTAATCTATTTCATGAACAAAATCAATATTTGATATTGCCATCTAGGGTTTGATTGAGCTGAATCATTTTAGCCTTGTTTTCCCCACAACTTTCTTCCTAATGGTTCCGCTAAAATTTAATAATACAGATTTGCTTTCTCCTCAAGTGTCATATATAAAATGCCAAAATATACTAACCTCTCTATACTTCAATTTTGGTTGTAACTCAACTTTATCCCAACGAACTCTATACTCAACATCAATAGCCCATTTTTCAGTACATGTATGTTTACCTCATTTTTTTATGAGGTTGATACTTCTTCTTATGCAGTCTACCCCTAGCTATTAAGATCCATCTTAGGAATTCCTTAAAAAAGGCTTCCTCGGAGGACTGCTTAATGATTGGACCTAAACTTAGAACTCAGATTTATACCTGTCATCTCCTTGGTTTAATATGAGCTCAAATTGGTCTTCAACTCATTGAATTAAAGTTAAATTGACAATGACTAAGTTATTACTAATTGGGAGTCAAACAACTTCATAGGACCGAAATTATCCGTAGGACACTTAGGTTAGCATATTCAACTTGGCTCAGTAGATCATCCTACAAACCCTTGAAATCATTCCAAATTAAAGCCTAACAAAGCTAAATTTAATTTTAAAGTAAAACTAAATCTATATCAAATTCTAAAATGCACTACTTAAACATAACTAAATACAACATCACTTAAAAAATACTTAAAAATAAGCAAATATAATGTTTGCTTGACAACAGACAACCAAAACCTAAACACAAATATAACCAATTATAACACAACTAAAACCCAAATTTTTAATACATAACTAAAATCTAATATATAATGATCTAAAACTTAAAGTAAACACACAATCAAATATAAGCTTAGCACACAACTTAAAACAAAAATAAACTTAAAATTGAAATATTAATTAAAATAAAACTAAGCAAAATTTAAATTTACAATAAACTAAAGCTAAACTAAATCTAAATTCAAAACTTAAAACTAATCTTAAAATAAAATCAAACAAAACTACACTAAAGCATAATTTAAAGTTGAGCTTAAAACTCCAACTAAAACATAAATTTTAATTAAATCTAAAATTAACTAAATAATAAATAAATAAATAAATATTCAAATTAAACTAAATTAAATACAACTTAAACTTAACATAAATTTTCAAAATAAACATTAAACAAAACTTAATCTTATTTTAAAATTTCTCTTAGTCAGCCTAACCACCAATGCTCAGCATCACTATCAAGTAGAGAAATTGTTGGGTACCTTACAATTCCCTTAGTATTACATACTGTCAAAAGACTTCGTAAGTATGTCGCCTAACTTCAACTACTTGAAGCTCCACTTCTTCTTTGAAATGAGATGGCATCAATATAAGAATAAATGCAATTATGTGTTTTTTCCTCCTATACTCTCAAAGATGACATTCTGAGATACTAAACTAACAAATTGTGGCATGAAATCTTATATTATAGCTCACATTGTTCTATGTACCATCTCAACATCGTCGAAACTCTATCCATCCATCAAATCTTGATCTCGGGGATTCATTCTTTCATAATTCTCACACTAAAGAAGAATAAAAATAAAATAACCTTAAGATACTCAAATCTCTATCATTTATTTAATGATCATTTATATGATTGTACAAATCAATTTCTCGAAAACTATTGTTCGAACATCAATAAAATAATCATGGAGACCCAACTCAACGCAAATTGTCATATCAATGTGTCGTAGAAGACCCGACTCAACGCAAATTGTCATATCAATGTGTGTCGTATCGTGTGAAGGTCACAAAATCTTAAATTCTCGAGATTTATTTCAACAATGATTTTTTTTTTATTTATAAATTTGTAAAAACACAGCCACTAATATCATTAAAATATTATAAATTAGAAGCACTCAACATCCATGTATATAATATCACTAATTATACAATCAAAAGAATATATACACGACAAACGTGAAATAATTATTTTTTCAACTATATTCAATAGTCTCTACTCAACCGAGTCTTATTTTTCATGAAATAACACATGTAGATAAAACAAGGATGAGTACAAATGAGAAAAAAAAAAGATATTTACTAGAATAACAACATATAAAGATAAAAATTTGCTTCAAATGAACCAAAATAATATCTAAATATATTATGTGTTAAACTTATTAAGTATAGTGTCAATATGAGAACTAGTACCAAAGATTAATATATATCAAATAAAAATGTTAAGTATTTATTTTAACATACTGTTGACAATGAAATAACATAATATTAATTAACGAACTTGTTGTTAGTATGAAAGGATTAAGGTTGAAGGTCCACGCATTTCAACTTGGTGAACAAACAACATGTATTATGTTGTTTCTTTCATATGGGTAGAAGAAATATGCCTCCTATCCATGCAAGTTAAACTTTTAAACCTCTTGAGATAGTAGATCTTTGTTTTACGAATATATATGAAAATTGTAGCAAATCAACGAAAAATTTGTTGAAGTTGATAATATAAAAGTTGAAGAAAATTTACTAGTTTCTGTATCATATTTGAACAAACTGTTTTTATTCACTTAACTAAATAGAAAAAATAATTTCCATGCATTTACTTTGACAACCAAACACCCCTCAGCCAACCTCCATCATTTTCTTTGGCCTACAAAGCTCCATTCTTTTATCATACCAGTAAAAAACTATCTTGGTAATTGATAAAATGGCAAGCTATCCAAGGAATGCTGGAATTAGAGGGTCCGGGAGCAGAAAGGAGTAAGAACTGAGCATGACAACCACAGAAGCTATGCTCGGTCTCTGCACTGGGTCTTCTTGTACGCAAAGTAGCCCAATTTGTAAACATCTTAGTACTTGCTCTGCCATGTATCGATCTCCAAGGCTTTGATCCGCAGCTTTCAATGCCTGCCCTTCTTTCCAGTTTTGCCATACCTGTTAACACAAATTTGATTGAATCTCTGTTAATCAACAAGGCTGCTATATATAATTCCAAAAAAAAGGATCCACATGATGTATTTATGCTTACAAAGCTCAGTAGATTGACAGAATCCACCGACTCATCAAGACAAATGTTACTTTGCCCAGTGACAATCTCTAATACCAAAACACCATAACTATACACATCTGTTTTAGTGGAGAAGTACCCACATAATGCATATTCTGGTGCCATGTATCCACTACAAAAGAAAGAAAACAAAGATGATTCTATCAAATTGCATTTTTAAGTGAACTATTGATGGAAGGCTTTTGCGTTAAAATAGTATTCTTACTATGTGCCGGCCATTGGACTTGTGTTTGTGTGGGCTTCGTTGACGCCAAAGAGTTTTGCTAGTCCAAAGTCTGAAATTTTAGGGTTCATATTGCTGTCTAGCAAGATGTTGCTCGCCTTCAAATCACAATGTATTACTCGGACACGTGAATCTTCATGGAGATAAAGAAGACCTTGAGCAATTCCTTCGATGATTTTATATCGTGCTCCCCAGTCTAATTGCATTTTACAAACCGGATCTATTTGATTGGAATGAAGGTTGTCAACATAATCAAAGTATCTTATCAAACATTAAAAAGGTAGTGATTTCATCTCTGAATTTAGCAGGCCAGTAGCAAAAACGTTAATATCTTCAAGTTAACTCAACGAATAAAAATTTACAAAGAGTTGATAGATGAAGAAGAGAAGCATACCAAACAAGTGTTTGTCAAGACTTGTATTAGGAAGAAATTCATAGACAAGTAGCTTCTCCTCCTTTTCCATACAACATCCAAGCAGACTCACCAGGTTTCTGTGCTGAAGCTTAGCCAGGAAAGCCATCTCGTTTTCCAGCTCCACCACACCCTGCCCCGAGGTTCTGGACAACCTCTTCACTGCTATTTCCCGTCCATCTTTCAGAATCCCCTGCTTCAAATTATTCGGCTCAGGCAATCATAATGCCGAATCAAGAATAGCTTTCACTGTTTTTTCTCACCTTATAAACTGGCCCAAATCCGCCCTCTCCGAGCTTATATACCTCAGAAAAATTACTTGTTGCCTCATTGATGACACCAAAATTTAGCAGTAGTGCTTTCTCCCTCCTCTCCTTTTCATTCGGGTCAAGTTCTACAATTTAAAGCAACATCATTTATTTCGTACACAAAAAAAATTAAGTTTACAGAATGTCATCTGGATTCAAATGAGGGAAATGAGAAAGAACTCTTACTGATCGACACTATCGACAACTTGGCCTTCCTCAGTAGAAGTATAACGATGACGAAGGAAGNAGGAATGAGAAAGAACTCTTACTGATCGACACTATCGACAACTTGGCCTTCCTCGGTAGAAGTATAACGATGACGAAGGAAGAGACCATCAATGCCACGCCTTCTAAGATGGCAACAATAAGAAGCATATCTGTTTTGACATTTTCTGCTGCAACAAAAACAAAACTGTAACTTTCATAATTGCTGATGAACAATATGAATAGAAAGTTAATTCAGAACATTGTCGTAGCTAAATTTAGTTCAAGATTTGAGACTACACTCGCCTTGTCCACCTGCACCGCCAGCAGCATCCAGCTCCAGCGACGTCGTATTCTCGAGGAAATGTTCATCGAAGAACAAATAAATCTCAAACCTCAAAAGACAGCTGTATTGATAAAAACTCCCTCCTTTTATCGCGTACCGCAGCTGCGACACCCCATATAACAAACAATCAAAGCAATTCTTACTCGTCAATTCCATAATGCACCACACCATTCCATAAATTTTCTGGTTCTGCTCATGGCCGGCGTCCACCACCCCCACCGCGAACTTATCCGTCAACATCGTCGCCTCCCAAGCGATCCGCAACATGAGCTCCACAACCCGCCGCCCGAAGTCGTACGGATTCGACGATGTCACGGCACTAGAGGCAGACCCTACAGTCAAATGGTCTGTCTGGCCTGTCAAAAATGAGAAGCTGTTGTTTCTATAGCTAAGGAGGCATAAATCCCGATACATGACGGCGGAGNCAATAAATTACGGTGACTATTATAAAATTTATTTACTTTTCTTAAAAAAAACATGCCGCAGCTTTAGAACTTAAGTAAAATGCAGTTTTGTCGAGAAGGAAAAATTGAAGTAAGGCATCACACCACTGTCCCAAACATACGCTTAGAGTTTCGATATACTTTTTTCACATTATGAGTATAAAGAAAAAAAAAAATTTATTTAGAGAAACATGTATTCATTTAAATTTAATTAAACTATATAAGATATTTTACTTGAAAGCTCTATAATTTATAAATTACTTTTTTTTGTTTTTGTTTTTTAGGGAATATTTACATACTTAGCACACAATTTTTATGTATTTACATGTCTCACATCTAAACTTTTATATCCCTATACTGATGCTTTATACTAATACATAAAAAGGTATATTTAGATTTTAAAAAGTGATAATAATGATATTTCCAATTTGATATTAAATATTTGAGTATGACGAGTGTAAACATGAAAGTTTATGTGTGAGATATATAAATACATTAGAATTTTGGGCTGTATGTAAATGCCTTTCATCTTTATCATATTGTTATATCTTTATCATTAATTTAATTAATAATAAAATACTTGTATTCTTTATTATATCAACATATTTGATGAACTGTCAGGACCAAAAGCAAGATCACTATCAGATCATTTTTTTTTTTTTTTTTGAATATCCAACGTTAAAATAATAATATTAGCCATCAGAGTCAGTTTATTAATTGAATAATCAGTCAATACTCTCAGGCCAGACTTACATATTCATTACATATGTCAACCCCATTTTGCAGGTATATAAGATGAGCATATGAATAAGTTTTTATAATGAGCTATGTTTAAATTGGGCATTTTGAATGATTCTTAAGAAACAAGGGATCATTAAATATGTCGCAATCTTTGGACACTAATTTTTTCATACCCATCTAACATTGTATTTTCTACCTTCCTTGTAATGTAATTGTTACTCCAATCATTCCATTAATATAATTGAATAACAAAACTTCCTCAACTAGATATTGAGAAAATCTGACAGGTCAAAAATGACACACCAATGATTAAAATATGTAGCACGTGAGTCTGGAACACGCATCGGCTCAGTTATCTCGGAGTAGAGTCCAAAGACGATCGACGGACTACAAAAGATGATCGGCCAACAAGGGTTGACTGGTCAAAGATTCAGCCGATTGATAAGTAGCTTCATTTGGCCGACTACTTGAACCCGACGAGATGCCTCACACCGAACTACAGGTCGCAGGTGGTCCATCGACAGGAAGAGCAGAGCCTAAGACTTATTTATTTATTTATTCATTTACACTTGTATTTAATTTTTTTTTTTTTACTTTTAGCAAATCCCCCTCTAGCGCTTCTATTAAGCTAGAGACAATCAGGTAATTGTACCTTTTGTATTCCCTTTGCGTATAAAGAGGAGGTCATTTCTACAATAAATGACTTATGTCATTTGGTAAAAAGACTCAACATCATTCAACGGACTAAGATACTTTGTCTCTTTTATTAATGATTACTCCATGTATGTTTGAGTGTACACCATAAAACGCAAAATCGAAGTGTTGTAGATTTTGATAACTTGGAAGAAGTGGATTGAGACTCAAACTGGTAAAAAGATCCGGTTGATCAGATCAGACAATGGGGGAGAATATAGTTCAGATGTGCTTTGCAAGAGTGCCAGAAAGCCGGGACAAAGCACTACTTCATTGTTTGAGAGACACCACAACAGAACGAGGTGGCAGAAAATATGAACCAAACTTTGGTGGAGAAAGTTCGGTGTATGTTATCCAATTATGGGTTGGATAGAATCTATCGGGTCGAGGCTATAGAATATGTCTGTCACTTCATGAATCGTCTGCCTTCTGCAGCTATTGAAAAGAATACCCCAAAGGTGATGTGGTCAGGACATCTTACTAGAGATTATGAGCACATGAGAGTGTTTGAGTGTCCAACTTACTACCATGTCAGAATGATAAACTGAAACCACGATCAAAGAGGACAATCTTCATTGGCTTTAGAAGCGGAGTCAAGGGCTTCAAGTTGTATGATACGTCAGAAATGAAGATTGTCATTAGCAAAAATGTTACATTCGAAGAGGCAAGGTTGTTGAAAAATAGGGACTGAAAGCAGATGTAGATCTCTACTGGGACCCTGGATATGCAACAGAAGTTGGATTTTGATGCAACTCCATGTATTCCACAGAGTTCGTCCTCTCAGACTCAGATATTTGATTCAATTGCAATTCGTGAGTTATTTATTAATATTTCTCAGGAGGAGGTGAAAGAAGATGTTGAGGATGAGATTCATGCTGAGGAACGAATGTCCCAAAACTTGCTTGGTTGAAGGATAACATTTCATTTGCACTTTCATCCACACAGATAGAAATTCCTTATCACTACAAAGAAATAGTGGAGAGTGCACACTGTGATCTTTGGAGAGTGGCAATAGATGAAGAGGCGAAGTCGCTTTGAAAGAACATTACTTGAAGGTTAGTGAAGCTTGCTCGAAGAAAGAAAGTCGTCGGGTGCAAATAGGTGTATGCAAAGAAGAAATTATCTCATGGAGTTGATGTACAGTACAAGGCGAAGTTAGAAGCAAAAGGCTTTGCACAAACAAAAGGGATTGATTATGACGAAAAGCTCTCTTTAGTGGTTAAACATCACTCAATCATTGTTTTCTTAGCACTTGTAGCACAATATGGTCTAATTTTGGAACAGTTCAATGTAAAGACTACATTCCTATATGAAGAATCACAAGAGGAGATCTATATGTTGTAGTCGCCTGGATATTGAGCATCAAACAACTTTGTTTGCAAACTGGACAAGTTGTTATATAGATTGAAGCAGTCACCATGACAGTGGTATAAAAAAATTGAACAGATCATGAGGGGACAAGAGACACAAGAAGCAAGTATAATCATTGTGCATATTTCAAGATGTTGGCCAACAGTGAATTCATTTATTTGCTTATATAAGTTGATGATATTTTTATTGTATCTGCCAATCAGATTAAGGTTGATAATATGAAAAATTAACTATCCAAACATTTTGAAATGAAGGAGTTGGGTGAAGCTCACAGAATTATTGGCATGAAGATTCATAGGGAGAAGACAACAGTAAATGTTTAGTTTTCACAAGAAGTTTATGTTCGGAAGTTGTTGAAGATATTTAGGGTTGATGACTGGAGCAATGTGGCGAGTCATCAAGTCTAATTCTTGGATAAATTTGGATTCAAAACAAACTATGAAGTCTCTATGACATAATAATTTGTTAATCAAAATATTATTTTGTGCTTCACAATGATGAAATGAGCTCATAACCTGATCAATTTCTATAATTTTTTTGGAGTAATCTCTGAATAGTACTGAAGGCTGTTTGTAATTAGACAACTTTCTTCTCCAAGCAACAGATATAAAATTTAAAGCTTTATATAAACTCAAACAACATATCAAATTAAGAATAATTATGTAAATAGAAACTTTTGAAAATTTGCTCAGTGAAATTTTCACTTTTCTTTTCAAAAATTATGCGAACTGGAAATGAAGAGGTTGTACTCATATAAAAAGACCGTGCAATGATATAGGTGGGCTTCATCATACTTAGCCCAATAACTAGATTTCTACCCAAAATTCCAGTACAATTAATGTTTGTGGTTATTGGGCTCGCTAATGTTGAAAATGGGAACATAGTTTTGATGGTTTGGATCAAATTTGTCAAACTTGCAAGAGTTTAAGAGATGGATGTGTCGTGCAACGTGTGAAATATATATTGTACATACAATTTGAATACATCCGGACTTTATCATATTCATATTCTCATAGATATCTATATTAATTAGTCCAATGTTTATTTTTATTTTCTTACCATGAGAAATAGTAATTACCGTTGGATCTTAATTTATTCGTACATAATCATAATCATACTGACAAAAGCAACTAAGAATCATGAGAGAGGAAATTGTATGTGACTAAATAGAGAGAGCTCTAAGATTATTTATTGCATTGCCTTTTGATATTGGACTTTTAGCTTATGCTGATAAAGCTTTGTACTTCTGCTTATGGGTCGTTGGTTTTTCGTCTGTGGATCTTTTGTGGTATGCCTACAGACTTTCCTTACACGTACTCCTTTATATATTTTGTCTGTTAGATTTTCTCTAGTTTCATGCAGACGCTTATCTGATGTACATCATGAATGCATAAATATTCATAAATCGAATATCTATTTACCTCTATCTCTATCAAAATTATTCAATTAAGGAAATATCCATTCAAGTTTCAACACAATAAACCAGATTCATGCTATTATTATTTTCAATATAACTAATGCATATATTGCAATAACTTCATATAATTTATTATGTCCATTCAAATACTTGCCAATATTGATCTGATAAATTTCTCTCTTAGTTTTGTGTGCATTCAAATCAAATAAAACTCCAACCTGAGCTCCGGTTCACTTGCATTAAATTCTGTTGTGGCACATGCAAATATATGAGTGTATTAAATTTTTTTAATATAAAATAACAGACATGTAAATAAATAATAATAATAATAATATGCTACTTAGAAAATAATAATAATAATTCTTTCAATCATTCGTCAGAAACCTTAACATCTTTTTATCTCTGAAAGGAAACTGATGTCTCTCCTTTCTTAAAAAAGATGATTCATAGCACTTCTCTTAATTAAAACATAATTAAGCATCAAAATTCAAATTTTAATGCAAGTACTTCAATAAAAATCATTTTTTTATCACCTAAGAGCAATAACAATAATTAAAACAAAAATTGTAATAAAATAATATGACGCAAAAAAAATTAAACAATAAATGGGAAAAAAATGTGTTTTTTCAGTATGTTACTCTCTTCAAACACCAACCCTTGTCAATGTCTCTCCACATGACAAACTCCATTCCACCATCCAAAATGATGGCANCCGCTTTCTCCTCCTCCATGGTGACCGCGGGGTCCGTCTCAAGCGTCCTGTTCAATATCTTCTTCCTCAACAAAAATTCAAATTCCCCATCCATAATTGATTACCAAATTGCTCTCCTCTCGCAGCCATCAATGCTGCTTGGAGTTAGTATTGGTGTGGTCTGCAATGTCATGTTTCCGGAGTGGCTGATAACTGCTCTGTTCGCAATATTCCTTGCTTGCTCTACTTATAAGATTTGCAGAGCTGGGCGCAAGTGTTGGAAGGAGGAGTCTTATCATGTGGTGAAGGAGTTGGGAGTGGAAGAGGTGGAGGAGCCATTGTTGGAGGGTAAGGAAAAGAAAGGAATTCCATGGAGGAGTTTGATGATTTTGTTCTTGATTTGGGTTACTTTCTTTGTGCTTCATCTTCTTGTCGGGAGTAAGGATGGCAAGGTATACATATA
>JXCR01119323.1:6313-38942 GCA_002079205.1 Phalaenopsis hybrid cultivar
GTATTTAACCAATATAAATGAAATACTTTTTTGGTTTTACTTGATTTGGGATTAACGACACGTGAGCCAAGGCCAAGGATGTAAGTAAGTCAAGCCAACTCGTGAGCCGGCTCGTGCTTAGCCTGATAAGCGGCAGGTGAACTAGGCTTAATGAGCTAATAAACCAAGCTCAAGCTAGCCCCGACTAGACTTGTTAGCTCATGAGACAGCTTGTTTAAAATATGAAATATACTCAAATTGGATACTTTATTTCTAAAGTATTAAAAATAATAAAAAAATAATACTTTATATTATATATTAAGTAATTACTTATTATTTATCTCATAATTGCTCGTTTTAATTATCATTTTATGATAACATTATCTTAAATTAATATTATTTTTTATCTTGATCATCAGTCGGCTCGAACTCGTAGACTCGAGCTCGAGCTCGAGCTTAAACTCGATAAAATTAATTAAGCTCAAGTTGAAGACGGCTCGAGCTCGACTCGACTCGTTTACAACCCTTGGGTGTTGAAAAATATGAATGACATTTACATGCAAATCACCCAATTATCATATGTTTGCACATCTAAAATCTAAATGAGGGACATTTACATATACACCAATAAATTTTTACGGATTTATATATCAAACATCAAAATTTTATTTCTTACGTTTATAAAAATCAAATATTTGATATCATATCAAAGATAAAACTATTTTAACCTTTAAATATTGTTATCTTATTATTTAATTAATTTGAACTAAAGTTAATCGAATATGACCGAGGAAAAGTTTTTTCGTATTTAGGCACTGTTATAAATAGAGCTCAAAAAAATTATTTATGTTCAACTGTTTTATTCAATGGACCAATCAAACACAAATTAATGAATGAGCCGAACAAAATGGGCCATATCAAAACTAAAACTCTTTAATTTTTATTAAAGTAAAGGAATTTCATATGGTTCTAAGTTATCGGATTAGGCCCATGGGCTGTGGCACATTCTGGGTTTCGACAAGTTTAAAGAACAGAGAATCTTTATTTATTTATTTATTAATATTTATTTTAAAAAAANCGGTGAATTTCTCTTCTTGTTGAAGGCATGTTTCTACGCTCACCACACCTTAAATGATATTGAATTCGCATTTGCCCGAAAGCCCCAAGGAATACAACGTTCTAATTAAGAGAGAGAGAGAGAGAGAGAGAGAGAGAGAGAGTGCGTGTGTGCGCGCGTGTGCGTGTGTGAAGGAGCAATAATAGATTAGCTACAAGTATACTTTATTTATAATAGAGACCCCAATTTAAAGGTCATGTCAGCCCCCTAATCATTAATCTTTCAGAGTATTTTTTGATAACTTACAATAATATTTGCATATAATAAAGTCCGGGGCTTATTCGATTGATAAATGTTATCATTTGCCTGGAGGATCTGGGTTCGATTGTTCCATGGCATGAAGGAGTGCTCACCATCAATCGTTCCTCAGGTAGATGACAGTTCTGAGGGACTTCAGTTTGTCGTCTTCTGTCAACCACTTACGCAAGAGACTTTCCTTGTCGTTTAACTGGAAATGATCATCTCGGCTGTACTCTCTTCCTAGATCACCCTTCTGCTTTGAGATTCATGCGGACACATTTATGTGTGTAGTTTTAAAAATTATTCTTTATTTTAAAAAATTGCATATATAATAAATCATCGGCAGCACAACCCAAGAAACCTTAAAGTTTTATGCTTAGTTTTGGTATTTATCCAATATAAATGAAATACTTTTTCGGTTTTTCTCGATTTAGGACTAACAACAGGCGAGCCTAGGCTAGGGATGTAAGTAAGTCAAGCCAACTCGTGAGCCGGCTCAGCCTGACAAGCGGCACTTGAACTGGGCTCTATGAGCTAATAAACCAAGCTCAAGCTAGCCCCAACTCGACTTGTTAGCTCGTGAGCCAGCTTGTTTAAAATATAAAATATAGTCAAATTGGATACTTTATTTTTAAAGTATTAAAAATATTAAAAGAATAATATTTTATATTAAGTGATTACTTATTATTTATCTCCTAATTGCTTGTTTTAATTATCTTAAATTAATATTATTTTTTATCTTGCTCATCAGCCGGCTCGAACTCGTAGACTCAAGATCGAGCTCGAGCTTAAACTCGTTAAAATTAATTAAGCTCAANAAAAGTTAAATATCACTGAAGAGAAAGAGTAAGATAGCAATTAAAATAGTACTCTTGAAAAGAATTGCAGATGAACGACCATCAACTATTATCAAGTATCAGCAATAATTGTTACAACCTACTATGAATGCTATAATACCCAACTATTGCTATTATAGCTTACTACTGATATTGTAGCTATCAACAACACTTCTTATAGCCCAATTAAAGTTCTTGTAGTCAAACAACTATAACAAATCAATGATTGTGGTTTTTGTAATCCTTTCTTTTCTAATTCAGGATTAGAGTATACCTTTGTACTTTTAATTTCTTAATAGATTAATTTGATTGTGTTAGATCCCATGATTTTTTTTCTCATTACAAAGGTTTTTCACGTAAAAAATATGGTTGTCTTTTCCTTTCTATCTATGTGTTTGCTAGAGAGTTATACGATTCTAAGGCTTAAGATTTCTCTGTTCTTAAGAACATTCTAGTATACAATAGTTTGACAACATCTGTGAGAAATAAAAGTTTACTTTATAGAAGTGTGAGCATTCTTTCAATGAATAACAAGCATAACACTCGCAATAATAGAGTTTCCCACTCCAATACCCATAATTCTAGAAGAGAATCTCAAATCTAGGGATGTCAAGCCTCTAATTTATTTCCTAATATGCATCTCCCAGCTATTGAAAGTTCATCTTTTTTACCCCTAAAATTCTACATGCAGAGAATGAAAAAAACCTCAAAACGAGATTCTTTAGCTTATGTTAAGCTCTATAACCAATATTAATGCAAATGAGTAGGGTTCCTCTACCCCAAGATCAACCACCAATTAAGGATACCTAGCTAGAGAGTGTTTCTCTAGCACCCCTTTTCATGTTAAAGTTCCTTTTTTACTAGGCCAAAGAGTTGTCCACCTGATCATCCATACAACCTATGCATGTTCTTAATACTCAACTTTACCCATACACATTATTGACACGCGCCACTACTTATTGAGCTAGTGCAAGCTAATAATGTGCACAATTGTCATTTATAATACCCATGAAACGCTTGCCCATGAGAAAGCCTCGATGAAAAGTTAGTAGTGTACAAGATCCTCAATAGAATAATTCCATAAAGGAAAATGAGAGACAAGATATCCACTCATACCTTAAAAGGTTTGCTCTCGAGGTATCCTCAGTAGGAATCAAGTAGTAGATATGGTCTTTATTAATTATTCCTCTTTTCTTCTTATGAGTATGTGATAGACAAGTTCTCCACTCATACTTTTGAATGATATGTCCATGAGGAAGCTTCGTTGGAAAGTTAGTGGCGGACAAGATCCTCAATAGAAATACTCTTTGAGGGCTAGTGGCAGACAAAGTCTCCAATCATATTTTTGAAAGGCACGCTCATGAGGAAACCTTGATGGAACTTTAGTAGTGTACATGGTCATCGTAAAAAAAAATCTTGAGGGCAATGGTAAGCAATATATCCACTCATACTACTAGAAGGTAAGTCCATAAAGAAACCTTAATTGGAAGCAAGTAGAGGACATGGTCTTCACTAACAAGATCCCTTGAAGCAAGTGATAAACGAGATCTCCACTCTTACCTTTAGAAAGCATGTCTATAAATAATGCTAAATGAAAAACTAGTAATGGACAAGGTCCTCACTAACAACTATTTGAATGCAAGTGACAAATAAGGTCTCCACTCATATCCTTGAAATATAAACCCACGATGAAGCTTCGATAAAAAGCTAGTAGTTAAAAGGGCCCTCACTAAAAAGACTCCATAAGAACAAGTGGTTGATAGAGTCTTCACCAAAAAATCTTAAGAGGTTATATGCCTCAGAAGATATACGGACACTAAAAAATTACAGATGGCTATAAGCCGTAAAATGTATTAGTACACAAAAAAAATCTCAGAAAATTATAAGTTGTAGAAAGTAAACATACATTAAAAGCAAAAAAAAAAAAAAACTCAGAATGCTATAAACCTCATAATATACATATAGGTTAGGAAAATCTCATAAAGTTATATATTATAAAAGGTATAGATATGCTAAAAGAAACTTTAGAAAGTTATAATTCTCATAATGTACAAGTTGCTACAAAATCTTAGAAAACTCTAAGTTTTATAAGATATATGTACATTCATAAATCTTAGAAGGCCTCAAATCTTACAAAATAAGTGTACCTCAGAAGACTTACACCCTCAACAAAAATATAAATGTATCAAAAAATATAGAAGGTGTCAACCTCAAAATATACATAATCTCTCTTTATACAATGAATATGTACTAACTTTGATTACAGATTTCTAACAAGACTTAAAGCAAACTCCATTAGATTGTAATGCCTTGTAATAATATTACCAAAAAAAATTGAGATATTATGAAGCCTTCAAAATTCTCCTTAATTTCCAATAAATGGTCTCCGTTTTCTTAAAGTTTGAACATCTATCTTGACTACAAAGCCAATACAAATACTTATTATTAATATCAAACTAAAGATCATAACCCTCCATGAATAACAACTTTATCCTATTGAATGAATTAATCATAAGACAACATCAACCTGAAAATAAATCAAACAACCTTAGAAATAATTAAACAACAATAACTTAGAAATGATTAGGCAACATTATCTTAAAAATATCATACAATAACAGCCCCCAAAAAAAAATAGTCAACAATAACATAGAAATAATAAAACAAAAATAACCTAGAAATAATCAAGCAATAGTAGCATAAAAAAATTATAAAACAACCTAAAATAATCAAGCAACAACATAGAAAAAATAAGGCAATAATAACCTTGAAATAATCTGACAATAAGAGTCATTAAAAAATAAGACAACAAGAGCATACAAAAATCAGACAATAATAACCCTAAAATATTAGGCAATAACTATCAAGAAGTGATCAAATAACAATAACACAAGAAATAAAATTAAAAATAAAAGCCTAAAAATGATCAGGTAATGGTAGCATAAAAAAATTGTCAATAATAGCCCATCAATGATTATTTAATAACAACTCAAAAATGATTAGGCAAAAATTTGAAATTGATCACTAAAAGCAACTTAGAAAAAGTTAGACAATAGTAGATCATGTAGAAATCCTTCTACTTGAAGTATAGAGTGAATTTCCCTCCCATGATGGAGATATTTATAGGAGAGAATGCTCAAGTAATTTGAGAAAAAAAATCATGTAACCGCTCCCGCACAGGCCCATAACCGCTTGTGTAAGCCTGCAACCATTTTGCATGCATTTGCGTGCTTGCAGGCAACCATACACACACCACACCAGTGTGTGCACACATACACGCAATACACTCACACATCAGCTCTCACGAGCATGATTATGATGGTGTGCATGTGCATTGCCACACCCTCATGTCCCCCGATGCCATTATGCCTCTGTTCGTACTCGTACTCTTCCAACACCCCATTGTATCTTTGAGCATATTATTGAGCGCTGTTAGACAAACATACATACACATACACCAAATGACACATATCTAAGTGTTTAGAAGCTTACAACTAACATAAATAATGACAATTATAATATAATCTTCTTTTTTCATAAGCTTCTATTCAGTCATTCTATTTACATTTTGAACTCAATTTTGGTATTTAAAATACTTCATGAAGTATCTATGAGTAACTTTGGAATATTTAAAATGTCAAAGATTCTTATTCCAAACAATGCATGAATTTTTGAAATATTTAGAATTATGATGGAAATTTTTCCAATGACTTATATTTTCAGACAACACAAGTAGAAGGGCATGTGTCATTAAGAAAATTTATCATCAAACACAAACCATGTTGAATTTTGACCAAGAAATATTCAAAATTCAAATTTATGATCATTTAGGCCTCAATTTCAGCAAGTTTACAATTAAAAAGAGTGTCTTGATAATATCAACTCCATGACGTTGAAAGTGATCCAATCTGAGTCCAAGAAAAACCCAATTAGACATTTAGGGTCCGTTTGGGGCAGCTTGTGCATTTCAGGACAAGCTGGTTATCCCGAAACGCGGCCCGCGGGCCGGCAGCAGGGGTCGACCCACGACCTGTGTTTAATGTAAAAACTCAAACGCGGTTTCAGATAAGCTGACGAAACGCACGAACCAAACGGTACGACGACGTTTTGAGAACGTCGCCCGCACTTATAAGTTGCCCCAAACAGACCCTTAATTGTTGTTAGAAATTTTGATGGATTAATTGCAAGATTAAATAATATCTAAATTTGGCTTTCTGATAGTCAAATTGAGCAGCTCAACGAAAGAAATCCAAAGAGCCCAAATTCATATAATTTTGAGGTCGTTAAGACACCTAAATGTTAAAGAAGTATTTTAGATCAATGGAATTAATGTGAACATTCTGATAGAGTGTTTTGAGACAATGCCTAAATTTATCGAAACACCCATTTCAAAAGCTATGAATAAGCTCTCATTCCTTACTTGAATTGGGATGAGAAGAGTAGAGTAACAACTAAAGTATTAAAATTGAAGAGAAGTGCATGTGAATGAAACCAACTTTTGCCAACCACTACCAACAATTATTGCAACTAATTACAGTTTGTTGTAACGACCAACTATAGCTTCTGTAGCAAACTACGGTTGTTATAGTCATCGATTATGACATTTGTAGCCAACAACTACTATTGTAACCACTTAGTGTTGTTTTATAGCCAGCTATGATTGTTGTCCCTAAACTGCTACTATAAAAAAATGTGACAGTTAATTTTTGTAATCTCATTGTTCCTAATTCAAAAGGTGAGGACTACTCTAGTTGCAATTTCCTAATGGATTATTTGAATTAGGTTATGAAATATTATTTCTTGCCTCTCCATAGTTTTATTTAGATAAAAAATCTAGCAGTCACCTATATTTTTATTTGTGTGTGTTGAAAAATTATACTGAGTCAGGACTTGAGATTTCTCTGCCATTAAGAATTTTTTAGCATGTAACATTTATACATATTGTTTCAAATAATTTAATATTAGTGCTATTTAATATTAATGAAATGTTCGATATAGTTTTAAATTATGACATTTTATAAATAAATGTGCAAATTTGGATTTTAGACATATAAATATATGAAGTTTAACAGATTCTTTGAATGTAAGGCCCTACATTATATATCTAGTGTACAGGAGAGTTTCTATTATCTGCCTACATTCATCTTTGAACAAGATCCAATAAATGGGGGCCCAGTTGGCGGCCTGTTGCAATTACGTACTTGACAAAATTCATAATAAATTCAGCCGTTGGCAGTATGACTTGATAAAGGTAATTTTGTTTCTTTTTTTTTTTAAATAAAAGTATTCATAAACTAAATCTTCAATGTTTATTTGAGTTTGGAATGTTGNCGTTATATGCCTCAAAAGATATATGGACACTAAAAAATTACAGATGGCTGTAAGTCGTAGAATGTATTAGGACACACAAAAATAATCAAAAGATTATAAATTTTAGAAGGTAAACATTCATTAAAAGCCAAAAAAAAAAAAAAAAANAATCTTAGGAGGTTATATGCCTCAAAAGATATATGGACACTAAAAAATTACATATGGCTGTAAGCCGTAGAATGTATTAGGACACACAAAAATAATCAAAAGATTATAAATTGTAGAAGGTAAACATACATTAAAAGCCAAAAAAAAAAAAAAAATCAGAAGGCTATAAATCTCACAATGTACATATACGCTAAGAATATGTACTAACTTTGAATGCAGATTTCTAACAAGACTTAAAGCAAACTACATTAGATTGTAATGCCTTATAATAATATTACCAAAAAAAATTGAGATATTATGAAGCCTTCAAAATTCTTCTTGGTTTCCAATAAATGGTCTCCGTTTTCTAAGAGTTTGAACATATATCTTGATTAAAAAGCCAATACAAATACTTATTATTAATATCAAACTAAAGATCATAACTCTCCATGAATAACAACTTTATCCTAATGAATGAATTAATCAGAAGACAACATCAACCTAAAAATAAATCAAGCAACATTAGAAATAATTAAACAACAATAACTGAGAAATGATTAGGCAACATTATCTTAAAAATATCACACAATAACAACCCGGGAAAAAAATTAGTCAACAATAACATAGAAATAATAAAACAAAAATAACCTAGAAATAATCAAGCAATAGTAGCATAAAAAAATTATAAAACAACCTAAAATAATCAAGCAACAACATAGAAAAAATCATGCAATAATAACCTTGAAATAATCTGATAATAAGAGCATGAAAAAATAAGAAAACAAGAGCATATAAAAATCAAGCAATAATAACCCTAAAATATTAGGCAATAACTATCAAGAAGTGATCAAATAACAATAACACAAGAAAGAAAANTTGAATGAATTAATCAGAAGACAATATCAACCTAAAAATAAATCAAGCAACATTAGAAATAATTAAACAACAATAACTTAGAAATGATTAGGCAACATTATCTTAAAAATATCACACAATAACAGCCCGGGAAAAAAATTAGTCAACAATAACATAGAAATAATAAAGCAAAAATAACCTAGAAATAATCAAGCAATAGTAGCATAAAAAAATTATAAAACAACCTAAAATAATCAAACAACAACATAGAAAAAATCATGCAATAATAACCTTGAAATGATCTGATAATAAGAGCATAAAAAAATAAGACAACAAAAGCATATAAAAATCAAGCAATAATAACCCTAAAATATTAGGCAATAGCTATCAAGAAGTGATCAAATAACAATAACACAAGAAAGAAAATTAAAAATAAAAGCCTAAAAATGATCAGGTAATGGTAGCATAAAAAAATTGGCAATAATAGCCCATCAATGATTATTTAATAACAACTCAAAAATGATTAGGCAAAAATTTGAAATTGATCAGTAAAAGCAACTTAGAAAAAGTTAGACAATAACAGATCATGGAGAAATTCTTCTACTTGAAGTATAGAGTGAATCTCCCTCCCATGATGGGGATATGTATAGGAGAGAAGGCTCAAGTAATTTGAGAAAAAAAAAATCATGTAACTGCTCCCGCACATGCCCATAACCACTTGTGTAAGCCCGCAACCGTTTTGGATGCATTTGCGTGCTTGTAGGCAACCATACACACACCTATGCTATGTGTGCACACATACACACAATACACTCACACATCAACTCTCATGAGCATGATTATGATGGTGTGCACGTGCATTGTCACACCCTCATGTCCCACTCATGCCATTATGCCTCTGTTCGTACTCATACTCTTCCGACACCCCATTGTATCTTTGAGCATCTTATTGAGCGTTGTTACACAAACATACATACACATACACCAAATGACACATATCTAAGTGTTTATAAGCTTACAACTAACATAAATAATGACAATTACAATATAATCTTCTTTTTTCAGAAGCGTCTATTCAGTCATTCTATTTACATTTTGAACTCAATTTTGGTATTTNAGGATATGTATAGGAGAGAAGGCTCAAGTAATTTGAGAAAAAAAAAAATCATGTAACTGCTCCCGCACATGCCCATAACCGCTTGTGTAAGCCCGCAACCGTTTTGGATGCATTTGCGTGCTTGTAGGAAACCATACACACACCACACCTATGTGTGCACACATACACACAATACACTCACACATCAGCTCTCATGAGCATGATTATGATGGTGTGCACGTGCATTGCCACACCCTCATGTCCCACTCATGCCATTATGCCTCTGTTCGTACTCATACTCTTCCGACACCCCATTGTATCTTTGAGCATCTTATTGAGCGTTGTTACACAAACATACATACACATACACCAAATGACGCATATGTAAGTGTTTATAAGCTTACAACTAACATAAATAATGACAATTAAAATATAATCTTCTTTTTTCAGAAGCGTCTATTCAGTCATTCTATTTACATTTTGAACTCAATTTTGGTATTTTAAATACTTCATGAAGTATCTATGAGTAAATTTGGAATATTTAAAATGTCAAAGATTCTTATTCCAAACAATGAATGAATTTTTGAAATATTTAGAATTATGTAGAAACTTTACCAATGACCTATATTTTCAGACAACATAAGTAGAATATCCAAAAATAGAAGGGCTTGTGTCATCAAGAAAATTTATCATCAAACACAAACCATGTTGAATTTTGATTAAGAAATATTCAAAATTCAAATTTATGATCATTTAGGCNTTTTACCAATGACCTATATTTTCAGACAACATAAGTAGAATATCCAAAAATAGAAGGGCATGTGTCATCAAGAAAATCTATCATCAAACACAAACCATGTTGAATTTTGATTAAGAAATATTCAAAATTCAAATTTATGATCATTTAGGCTTCAATTTCAACAAGTTTATAATTAAAAAGTGTGTCTTGATAATATCAACTCCATGACGTTGAAAGTGATCCAATCCGAGTCTAAGAAAAACCCAATTAAACATTTAATTGTTGTTAGAAATTTTGATGGATTAATTGCAAGGTTAAATAATATCTAAATTTGGCTTTCTAATAGTCAAATCAAGCAGCTCAACGAAAGAAATCCAAACAGCCCAAATTCATATAATTTTGAGGTCGTTAAGACACCTAAATGTTAAATAAGTATTTTAGATCAATGGAATTAATGTGAACGGTCTGATATGCTTTGAGACAATGCCTAAATTTATTGAAACACCCATTTCAAAAGCTATGAATAAGCTATCATTCTTTACTTGAATTGGGATGAGAAGAGTAGAGTAACAACTAAAGTATTAAAACTGAAGAGAAGTGCATGTGAATGACAACCAACTTTTGCCAACCACTACAAACAATTATTGCAACTAATCACAGNGAATGTTTTGAGACAATGCCTAAATTTATTGAAACACCCATTTCAAAAGCTATGAATAAGCTATCATTCTTTGCTTGAATTGGGATGAGAAGAGTAGCGTAACAAGTAAAGTATTAAAATTGAAGAGAAGTGCATGTGAATGACAACCAACTTTTGCCAACCACTACAAACAATTATTGCAACTAATCACAGTTGGTGTAACGACCAACTATAGCTTCTGTAGCAAACTACGGTCGTTATAGCCATCGATTATGGCATTTGTAGCCAACAACTACTATTGTAGCCACTTAGTGTTGTTTTATAGCCAGCTATGATTGTTGTCCCTAAACTACTACTATAAAAACATGTGACAGTTAATTTTTGTAATCTCATTGTTCCTAATTCAAAAGGTGAGGACTACTCTAGTTGCAATTTCCTAATGGATTATTTGAATTAGGTAAAAAATCTAGCAGTCTCTTATACCTTTATTTGTGTGTTGAAAAATTATACTGAATCAGGACTTGAGACTTCTCTGCCATTGAGAATTTATTAGCACGTAACATTTATACATATTGTTTCAGATAAATTAATTTTAGTGCTATTTCATATTGATGATATGTTTGATATAGTTTTAAATTATGACATTTTACAAATAAATTTGTAAATTTGAATTTTAGACAAATAAATATATGAAAGTTTGACAGATTCTTTGTATGTAAGGCCCTAAATTATATATCTAGTGTACAGGACAGTATCTATTATCTGCCTACATGCATCTTTGAACAAGATCCAATAAATGGGGGCCCTGTTGGCGGCCTGTTGCAATGACGTATGACTTGATAAAGGTAATTTTGTTTCTTTTTTTTTTAAAATAAAAGTATTCATAAACTAAATCTTCAATGTTTATTTGAGTTCGGAATGTTGAGTAGACATTAATAAACTATAATTCATCATTTTTTTTGTTAAAAATTAAAATTGCACGTTAGAACAGACACTGATGTGTGTGTATGTGTGTGTTGGATCAAAAAATATTTGGAAAGTACACTTAAGGAATGAAATGTTCTATTAGGAAGTGATTGAGAGCGAGTAAGAGAGAGCAGTAGTAGACAAATCAAAGGTGTCTGTTATTCATAATATGAACCCCTATTTATATGTCTAGATCCGAACATTATAAAAGTACATATTAGCCCCCTCATTATTAACTTTTCAGGANGGTAGTAGACAAATCAAAGGTATCTGTTATTCATAATATGGGCCCCTATTTATATGTCTAGATCCGAACATTATAAAAGTACATATTAGCCCCCTCATTATTAACTTTTCAGGGNGTTGGCCTATTTAAGTAGACATTAATAAACTATAATTCATCAATTTTTTTGTTAAAAATTAAAATTGCACGTTAGAGCAGACACTGATGTGTGTGTATGTGTGTGTTGGATCAAAAAATATTCGGAAAGTACACTTAAGGAATGAAATGTTCTATTAGGAAGTGATTGAGAGCGAGTAAGAGAGAGCAGTAGTAGNCATTATATATCTAGTGTACAGGACGGTATCTATTATCTGCCTACATGCATCTTTGAACAAGATCCAATAAATGGGGGCCCTGTTGGCGGCCTGTTGCAATGACGTATTTGACAAAATTCATAATAAATTCAGCCGTTGGACTGTATGACTTGATAAAGGTAATTTTGTTTCTTTTTTTTTTTTAAATAAAAGTATTCATAAACTAAATCTTCAATGTTTATTTGAGTTTGGAATGTTGTTTTCCAAAGAATTAGGAATTTGGCATATTTAAGTAGATTTTAATAAACTATAATTCAGCATTTTTTGTTAAAAATTAAAATTGCATGTCAGAGCGGACACTGATGTGTGTGTGTGTGTGTTGGATCAAAAAATGTTCGGGAAATACACTTAAGGAATGAAATGTTTTATTAAGAAGTGATTCAGAGCGAGTAAGAGAGAGCAGTAGTAGACAGAACAAAAGTGTCTGTTATTCATAATATGGACACCTATTTATATGCATAGATCCAAACACTATAAAAGTACATATTAGCCCTCTCATTATTAACTTTTCAGTGAGGTTTTTTTTTTGGTAATTATAGAGTTATTTGCACATAATAAAATCTGTGGTCGATTCGATCTACGAGGGTTGTCGCCATATAGGATTTTCTTTAGGCGTCTTCTCTATCGATCGTTTGGATAAGGTAATTCATTCGCCAATACTCATCTGGAAACGATTGTCGTCCGCATCCATGCTCGATCGTCTCATTTTTTTCCTGAGCCGCCCATCCTCTTTAAGATTTGAGTAGACAAATTTTAATGTGTATATATTTAGTTATCAGATTCTCTTGCACTTCTAAAGTTGTTCAATACATGAGGATAAATTTTTTTTTAGCATTTACGAAATAATTCAATGATATTATTGTGCAATAATGGATTTTCATGGATTTCTGTGTTCGAGTCAATATAAATAGACTTTGGCGTAATGGAAGTATGCACCGTCTCTGTCTATTGCGACTCATTTGTCTCGTGTCCTTCTTTTTACATGCTTTTCGTGATGTCTAGAGACCGCCTTATAAGCCTATGAACTTCAATTCTTACTTTATTTTACTCAATTTTAATTGTTCTCCATTATAATCCTATGAATTTCACAACAAAGAGGGGGAAGAAGAAGAAAATACAAAAATAAATATGCATAAAATAAGTTTGTAAGATGAAGATGACATCAAAATAAGAAATTGAACTAATGATTATAGTTTAAAAGATGGAATTAATTATGATTAAGAATTTTCTCCTTTGCTTTACTAATTTATTAGCTTGATCAATCACTTAAATAGCAATGATACAACTTAAATCGCCATAATACATTTTAAACCCTTCACTACTTTATAAACGGGTGCAGGAAAAGGTGTAAATTACTTCTAAGAAGTAAATTGAAGTGCAATATTTTATGTCATATTAAAAATTTGAGTGTAAATAAGCTAGAATATAAACGGGCTTAAGCCCAACATCCTTAAGCGTAAATCGTTAGAGACGTGAGGCAAACTGGGCTTCACGATAGGCCCATGATTTGACCCAACTAGAGCAGATAAAATTTGCAGAACAGTTGAGAACCCGAGATAGACATTTATTTATTTTCATACCAAATTGTTTATTTGGGCCATAGTGAAGGTTTTTATCGTCAAATCTGAAATGTAAATGGTTTAAATAAACAAATATTATTCAGCCAATATTATTTATCATGTTTTATAAATGACAAAATTAATTTTTATATTATTGATTTGCACAATTTTCTTACAATCAAATATAAGTTTGAAAAAATATTGAAAATAAATGTATATTTTCTAGCTATTTATTAGTTCAATACTTTGATCATAAAATAGCATTTTAAATTNTGATACAACTTAAATCGCCATAATACATTTTAAACCCTTCACTACTTTATAAACGGGTGCAGGTAAAGGTGTATATTACTTCTAAAAAGTAAATTGAAGTGCTATATTTTATGTGATACTAAAGATTTGATTGCAAGGTAGTCTATAATATAAATGGGCTTAAGCCCAACATTTTTAACTTTAACTCTACTGGCACTTGCATTTAAAGAGGTAAAGCAAACTGGGCTTCACGGTAGGCCTATGATTTAACCCAACTAGAGCAGATAAAATTTGCAGAACAGTTGAGATCCCAAGATAGACATTTGTTTATTTTCATACCAAATTGTTTATTTGGGCCATAATGAAGTTTTTATCGTCAAATTAGAAATGTAAATGGTTTAAACAAACAAATATTATTCAGCCAATATTATTTATCATGTTTTATAAATGACAAAATTAATTTTTAAATTATTGATTTGCACAATTTTCTTACAATCAAATATAAATTAGAAATAAAATTGAAAATAAATGTATATTTTCTAGCTATTTATTAGTTCAATACTTTGATCATAAAATAGCATTTTATATTCGTAAATTGAAAAATGAATGGTACAACAATATGTAATAAATTATGAAAATAATTAATTCATCATTAAGTGAGCATTTTATCAAGCTCTTAATAAGTTACATGATAATAATAATAATGATCAACCACCTTCAGGAGCTTAATTAAATTATTTCCCTGTAAATTGAAAGAACCTAATTGTTGCAATAGTTTTTGAGTATTTTTTCTAGATAATAGCATATCCACATTAATATATAGTTTCAAATATATGTGCTGCATACTCTTGTCTGTTGGTTGGCATCCATGATATAAAAGCCCTCAGGTCAGGTTCGAATTCTCTCTAGCACAGTTGGTCTTAAGAAGGTGTTACTCAAATTGTTAGACATATTAGGGTTGGTTGGAGGCTCGTTTAATAACCTCTAATGATTCCTTCAATATAATATATATATATNATCATCTTAGTGATTCAACATATTTCACATAAAAAAGTTTTAAATTTGTCATTTTATTTTAAGAATTATTCTAATGATATACACATGTGTGCTCTCTTCTCTATTACTAGCTAAATCCACAAATAATATGAGAATCATCATAAACACTCAAGTAATTAGTATGAGTATCCCCCGAGTTAGCAGGGGTACCATTGGTCTCCATAGTTAAGATACCCACTTCTTGTGCACTAGGGTGCTCAAATGGGATATGAGGTGGTGAGGGATTCTACAAAGGCACAATTGGAAAAGTTTCATTGTCCTCTCTAGTCACAGTTTCATTCGCAACAACCAATGGAGAAGATGGCTCTTGAGTTGTGTGATGAGGCACATGAGGGTTTGATCTCAAATTTGGGTGGAGCCTGAAGCAGTAGTCAAGTGTGTGACCAAACTTCCTGCAATGAGTGCAACAATGAGGTCTTTGTTCGAGGGAACTGATAGTGGAGAGCGTGAATGAGCACGAATTTAGATTTTAAGGATCAAGTGTTGGATTTGCGTGAAATAATTCTGACACTATTAAGACAATGCTAACGATGAATAATGTCACCGCAACATCTGATGATGCCAAATCTCAATTGAATGATGCTTGCCAGATATTAGAGGCAAATTCAACACAAATTGATGCATCAGAACTTGTATGATACAATTGCTAACGTTATTTTTTGTTTTCATGTAGAGTGCAGCTGACCTATTAATTATTTACATCATATACTTTTTCATTTAACATATCCTAACTATGCTAAGTATAACTCGTTTAACATTAAAATATACACGCTCATTTTAAAAAAATGCTTTTAGATTTTCAAAACCCAAACACTAGTAATAATAATAATTTTTCAGTTGATTTTATGTTTTATAGGTTAACTAAAATCCAACCCATGAGAAGTGGAGAGAGTAGTTTAGGCCTAAACATGATTTAAATAGAAATGAACCTAAACAATGATTTTTTGACTTGGGTTGTGCTAGGAAAATTTTTGATGCCTTAGGAATAACACTTTTCGTAGTCCATCAAAAGCCTTCTTCAATTTATACACTTTCACAATCTTAATAGAACCAAGTTGATTAAAAAAGACCTACTTTTGGAGGAGTCCTTATAAGAATGTCAATTTTAAATCCAATTGGCTGATACTTTGGGATGTAAATGAGTGAAGCAAAGCTCAAGCCAACATTGATTTGAGCTTGTGCTTGATTATTTAATTGAGTTTAAGCTTAAAATTGTACTTAATTTTATATATTTGAGTAGACTTATGACCAATTCATTCATAATGAAAGAGAAAAAATGAGTATCATTAAAGACAATTATTATAATTGAATGTTAGAAATAATGATAGATTTAAAGAAAAATAATAAAAAATCATTTTATTTAAAAAAGTAAAATAAAATTTAAAAAAAAATTACCATCGTATATTTAAACTATTAAATTCTAATAAATTTTAACAATATTTCAAATTAATACTAGTTAAATAAACTAGAACATGAGCTAGTTATGTTGGGGTTAGCTAAAGCTTGGTCCGTTAGCTTATCAAACTAGCTCACAGGCCACTTACTGGGAATCACTTGATTCACTTACGCCTCTAAATATAGGCCATAAATTTTGCTTTTGCTATGTTCTTAAATTGGAGCAAAAACATCATTATAATTAGCTCCAATTTTTTATTTATAGCCATTGGATTTCAAACATGCATTGAACTTGTGAACTTAATTGCTCTTCTTGAACTTCATCTTCTATACTAAACTTCACACAAATTGACTTTTGCTCATTTTGAAGCTTGATTAAATCCTCAATATTATTTCTCTCAATGGCTACAATTTGATCTTTCCATTATTATTTTTTTCAATTTTGATTCTCTAATTATATCTTGAAAAGTTACTTTTTTATAATCTAAAATAGAGCAGAGTGACTAAGCTAGTCTTTAGCTTGATCAGTCCTAATTGCCTCATCATAAAACATTCATGTAATGTTTATCATAAGTTATTGATATTAACCGTAAAATCACTTCCCGTGGTCCCAAAATATCCTCTGTCATAAGTGATAACCTACAAGCCTCAACTTTATGCATTGTATATTTGGACCTCATTGTGTATTTTCATATATGATATTTGTTTCTGTTATGTAGACGTAGCTCTCGGGTATGAGGGTTGAAACCCTTTTCTTCCTCTCTGTCTCATTTATCAATTGAGGTTGATATCATCTTCTATTTAAGCTTTTAAAGCCACTAATTAACAACTTGAGTGTGATAGACTCAATTTTTAATGAAGGTATTATATCCCATCTCTTTGAGCTACACAACACTTAGTAGATTAATTTTCAAAACCATGCTAGAACTGTATGAGTTTTCTTCTTATTTTATACCATTGTTGAATGCTTTACACCTTAAAAAAAGCTCTTCATCAATATGCGCTAATGATCATATATAATGACCACATGAAAGTGTGGGATACAAAGTTGTAAAAGGGATTTTGGTGTTACTATTGCTAAGCTCTCCGATGCCAATGCTAAACAAAACAGCAGAGCTGAGTATGATAACTCAATGACAAACATTTTCAGCATTGAATTATATATATATATATATGGAAAGGTACTAGGAAAATCAAAATGAAAGATTAGGACCATTAATATGATTAATTCTATAAATTAGATAAATACTGCTACATTTATAAACAATTAGGCTTAACAATAAACTGCCACTGCCAAGCTTATAACTAATCAAGTTAATTTCATTACTAAGAAGAAAAGAAGGATATTTGGCAGCATTTATTTAAAAGCACTTTTAAAAATTGCTGTTAAAAATATAAAAAAAAACAAGTAAAAATATTTAAAACTGTTGCTAAGAGCTTTTGTAACGCTAGCAGTTGTAGCAATTTAAAATTCACTGCAAAGAACATATCGTAGATGTCTATATAAAGTCCTATGAAAACTCCTTTTTTTGTAAACCACCATTACTATAATAATTCCAAGTTTCTAAAGATTTTGATTTCCTTTAACAAATTAAAGAAGGCGGTAGATTTTGTACACAATGTATAAATGACTCAATTAACTTCTCTAACAGTGCATAAGAACATAACTATGATGACAATCCAACACATAAATATAAAGATTAGACAATTTTTGTATGGCTTTATTTTACAACTGTGTCACATTTTTATTTGGCTATAGTATGTTTCCTAGCTCTATAAATGGTTGAAATAAAATTTTAAAAATAAAAAATGTTTATTATACAAAACTTATTATTTATTTTTAATTTTTATAATATTGATATTAACTTTTAAAAAAATATTATTTGACTACATTATTGTTGTATGAGAGAAGTATTGAGTGAGAAAATCTTAAGAAAAATGATAAAAAAAAGTGATTTAATTTATTGTTTTTCTATAATTTTTACATAATTATGTAGTCTATGTGCATGCTATTCTTTAAGAGTAATAAACAAAAAATTTGGTGATGTATTTTGGAGCACTGCACTGAGTACCAACACCATGCATGGTGCCACGACCATATTCTAACAGTGAATTTCTTAAGAGTTCAATACCTTGATACCGAGTGACCAGCACCGCAGTGCCAATTCTTGTGCCCCAACACCCAAAGTTAGCACAATAGCGCCATGTTGAGCCATCTCAAGCCAGGTGGATGAGATAAGTTCAACACTAGTGTCATGACATTCAACACCACACTACTATCAATGACCAACCTCTCGGATCAAAAGGCATAGAAAACAAAACCGTGGCGCCAGAAACCCAGAGACGCATCGCCACTACCTAACATGATAGTTATTGAAGGCATAATTTGAATTTTTTTCTTTTTAGAGAGGAGTGATTTTAGTAGCGTAGACTATTTAAGGTAAGGCTAGAGAGAGTCTAAAGAGGTTTTGGAAGTCTTTCAGTATGAATGAGTGCCTAAACTTCTTTTATGAGAGTTTAAGTGTACTATTGCTTCGTGTTGCAGGTGCAGAGAGAGGAAACCACTGCAATCACCATTTTTTTCTTGATTCACGCATTATAAACTCACCTTGTACTATGGAATGAATATATTTATATTATTTTATTATATTCCTATGCTAGGCTAATTAAACTCACTAATTCCTATAGATTACTAGTTTATTAAAATCAATTTTTTATCATTTATTTTTATTTTTTTAATTTACACATTATAAAAAAACTATTGCAAATGCTACATCCATGCTTAATGCTTAAATCCTACTGAGAAGAATGATCCAGTGTTGTCAAGCTACAATCAAAACATCTAATTTGCTATTATGTTGACTTAAGAAAATAAACCAATTTGTATCATGAGTATAGCAAACTCAAGTCTTAAAGAACATATTCAATCCCTTCTCTCTTAGATCTGCACTACAATAAGTAGATTATTTCGAGCTTAAAAAAATTATTTGTGTTCGACTCGTTGATCGAGTTGTTCATGAACAGAGCTTCTTTTTTTATTGTGTGCCAGTGAAAATAATCAGAAATGTACTTAAATTTTCAATCATCCATTTTCTTTTGTTAATTTTCAAATTATCTTTTTTTAAAAGTAAGCATTTTACATAAAAAAATAAAAGAAAAATAAAAAGAAATCAAGTAAGCCAAATCATTTTTTTCTCAAGTGATTCTTCAGTAGTTTTAGGATGGATTCATTTATTCCAAATTTGGATAAATAATGAATATTTGTATTTTAAATACATAAAAAAAAACTATGAAAATTTGATAATGATAACTTTAATGGAGCAATTTGAAAATTGGAATTAAATTAATAAATAAATTGTTTTGTAGCCAAAAGAATTCAAAGTATATTTTGTCGACAATCATGGAGTATTTTTGTTTGTCGTTTGGCATACATTTTACACGTTACACCAAATGTCAAAATTGTACGAAAACAAATTGCATTTCAAATTCCAAATAAAAGAACTAGTACAATCAAAATTTGCGGCGAACTAATTGTTCATTGCAAAAAACCCCACCAACCATATTAAACTCAAGGCTTTTACTTAAGCTAATGTAAGGTAATGTGATAGGTTATTCAATGTTGCATGCCCATATTTATTTTTAAGGTCGTGGGCATCAACCCTTACTCTTCTACTCAACTATTATTTATAAATTGACAAGAAAACTTTACAACTATTATCTATTGTCTCTTATATCAAAAGGTTTATCCCCACATATGCTTCTCTCTATAATAAATCGTTCTCCCTTTTTAAATATATGATATATATAAGGATATATTTAAATCCTTCAAATGAAAAAGAAATAATCTTAACTAGGTGTGATACTTCATTGTAAACATACCATCTTCTTAATATTTTATATATTTTCAAAACTATTTACTTTTCCCTTAATAAATAAATGAAAAAAAAATCACAACTTTTTATTAGCAAAACATCATTTTATCATAAAAAAAGAGGCAATATAGCTTGTAATGTCATCAAAGTGATTTTTTTTCACAAATAAAAGCTTCCAAATATCGCTCATGACATTGGATATAGGCTACTAATTAGTGTTTCCCAAATGATGGTGGTGTCTAAAACACCTTCTTAGAAAAGTGGCCATGAACTTGACAATATGAGTTCTAGATACCACTCTTTTAAAGAGTAGATGATATTTACATGTCAGCTAAAAACCCTAACAACTAATAACATTCCTTTGTATATACATATACATACATACATACATATATATATATTGATAGATAGATAGATACATAGATAGATAGATATATAGCATGTATAAAGAATCTAATTAATAAATATTCAAAGCACACAAGTGACTGAATGCAAGAGTATATTTCCATCTCAGCAGGAATAATGCCCAAATTCCAACAGGCCAAACAAATCCAGACAATAATAGAAACAAAACCCATGCTCAACTTTTGTTTGCTGCAACTACATGCGCTGCTATAATCATACGGAAAAGCTCCTATCATCTCTTTAAGCAAACAAAGCACAAATATATATAAATATTTATAAGCTTACGTAAACAGTGCTCTCTTGTTGTTTTTGTTGTATGGACTATGGACAGTGCAGGCCTGCTTTTGATTCCAAACCAAAGAGAACAATTCTATCTCCTTTAATATTGCTTTTGTTTTTTTCCTGGCTGAAGCGGATCGAGTTGCATTATGGTCGCACAGTATTATAAAAACATACAAGGAATATTGATTCTATTTCATTCCAAATTTAAATTGATTTGTAATGAATTTCTGGTATTTATGTAATGCTGCCATAAGTTTTTGGGTATTTATGTAATGTTGCAAACACACCAAATATTGAAAATAAACAAATAAATTTATTAAACTATCATTAAATCATGTTTTCAATAGTGCCAAGTTTTAGAAATAAATGTAGTTGAAAAATCAATTTAAGGGAAATTTAAATTCCAATAAAAACAAAGAAAATAATATATAGGCTCACAAAAGAAATGTTCAAAATAACAATTTCTTTATGATTTAGCATAGATATAAAAATTGAAGCTTAGCAGTTAGACATGTAAATACATAAGAATTGAATGATATTTATGTAAATTAATTCCTCATGCATTGTATATTAATGNTATTTCTAATCTTTATAATATTGATATTAACTTTTAAAAAATTATTATTTGACTACATTATTGTTGTATGAGAGAAGTATTGAGTCAGAAAATTTTAAGGAAAATGATAAAAAAAAATGATTTTATTTATTATTTTTCTATAATTTTTACATAATTATGTAGTCTATGTGCATGCTATTCTCTAAGAGTAATAAACGAAAAATTTGGTGAAGTTTTTCGGAGCACTGCACCGAGTACCAACACCATGCATGGTGCCACGATCATATTCTAAAAGTGAATTTTTAAGAGTTCAATACTTAGGTACCGAGTGACCAGCACCGCAGTGCCACTTCTAGTGCCCCAACACCCAAAGTTAGGACAATAGCGCCATGTTGAGCCATGTCAAGCCAGGTGGATCATATAAGTTCAACACTAGTGTTATGACATTCAACACCACACTACTATCAATGACCAACCTCTCGAATCAAAAGCCATAGAAAACAAAGCCGTGGCGCCAGGAACACAGAGCCGCATCGCCACTACCCGACATGATAGTTATTGAAGGCATAATTTGAATTTTTTGTAGGGAGGAGTGATTTTAGGAGCATAGACTATTTAAGAGAAGGCTAGAGAGAGTCTAAAGAGGTTTTGGAAGTCTTTCAGTATGAATGAGTGCCTAAACTTTTTTTATGAGAGTTTAAGTGTACTATGCTTCGTGTTGCAGGTGCAGAGAGAGGAAACCGCTGCAAACACCATTTTATATCATTAATTTTTTTTTCTTGATTCACGCATTATAAACTCACTTTGTACTATGGAATGAATTTTTTTATATTATTTTATTATATTCCTATGCTAGGCTAATTAAACTCACTAATTCCTATAGATTACTAGTTTATTNTTACTAAGAAGAAAAGAAGGATATTTGGCAGCATTTATTTAAAAGCACTTTTAAAAATTGCTGTTAAAAATATAAAAAAAAACAAGTAAAAATATTTAAAACTGTTGCTAAGAGCTTTTGTAACGCTAGCAGTTGTAGCAATTTAAAATTCACTGCAAAGAACATATCGTAGATGTCTATATAAAGTCCTATGAAAACTCCTTTTTTTGTAAACCACCATTACTATAATAATTCCAAGTTTCTAAAGATTTTGATTTCCTTTAACAAATTAAAGAAGGCGGTAGATTTTGTACACAATGTATAAATGACTCAATTAACTTCTCTAACAGTGCATAAGAACATAACTATGATGACAATCCAACACATAAATATAAAGATTAGACAATTTTTGTATGGCTTTATTTTACAACTGTGTCACATTTTTATTTGGCTATAGTATGTTTCCTAGCTCTATAAATGGTTGAAATAAAATTTTAAAAATAAAAAATGTTTATTATACAAAACTTATTATTTATTTTTAATTTTTATAATATTGATATTAACTTTTAAAAAAATATTATTTGACTACATTATTGTTGTATGAGAGAAGTATTGAGTGAGAAAATCTTAAGAAAAATGATAAAAAAAAGTGATTTAATTTATTGTTTTTCTATAATTTTTACATAATTATGTAGTCTATGTGCATGCTATTCTTTAAGAGTAATAAACAAAAAATTTGGTGATGTATTTTGGAGCACTGCACTGAGTACCAACACCATGCATGGTGCCACGACCATATTCTAACAGTGAATTTCTTAAGAGTTCAATACCTTGATACCGAGTGACCAGCACCGCAGTGCCAATTCTTGTGCCCCAACACCCAAAGTTAGCACAATAGCGCCATGTTGAGCCATCTCAAGCCAGGTGGATGAGATAAGTTCAACACTAGTGTCATGACATTCAACACCACACTACTATCAATGACCAACCTCTCGGATCAAAAGGCATAGAAAACAAAACCGTGGCGCCAGAAACCCAGAGACGCATCGCCACTACCTAACATGATAGTTATTGAAGGCATAATTTGAATTTTTTTCTTTTTAGAGAGGAGTGATTTTAGTAGCGTAGACTATTTAAGGTAAGGCTAGAGAGAGTCTAAAGAGGTTTTGGAAGTCTTTCAGTATGAATGAGTGCCTAAACTTCTTTTATGAGAGTTTAAGTGTACTATTGCTTCGTGTTGCAGGTGCAGAGAGAGGAAACCACTGCAATCACCATTTTTTTCTTGATTCACGCATTATAAACTCACCTTGTACTATGGAATGAATATATTTATATTATTTTATTATATTCCTATGCTAGGCTAATTAAACTCACTAATTCCTATAGATTACTAGTTTATTAAAATCAATTTTTTATCATTTATTTTTATTTTTTTNGTTTTTCACTTGCATGATAAATTATCACAGTTTTAGTCCTTTAATATTTGGTAACTATGACTGTTCTAACTTTAATCATTAATAGTAATTAACTTAATCCCATCATATTTTTAAATTAGATTTTTCTAATTTTTGATATAATGCCTATTACAAAATTGAATGTATTAATATTTAATATTATTATTATTTGATTTTCTAATTGTGGCACATAATATTCTTATATGATAAGTTAAAAAATAGAATTTTCCCTTTTTTTAATTCAAAGGTATTTACTCCATGATCCTCATGGGCCTAAGAATCCATGCCTAGGTTTCTTTGTAAGAGATTACTTTTAGATTGATTTCTTGGATGGTAGATTAAATAGTGCATAAAAATACAATCCATTGTTTTTTTCTCTTTAAACTTTACACTTTTATAGTTTTAGATCTCTCATGGGCATTAGCCATTATATTTACTTACCCTTCTCAATTATGAAGTTTTTAATTTAGAGATAAGATCTATAATACTGAGTTATGATGACTTATTAGGTGGACTGACCTACATGCTTTGAATTTAGGAAATAATGCTTTATCAATGATTAATTAATAAATGTGATGCTATTATTATAATTTGATTAATCAAGAAACTATCATTTCATTATCATTGTTACTCGAAGATATGATCCATCTAACTGAGGTAGAGGACCTAAAAAAAGTAAAAAACTTTATAAGAAATTACTTTGTACAAGGAAATTATATAATCATGATATATGAGTTTGCTAAAAAAACAAATTCAAGACTGATTTTGGTTGATATAAAAATTCATGTCCAATGAAGTCCACTTTGTTGCATAATTAAAGACATATTTTAGGCTTAAACATCTAAACTGAAAAGTGATTATTAAGTTTAATGATATAGACATAATAAATACATCATTGATCATTTATAAGTTTTCGTCATAGTTGAGTTTGTAAACATTACAAAATTGGCTTATAGGGGTATGGATCATAGTTCTTAGTATAAAATGATCAGTTATTACTTAAGATTTTCTAAATTTTAAATTTTTTTTTTCAATAAGTTTCATATTTTATGCAATTGGGTATGGAAGCATATGTTTTGATTGAAAAGTTCCCTATAAAAGATCAAACTTTTTTTCCTATTATTCAAAATTAGGTAATTAATATATATTGTCCTCTAGGTAGTAATTAATGTTTATTTTTAGAAAAAAGTTATTATTGATAGCGGTGGACCCATAAGTTAAGATAATTTTTGTTTGTACCCATATTAGAAAGAAAACATAAGTTGTATTTAATTATATGATTTATATGAGTTTTCTTAACTTTTTCATTGTCATATTTTGATAATTGAACCAATAATAGCTGATAAATATTAGAATATGAATTTATTATAATTTTATGGGAGTTTTGATGACATAAATTACTTCTAATTATGTCTTTATTATAATTAAGCTTATCATTATTTAGAATGATTTCTGTGTTGACCCTATAATTGTAGGCAACCCAATTTGATCTATTAATTATTTAATGATAAAAAATCTTGAAATATCTTATAATAAATTGCTAAATAATTTAACTTTAGTAGTTCATTATTAATAACCATGAAAATAGTCATTTCAAGAAGTTTTTCATCTATTGATAAATTTTTATTGATATTTGATTTAAAATAATTCATGAAAATGGTAATTTTCAATGAAATTAATAACAAGAAAATCATTTTATTAAAATAGGAATATTTGATTGAAATTTTATTTATGGCCCATTTGGACTCAAAGTGATCAATCATTAAAACAACTTTGCTCAATTGAATTTTATTAATAGCAAATTAACTTTAAACAGGTCAACTGAACTTTGGCCTCTCCATGGTAGCTTAATAAACTCATTTGACATTGTGGATTGAGGCTTTGTTGGTGTATACTTAGCTTAGATTTACGCTAAACTCTTGGCAAGACTAATGTTCCATTAGTTTTATTTTATTTTTTTATTTTTTTTATTTTTTTAAATAAAATAATCCTTTAGTTGGCCTTTAGCTAAGTGGACTTAAGCTAAGTCTAATTAACCTATAAAAATTGACTCATTGTGAGCTAGTAGATTATAAAAATCCCTATGATGCCTCAAAGCCCTAATTCTAAAGGCACACCCAAGGTGAACCTAATTAAGCTTTAGTTAGCCAATTAATTTCTTTTACTTGGCCTAGGTTAACTTATGTCTTAAACTAAATACTTTTATATTATAAGCTTTGTTAAACACCTTTATGAAGTGGTTAAAATACTTAAATTTAATTAACTTTATATCTAACTTGAATGATACTCAAGTAACAGAAGAGCCACCAAATCATGAAGCTTAGGTATTTTATAAATTGCTAAATGCAACCCAAAGACTACAGCATGAGGGTTGCATATCCAATTATTAGTTATTTGCAACTCTCATAATATTAAAAATAAAACAAAGTTTAACATGTATCAAGAGTACTTCGATCAGCTTACAAAATTACTGAAAGAAACAAATCTAAAGAAAAATGTAGTTTCGAAAGACTTGTACAGGGCAATAAAAAATGGTCTCCAATTTAGGTTTGAAATTATAGAAGATTAATTATTGTTTAAGCAAATGCATGCTATTTTATAAGTCTAATGCAATAAAGGCTTATACATATTTTATCAATTTCCTGATATTCAAATCTCTAAATAAAAAAAAATTAAGAGACAGAAGGAAGTTTCGTATAAATGTCTCTTCTATGGACTACTTTTTTTATGTCTTCAGAGATTATTTGCTTCTATGTGTACTACTCCACGTAAGACATGACATCGTAGCAGATTAAGGCAAAGTAATTCAATGAGTCATCCTACTAATGAAAAAACTTGGAAATATTTTGATTGTACATATTCTGAATTTACTATGGAGGCACGTAACATTAGGCTTTACTTATAATTTATGTTAGGCTTTACTTATAATTTATGGCTTTTCACTATACAGTCATAACGACTTGTCCTACTATTATTGGTCGATGATCATTACGACTTATAATCTTTCACCCGAGATGTGCATGGTAATGTTAATCTTCCTTCTAACATTGATTATAAAAGTTCCAAGTAGTCCAAAATGAAGGATTGGCGTGTATTTTTAATCTTTTATAGATGAAGAATAAACTCTTTGAGAAGCCTGTGTCATGACATATGACATATTCACGAAACATAATTTTTTAATGAAAGAAGCATTAATGTGGACAATAAATAATTTTTATATGCATGAAATGTTATCAAGATGGAGCACTATTGAGAAGTTAGCTTGTTTATATATCATGAATTCATCGAGACATTTATGCTTCAATATGACCGAAAAAATTCATGATTTTATTGCCACTTTATGTTTATAAATGATGAAAATCCTTTCAAGCGAAACATAAATGTATTTAAGAAAAATAAATCCGAGAAATAAGTGATGTATCCAAGAGTTGCAGAGGATAATTTATTCCAGATTATTGATGACATTCCAAAAATTGTTAATTGTCTAAAATTTTTCTTTAGTCTTACTCATAATTTGATAAAAATGCTCATTTTGTGGGATTTGCCTTATTGGAAGACTAATATGATCAAACAAAATCTTAATATCATTCACACAGAAAAATTGTGTTAAAAATACCTTCAACACTATAATGAAGGTTAAGGGTAGAATTAAGGACAATGTGAACAACAAACTTAAGTTTGAATGAGATTTGAAAAAAATGGGAGTTAGAGTTCCAAGAAATTATTGTTGATAAACTTATAAAGCCTAAGACAATGCAATCCTACTTTGGTGCAACAAAAAATAATTTTTGAGTAACTCAAATTATTAAAATTTTCTGGTGGATATGCTTCACATTTAAGTCGTGTTGATGTGGGAGCATAAAAAATATCCAAAATGAAAATTCTCGACTATCACATTTGTAAAACTCCATAGTGGCTATGTAATTAAAGAGGTTTGGGGCATATACTAAATATAATATTCGTAAGCTCTGTTATGTATATATGTTTATCAATTTAACCTATTTTTTAATTTTATTTTGTAAAAAAAAATTTCTTGGCACCTTGAGCATAAGGCTCACGTTTGAAGTAACTTCGAGCGCAAGGGAAGCGACTGTCTGCGCGACATGTTCGGTGAAGCATGGAGGACAAGTTGGTGCTCCTCATGGCTAGGTATGGATGTGTTTAACTCACTGCTTAGTGATTGTGACCCTCCAGATTGCCAGAGGAAGAATCAGCAGGCTAAACAAAATTGATGTTTAATTGTGGGGCCATAAAAGCCTTCAAGTATACTGGCATAGTGCTCTCACATACAGAGTACAAGAGAAGGCTAGTAAGAGTTAAATTTTGCATTAAACATTCTTTTAAATAAAATATATACTAAATATTTAATAACATTGATAGACTTTAGAGGTGGGATGAGAGCCCACCACTGCAAATTTACACGTGATCACCCAACGACTGTTCGACCATGCCTGGGTGGACAACAAATCCTAGACGACTCGAGTAATTTCCAAGATTAATTGCTATGCATTCAGGGCATCCACTTCTACCACCCAAGAGGAGAGGTTCGCAGGCACGTTGCCACATTCACCGTAGATATTGAGACTTGATTTACTGTCCAACCAGCCCATATGAGGTCTGAACTAGAGTGCAAAATGAAATCAAAATTATATGCTTTTTCACATCTGACAGAGCATAAAGGAAATGTTGATGGTTGTATAGTAGAGAATTTTGAGGAGGAGGATGATGAGAGCACCGATCGAGGAGGACTAAAACCAGATAAAAAACCAATTAAGAGACAAAAAGGCAAGGTTTACCGTTAAAAGAGAAGGTCGAGGCACGAAACCCGAAACCCTAGAAGAGGCCTCAACGTGCATGTTGATCCCAAATTCAACTACAAATTATGATATATTATTTATGGGAAATTTTAATTGGTTATGTTAATTGGAGGAAACCTCAACAATAAGAGAAGAAAAAATTAGTAATAATATCTCTTAGTTATTTTTTTCTTAAGTTAAAGATTTTTCCATATTAACAAAAATTATTATTATTTTAAACAGTTCAATCAACATTAAAAGTTATTTAAAGGTGCAATTATAAGTAACAAAATGTCAAAAAATATAGTAAAACTATAATTAATATTGATACGTCATCAACAAATCCATCATCCAACATGAACCTTGACGCATGACATGGTTCTCGAGACTATTTTTTGGAGCAAAAAATAATCAGACTTTAATTGAATGTTATCCAGAGCTCATATTTCAACAAACTTATAGTCCAAAATGACCAAATCGACGAGGCTGACCAAATGGTACTAAAATCAGTCCCATCAAAGCCAAATCAAGTTCAATTGAAGTCATTAAACCACTTTTGGAAGCTTTGCGAGCATATTTGGATGGCAAATGAATGTTGAATCTGACTAGCTTATAGTTGAATCAAGCATTTAGAAAAGACGAATCCAATGAACAAATATCACTTAATTTCGACATCGTTAAAACACTCAAAAATCCATAAAACGCTGTCTGATCAAATGAAGCTCTTCGGACAGTCCGATCAAAGTGGCTCATATTCCTTCTTTGACAACACCTGGAGCTCTATAACTAGAGTCCCACCCCTTCTATGAGGGGTGAGGAGAGCTTGAGATTTGGAAAAAAAAAAACTTGAAGCTTCGAGAAGAAAGCTGAAGTCTAGCATCACAATTGTCGACTGTCGTTGATCACCGTTGACATTCGTTGACCATCGCCAACCATTGTCAATTTTAGTCGATTGTCGTCGTCCACCATTTTCCTCCTCCGACCATAGTCGACCGTCGCCGATCAACACCAATAGCTGAATCACCGTCAATCTTCATCAATCACTGTCGAATGTCGTCAATCACTGCCAACCACCATCGACACCACCTGTCGGACGTCGCCAATCACTATCGGTCGTCGTCTGTTCCTAACAATAAATTCATTAGCACGTCAACACTGTAACTTAAGAAGCCTAGTAATCCTTTTCCTCCTATGTGACACATGGTGACAACTGTAATCATCTTTCTATAATGAAACTATTCAGTTGAGTCAAACCGCATGATTTTTTTTCTTTTCGGGTTTTCCACATAAAAATTTCAGGTGTCATTATCAGTTATTTTTTTCCATCTGACTGTGTGATGAATTTTTGTGCAATACTAAAACGATAATCCATTACTCTACCGCCGTGAATCTTCTAGTGCATCAAACATATAAATATATATTATGTTAATAGTATATTTTCAGCCAAAAATAGATTTTTTTCAGAGCAAGTCAGCCATGGAGCTGGCAAATTACACGAATGAAAAAGCTAGCTATATTTAAAATACAAGAAAAGAAAATTAGAAAGTATGTGAAAGAATAGAAAAATTACGGTGCAGACAAATTAATGAAAAAGCGACTTTCCAGAAATAAATAAATAAATAAATAAATAATTTAAATCTTAATTTACAAACCATAATATTGAAACATTCAAGGGCGATGGTCGCCTGAAATATAAACAGATATTTATGGCAGGCATTTTGGCAGAACTCAGACGAAAGCGAAGTCTTGTTAATAAATCGAAATTAAGACTTATTATTGTAATTTTCTTTATTTTTCATAAAAAATCATTTTTTATTATTTTACTCAAAACCTTTTTATTTAATTTATTAAAACTCATTTTCCCGATTGCAGCAAAAAACAGTAATATAAATTTTAATTTACGAATATATCTGCGTTTTTTCAAAAATAAGAAATTATTTTTTCTTAATCTTAGTTCAGATGTGAATTTATTATAGCCGTAATTTTTTTTCTGCAAAAGGTAAATATTTAGCCTCATTTAACTTAAAAAGTGAATTAACTAATTATCAGTTTCCATGATACGTAAATTCAATGAACTTATGCTGTAGCTTCTTCGTGGCATAATTGGGTCCGTACCGACAAGAATGCACGTGACTCATTCTACCAAATCTATCGACGAATTTTATGAATTTTGACTAAATGTGAAGAAAGTCCTATAAATTGAGCAAGACTTGAGGGTGGTTAATAGAGAGTTTTATTTAGTGTTTGACGGTTTTTTTGGGGTGGCGGTTCCCGCACCGTAGTTTCGTCTGTTTAGAAAAATTAAAATTTGACAGTTTTTTTAAAAAAATTCCGCTCAAATTTGCGTTTTGACACTGGTTCAAGTTAGTTGTAGTAGCAGCTTTCTAGTTTATGTCTAACTTTTTTTCTTTTAATAGCAACTGCATCTTTTTGAACATTTGATTATTCTTCAGCAGCTTCACAACTATTTTTTAATAACCTCCAGCTGCCCCAAATAGACCCTTAATTTCAAAGCATATTATTTATTAACCAATACTTTTTAATTTAATTATCATTAGAGCTCAATTTTCAAAAAAAAAAAATCAAAATATTTAAATAATCAAGTTAAGATTAAAAAATGAGAAAACTTGCCTAAATTTTCTTAATTCATATATATTTATATGTCTAACATCTAAACATTAAGTTTTATAAATACACGACATTATCTGTGCATAAAAGTAATACATTTTATTTTTTCATCCTAATAAAAGAAATATTTTTGCTTTTTATGTAAAAAGGAGCCGTTAAAGATTTAAAATTTTAAAATTTTGCTCAAAAATATAAAAAATGTGATAAAATTTATAAGCATCTAAGAAGCAATTATTTATTATCAAATGTGCATATTGTTTTTTTTATCACATATTTTTTATTATTTACTCAAAATTAAAATCATTATTTATAGATAAAAATTTGTTTAGNTATCTATGCATAAAATTAATACATTTTATTTCTTCATTCTAATAAAATAAATATTTTTGCATTTTATGTAAAAAGGAGCCATTAAAGATTTAAAATTTTAATACTTTGCTCAAAAATATAAAAAATGTAATATAATTTATAAGCATCTAAGAAGCAATTATTTATTATCAAATGTGCATATTATTTTTTTTATCACATATTTTTTATTATTTACTCAAAATTAAAATCATTATTTATAGATAAAAATTTGTTTAGACATAAAAATAATTCTTCTTAATTCAAAAGGCAAGTAATTATTTATAAATAATATTCTGAATAATTTTTTTCTTACATTTAGATATTATTAATGTATAAATTATAAATTTTAGAAACGAAATTATTTAGATTTTTTAGTACAAAAAAAGTTATAATTAAATTTTANCGTTGCTGTTATTATGCACTTTAATCCAGTTTTTAGAGAGTACGTGAGCACTGAAAACTTGAACAGATATGTTGATGTTTTGCAGTATCTATACATAAGTTTTAAGTTACTAACATGAATTTTAGAGCTTGAAATTATATAAGATAAGTTATTATAAAATCATTTAAATTAGTGGCTTGTCCAAGCGGCAGAAGTTGTGTAAGGGATATATAACTTCATGAGTA